>FXXK01000119.1:15399-45014 GCA_900184695.1 Betula pendula | reverse complement strand
CTAACATAAACTCCTAGAGCAGAGTTCTTTAGAAAATTGAAATTAACAACTTGTAGATTTCGACGTTAAACCTAACAGTTGGTTAATTTTGGAAACAAGGCCTATACATCCAAGAAAGTGAGAAGAGAAGAGAGCTAGAAAGCATGCATGCATACCGGCACCGGGATTTGTAGGACATGTAAAAGGTTGCACTTGATCACTGCAATAGCAAACAAACGGATGCGTGGAGTTAGAACCGCATACCCCACCTGAGGCCTCACACGGCCTACAGAGAGTCGCCAATCCAAAACTGTATGCCACCTCAAAACCTTGATTCATTGCTTTTCCAACTGCCACGGCTCCACCCTGAGGGTCTTGAGCAAGAGCAATAGCACTACTGTTGAGAATCGGAACCTTGATACTGTTTTCACATTCCCCCATAAGTTGTGGAAGTTGGACACTCAAGGGGGACTTGTCTACGATGTAAGCATATATGTTTGATACGCGGAATGGCTATTCCTTAAAATAGCCTTTATTAAGAAAGGAATGAGTATAGTGCATCAGCTTTGAAATAGTCATTCCGATGACTATGAAGAAATGGTTATTCCTTCAATTGAAGGAATAACCATTCCACCATGGCTATAAGAATAGCTATTACAATACTAATTCACTACACTCATTTTTTTCTTAATAAGGGCTATTCCAAGAAATATTATTCCGCGTACCAAACATAATCTAAATTTTCCAACAGTAATTGATTCTGGGCTGCAATTAAATCTATTTGAGAATGGTATGTTGTAGTTGTCTTGAGGAGGGCAGCCGTAGAATAAGGTTACATTTTGAACGTTTTGAGCGTAATCAAACAAATTGAAATCCAAAGTGGTAGATAGGAGATTTGGAGGACAAGGACCAGCCCAGAGGAGATCCAACCTTGCAATCGTAAAGCTTCGATTAGACGGGTTGATGTTTAGCACGCCGAATTCTAGTGCTTCAATTGACCGTGTATTTATTCTCGATCCACCTAAGCTCGTGCCCTTGATGACCGCAATAATAAGGTCGGCTACGAAATGTTGACGCTTCCAAAGGTATAGTTACGGTTGCACACCACAAAAGGATTGTTTTCACCTTCGTCGCAGTAAGGTGGCGGTAGTATTGTTAAGAAGAAGCAGAGGATGATGATGAAAGAAAGAGAGATCATTTGGACATCCTTTGTTTAAAAGATCACGGAGAAAAGAAAATTAAAGCATGACCAGGTGAGAGACAGGTTTGAAGGTAATGTTGAATGGAGACTAGAATGTGATAGCTCGTTTTGTCACACTGGCAATTAACCATTTGTTCGAACTTTGACGGATAAAGGTGACATTGACGGAGACCATAATTCCCCCAACTAGAAAGTTCGCAGTAAAATGGCCCCAGTTGAGCTCAGGAAAAACACGGTAGAGTCCAATCGACGAAATTTCCATCCTTTCTAATATTCCAATACGTCAAATAATTACAGCTAAGATACTGAATTTTCCCGGGTACTGTGGAAAGACTGACCAGGGTATTACCTGCGGGTTAAGTACTTTTTCAGTACACTGTGGTTTGAATCCAAATCAAATAGTTATTTTGGTTTTAAAAAGTATTACAGGTGGTACCTATAGTTAACGAAACTATCAAGTTAACACTCTTGTTAAAATTCTGTCTAAAAAATTAATAGAACGCCACCTCATCACCTCTAAATAGCCGACATGTGTTCAGCTCAACAGATATGCATTCTACATTATGCGGTCTTTGGACTATTTTATTGCTTTCATCCGGCTCCCTACTTTGAAAAAAAAAAGTAGGAAGCATAAAATGACTCCCTACTTCACTCATTACTCTTATTTTTTATAATAAAATATTAATTTCTCTCTCCAACTTTTTGATTTTTCTAATTTTATTTATTAGAGAAAGAATAAAAAAATTCTTAAAATATTAATATTTAAATGAAAAAAGTCAAAGTGAATATTTAGTTTAGAGAGTCGAATGTAAGTGTTTAGAAAAAGTAACTCTCTAAAATAGAAAAAATTAATTTTACTTCTATTTTAAAAGTAAAAATAAAAAACCGAATAAAAATACTCTATTAAACATTCACCTAAACACAAAAACCTTCCACCTTTCAACTATTATAAAGAGGAGGCAAATTTCCATTGATTTTATAAAAAGGTGAAGAGGGAACCTAGATGTCAGGCCACAATAATGAGATTCGAAATTGATCAGCTCTATTTTCTCGCCAGGAGCTTCTTCTTGGGTCTGTTTTGCAATGGTTTTTACTATTTATTGGTTTTTACTATTTATCACTTTTCCTAAACCCAAAAAAAATATTCCCACTTTTTATATCACATCAACAACTTTTTAACAACCTTTTTTATTTTTTTATTACTATTAAAATAAAAAATTCACTAAAAAACAAAAATTTTCACTTTTCCATACAAAAAATTTACAACATTTCCCCTACTTTATATTACATCAAAAGTCAACAACCCACAACCCATAACCCATAACCCATAACCCACAACACTCCCCCTACTTAATTAAGTGGTTTCCTTTTGAAAGAATTAAATCAAACTAACACCGTCCTTCCTCCAAAAGTTGAAGGTCCTCATCATTCCATCAACCACTATTGCCCGGTCAACCAAAATTGACCTGTGCAATGAATGTGGTTATTTGCTGACTCGATCAATATTGCCATTATTGTAAACGCGTGACTTAGCTGCTTTGATTGTTGACAAGTTAAAGGTATTGACGTTCACCTATATTTAAGGCTGTAAGAAATTTCATGATCGTGACCAGACTCCAGCGCTAGCGCTATACATATTACGACCCAGTCAATTGGGAAATATTTTTATGGTTGAATATTAATAAAAAAATGCTACATTTATTTTTTTTATTTTTTTCTCATTTTTTTATTTTTTAAAATCGCTATTAGATTTACGATTTTCATGTGTAGATATATATAGGAACTACAGATCTAATAATAATTTTAAAAAATAAAAAGATTATAAAAGGATAACAATAAATACTATACCATTTCCTAAAGAATTAGATATGAATACATTATTATGGAATATGTAACTATACTCTGGTAAAAACCTAAGGAAACGTAGATCATGCATGCCTTTTTGAACTGATTCCAACTCTTTAATTTAATTCTGATCTAATGGTTGCTAACAAAATATCATAATTAATTCCTGACTTACAAAAGAAGTTGATTATACGACTATGTGGCCTATAGCTAAAAAAGAGCAAGAAGAATAAGAGCAAAAAAGCCTAATCCAAGAAAGCGAGAAGAGAAGAGAGAGCATACTGGGCTTTGGAGGACATGTAAAAGGAACTTGCACTTGGTCACGGCAAAAACAGAGAAACCGCTGCGACTGCGTGGAGTTAGAACCGCGTACCCCAGAGGTATTTAGGAGGTTTGGAGGACAAGTACCATCCCTGAGGTCCAACCTTGGAATCGTAAAGCTTCGAGAAGATGTGGTGATGTTTAGCACGCGGAAGTTTAGTGCTTCGAATCCGAGAACCGGGTATTGATTGTTGGTGCAGTTGAGCTCGTGCCCTTGATGACCGCAATATTCAGGTCGGCCAGCTCCCCGGAAAGGGTACGAACTGTTGACGCTTCCACAGGTATAGGTACGGTTGCACACCACAAAAGGATTGTTTTCATCTTCGTCGCAGTAAGATGGTGGTAGTATTGTTAAGAAGAAAAAGCAGAGGATGATAATGGAAGAAACAGAGAGATAGAGATCCATTGTTCACGGAGAAAAGAAAATGAAGGATGATGAAGTGAGAGATGGGTTTGGATCGAGGAAATGTATAGGACGCAGCAGCGAAATGTTGAATGGAGACTGCCGACTGGAAAGTGACAGATGACCGGGCTTCCTCACATTAACAATTAACAAGTTGGTCTTCTAGGGAAATTATTTCATATGTACTTTTTTCTTTATCTTCTTTTTTTTCTTGGTCTGCGACCAAGGTCTTTATGAGTATCAATTTCCGGGCACACTTAGTTGCCAAATGGGCTGCTTCTCATAATGTTTATGGAAGCATTCTCACTTCTCTCCCTTTTCTCTCGGCTGTAAGAATCAAGAGTGGACATGATCCACCTTGATGTTCCTTTCCCCCTTTTCCTATTATGGCTTATAAAAAAAAAAAAAAACAATTAACAAGTTGACCATTTGTTTTTACGGAGAAAGGTTTTAGAGACAGAGATACAGACGCGCGTGGCTATTGCCTTCGTATAAAAGGCTTTAAATAAATCAGTCCAATTGACATCCGCTCAGTAAAACTTGATCCGAGCTCGAGTTTGGTACTGTACAAACTCGCTCGTTACTGTAGAAATTCGCTTTATTAGTAAATGATGCATACCCAACTCATCCGACCGAACTCGATAGGGGCTTATGAGCCTAGCTGGCTTAAGGCTCAACCAGACCGGCTCGTCCGACTTGTTTAGGGCTCGCGAGCCTAGTAAGTTAATATATACTAATTAACTTAATATTACTAAGAAACTAATTAACTATGTAAGTATAGTTAAGTAGTTACCTGTAGTATATAGGTCACTTTAATTAATATATATATAGTTAGTTTTTAAGTAAGTAACTATACTTAGTAATATAGTAAATATAGTATTTCATATTAATTATAGGACAGAAATTTCCTACAAACTGATTTGTAGGAAACTTCTACAAACTAGCTTGTAAAAATGACATGTGTCCTTTAAGCATGTGATAAGCACATGTTTTATTATGAATGCTATTAAGTCTCACATGTTTTATTATTAATGCTATTAAAAAAACATATGAGAATCACATGTTATTAAAAAAAACATGTGCTTCTCACATGCTAAGGACACATGTCACTTTTAAAAGGACAGAAATTTCCTACAAACTGGTTTGTAGGAAATTCCTACAAACCAGCTTGTAAGAGTGACATGTGTCCTTTAAACATGTAAAAAACACATGTTTTATTATTAATGCTATTAAATTTTAGATGTTTTATCATTAATGCTATTAAATTAGCATATAAGAAGCACATGTTAATGATAAAACATGTGCTCTCACATCTTAAAGGACACATGTCACTTTACAAGCTGGTTTGTAGGAATTTCCTACAAACCAGTTTGTAGGAAATTTCTGTCCCTTTTAAAAACTGGTTTGTGGGAATTTAATTATCAACTACTTAGTATGTTAACTAACTATACTAATTAAGTAAATATAGTATTTCATATTAATTATAATACTTTGATATATACTAGTATTATCATGAATGTATGTATCAATGTGTGTATATATCTATTATTAACATACTAACTAGTTATTTTATAAACTAACATATTAAGTTATTAATATATAGCTAGAATATAACAATATAATTATATTGAATAGTTAATATATAACTATATAACTATATATATAACACATCGTACATGGTTAACAATAATTATATATTATACTTATAATATAGTTAATTAATTATATATAGTATAATAGACTTACTATTTATTCACATTATACTTATATTATACTTTCTACTCTATGGTTATATATAATAATATTCTGTTAGTTTGTTACCTATAGACTATAGTTATATATCATATTGTATATTATGCTTTATATAGTTACATATTATATATTTATATTTTAGATAAATGTATAGATGTTGTTTACAAACTCAAACTTGAACTTTACTCAGATCATACATTAAAAATTTAATAGCATAATTCGAGCTTGATCGAGTACCTGACTCGAGCTTAAGCTCAAGCTCGCCCGAACTTCTAACAAGTCAGTCTTAAACACATATTTTATAACTCTGCTTGAGCTTCAAACTCAGCTCGAATATATATTCTTATAAACAAGCCAACCTTAAAATTATAAAGCTCGACTTGACTCGATTACATTCCTAATAATTTTCTCCTCATAAAGTTTGGTGGAAGTCAAGCTGGCGGGCGATAGACGCAACAAAATATATGGCCAAGGTCAGGTTAGGAAAGTACCATAGAGTTTCCTATATTCCAATACAAAAATAAAGCTAATATACATCGGACAGAAATGTCGCTGTTCAACTTTTATAATTAAGGCTGTGCTATATTCCTTCTTTAATTTCTTTTTCATTGCTTTCTTTTTACTTATCAGATATTGATAAACCTAGTCTCATAAAAACAAATCAAAGCAAAAGCCTAAAAACCACCCTTTAGCAAATGATTTCTCCAAAACTATTTTATTCCTGATAACCAACTTAATCTCAATGATCATCAAAGTGATATTTTGTGGCTTTTTTTTTTTTGTGTAAAAAAAAAACCAAACCTAAAATTTATAATCGGAATGGAATCAAATTTCATCCAAATTTTCTAAAATATCTTTACTTATAAAAATAAGGAGAAATTTCAGTTAGACCTCCCGAACTTTAAACCGTTTCGATATGCCCTCCTTAAACTTTATTTTCTCTCATTTTAGTACTCTGAGCTTTTAACTTCTCTCACTTTACCCCCTTCTGTCAGGATTCACCGTTAAATCCTGTTAAAATTCTCAAAATATCCCTGTATTTTAAAAAAAAAAAATTAAAAAAACAAATCTAAAATTAGGGGTATTTTGGAAATTTTTGCACCTTTCTGTTATGATTTAACGGAAAATTCTAACGGATGGGGTGTAAGTGATAGACATTAGAAGTTCAGGGTACCAAAGTGAGATAAATAAAGTTTAAGAGGGATATATCAAGATGGTCTAAAGTTCGGAGAGTCTAACTAAAGTTTTTCTTAAGAAAAAATATTGCAAAATACCATTTTTTTATACGTACAAAAAAAGACAATTCGTATTCGTGGTCTCTCCCGTGGGTGGTTGACCAGCCCCCTAGGGGTGACCAGTGATGGCGAACGGCCACCGAATTTCGTTATCAGGCGTAGAATGGGCCAGACAGTGGCAAGCATGTGGGTTGGGTCAAGCAGTGGTTAATAGTGACTGGCAGTGGGCTAGGCCACACGGTTGCCAACTACCCTCAAAAGTTTAGTTGTGGGTATCGGCCACCCATGGGGAGACTGAAAATACAAGTAGTTTTTATTTTTGGTGCCTAGGAAAAACAAATGTTGGACTTCTCCTGCATCAATTGGTTGTAATAAACAACTTGTAGATTTCAACGTTAAACCTAAGAGTAGGTTTGGGAAACAAGGCCTATGTATATATATATATCCAAGAAAGTGAGAAGAGAAGAGAAGAGAGAGAGCATGAATGCATATTGGTGGGCTTTGGAGGATTACAAGAAGAAGATTGCTCTTGCAATTGGTCACCGCAAAAGCAGAGAAACTGAGACGGCTGTGTGGAGTTTCTGCATTGTTTGAGGAAAAGCGTATTGTGAGAGTGATGATTATGTATTGAGGACCATGGCGGAGAAAATGAAGACAAAGTATGATAAGTATCGGAGGGAACTTGATAAGGTTAATTTAATTTTGTATGTTGCGGTTATTCTTGATCCATGGACCAAATTGGATTCACTAGATTTTTGGTTCAAAGAAGTTTTCAATGCTGAGAAACCAACTAATTTGATTAGAACATTGAAGCTTTACTTGCACAAATTATATGATCATTATAACAACATTGATGGGGGTTCATCTCAAGTTCAACATGGTAGTGAATCGTCTCAATCTTCCTTAGCGACAACAGATGCAAGTCAAAGTGCTAATCCTTCACTTCACTTCATGAATAGGTTTCATAAATACCTCACTTCAAAAAATGATGAAGTAAGTAAAACGGAGATAGAGCGGTATTTGACGGAGGCTGTGAAAAAACCAAATCCTGATTTTGATATTTTAAATTGGTGAAAGGTGAACTCAACCAAATTCTCAATACTTTCTCTACTAGCCCGAGATGTTTTGGCTATTCCCATTACAATGGTTGCTTCAGAGTCGGCTTTTCGCACCAGAGGACATTTGTTGGACCCTTTTCGAAGTTCATTAGCTCCAAAAACGGTTGAAGCCTTAGTATGTGCACAAAATTGGTTAAGGTCCAAACCTATTTCTAGTGGCAATGGTTTTGATTCAGAGATTGTTAATGATGTTGAGAGCTATAGGCTCGAATCAGGTATGTTTTCTATTACTCACTTTTTAATTTATTTAGCTATTTACTAATTCTATTTATCAATTTAAATTATAATTGTAAATCTTTTTTGTTTCATTCTCCTTTGTAGAAATAACTTTGAAGAACATCAACTTTTTGCTTGAAGATGATTAGTTGAAGCCTTGAAGGTGCTGCTGCTGGATTGATGGTTTAGTGTTTTGGTGATTACTACCTGTTGATTTATTATTTGTTATTAACTAGTTTATCTTTTATGTAAGTAATGTAACATTGTAAATTTGTAACTCCTAGGTTTTGTGTGATGTAACCTTTAAACTTTGTGCATGTTGGACTTTTTATGTGTGCGGTTTGTTGAACTTTTAAGTTTAATGTGTATAGTTTATTAGTTTTATGTGCTATAGGGTCGGATTGGATTCCATCATTTTATGTGTTGCATTTTTTAGATGGGTTGAATTGAATGCTAGTATTTAGTGACTATAGTGTCTTTATTTATGAATCTTTTCATCTTTTGTTAAATTTTGAATTTGATATTAATTTAAATGTTTCCTTGAATTTGTTGAACTTTTGATAGTTGATGTACATTTATTGATTCATTGAATATGATTTTATGCTCTTTTTATATTTTATAGTTGATGCACTTTTATGAACATTATATTTTATTAGTATTATTATTTAAATGAGTATTGATTTTGATGAATGTGATTTTAGGTCTATTTTTTAAATGGGTTTAGGTTTTTTTCATTTCATGTACAAATAAAAATTGGGCAAAAAATTGTATATTTGAAAATTGGGCCAAAAATTAAACTTTATCCAGCAAAAATAAGTTTAGAGCACTTTTTTGACAAAAAAAAGCCCAATTAAAACAAACTCAATCTGAGCCCAATAAGAATTCAGATTTATACCCGACCCGCATTCATACCCGCCCTGCCCCGTAAACTCGAAACCCGGCGGGTTGCAGGTTGAATTTTTTCAAACCCGCACCCCGTGGGTCGGGTATCGGATACCCGCGAAACCCGACCCAAACCGACCCGTGCTCACTCCTACAGATCAGAATCTTTTTAATTCTTAAGAATAGCAGGGGACATGTAATTTTTCAAACTTGACAATTATTTTTAGATGAACAGTGAAGATTATGCCATGTCATATATATTTAGCAAAAATACATTACAAGCTTTTTTGGACCAACCACCCTCAAAAGACTGTTTTTTGGGTGGTTGACAACACCAAGCCGGTTATAGGGTTGGTAGACCACCCCAAAAGTTTTGAAGGGGTGACCTTAACTAGCTTAATTGGGATAGTTATTGACAAACTTCCAAAGCCATTTTTAGTAGCTGACTACCCTTAAAAAAACCTTTGAGGTGGTCAGGCTACACACAAAGACTTTTTAGGAGGTGGTTTGCCACCTCCTCAAGAGTTTTGAGGGTGGTGTGGCCACTCTCACATTTTCAGTATTTTGTCATGAAAGTAAAGGCGAAGGAGACAGGCACAAAAAAGCTCAAAAAGGGAATGCCAATGCAGAAACTTCTTCATCCCAGGCACAAACACTTCAAAAAAAAAGGAAAAAAAAGAAAGGTAGTTGACGAAGCTTAATTTAACAACGTTTATATTTAACGTTGTTAAATTATCATTTTAACTACACTTAGTTCAAAGCGATGTAAATTTGTCATTGTTTGAGCTAAAGGATGTAAATTTGTCATCGTGGGTGAAACGATGTAAAAATTTACAACGTTTAGAATTATAAACGATGTTAAACATGTTCTAACATTGTTTATATTATTAAACGATGTAAAATTTTACATCGTTTATTAATGTAATTTATAAACGATGTAAAATTTACTCCAGTTAATAATTTAACATCGTTTATTTTATTTTTTATTTTTTTTAAACATTGTAAAATTTTTACATCGTTTATTACTTTAAGCAACATTAAAATATGTTTAACATGGTTTAAAATTTCAAACATTGTAAACTTTACATCGTTTAAATCATAAGCGTTGTTAAACCTATTTGTGAAGAGTGCACCATGCCTACTTAGTTTCCTCTGCCCAAGCAATGCACAGATCACGCAAGATCTCTCTTTGGCTTGAAAAGATCTTTTCCTCTCAATTTTTTACTCCCAAGACCATCTTTTCCTCTCTTTTCTAGAGGATAAAAAGAAAAATTACAAGCGTTGTTTAGATATGGAATTTTAGGGTTTGTTTACATCTGAGATCACCGGTAGCTCCCTCCAAAAAGTTATAAAAAAAAAAAAAAAAAAAACAAACTAGTTTACAATGCTTACTCACATAAGCAATGTAAATATTTTACAACGCTTGGATGTCTATGCGTTGTAAAATATTTTACAACACTTACTTTAAGCGATGTAAATAGGTTAACAACATTAAAATCTAAGCAATGTTAAATAGCAACGTTTAGCTTAACGTTGTGAATATAATTTCTCAACACCAGATTTTCATAGTTATTAGTTTTTTAGGTGTTTTTGTAAACAATTTTACAACGTTTATAGGCCTTCAAGCATCGTTAAATAAGCGATGTTAACGACCGATTTGGTTTTTTTTTTTTTTTTTTTTTTTTAAGTGATAAACTAGTCCAATGGCTTGGGAGGGGGACTGACCCTACCGTACCAGCAGCCAGGTAGATTAGTCATAGCCTGGAATTGCAAAGGATTGGTTCGTGTATCGGCAATTAGCACTTTAAGGGCCAGCATTAGAAATTGTAACCCAAATTGCTTATTTCTTTCTGAAACTAAACAGTATATATAGTTCTTTTTGTGCAACCCAAACTAAGGAGTTTAAGGTTTTATCATTTTTTTCAAAACTCCCAATTGGTAAACTGGGTGGTCTTGCTTTTGTATGGTGTGTAGCGGTTGAGCTCAAAATTATTTTCCGTCATACCAAACACCCTAAAAAAAAAAAAATAGTGTTATAAAATATTTTTATATCGAAACAAACGAAGCTTTAGTCTAACTTCAGGAAGTTTATCCTCTGAAATTGACAATATTCAAAGGCAAGATCCTACTCCTCGTAACAAAGCCAGAGAAGACTCCCTCAAAGCTGTCCTTCAACAAAATAAAAAAATGGAAGAAACTTTATGGAAACAGAAATCTAGGATTAATTACTTGGCTTACTAATAACCACCTAAATACAAAGTTGTTCCATCTTTCAACTATTATCAAGAGGAGGCAAAATTCCATTGATTTTATAAAAAGTGAAGATGGAACCTAGATTTCAGGCCACAATGAGATTCGAAATTAAGCTCTATATATTTTCTCGTCAGATATCCCTTCCTTCACGGAGAATCTGGAAGGTTTGATCCCCAAGTTGATCATTAATTGAGGAAAATAATGATTTTCGGTGCTGTGGTCAGGAGCTTCTTCTTAATTAAGTGGTTTCCTTTTGAAAGAATTAAATCACACAAACACCGTCCTTCTTCCGAAAGTTGAAGGTCCTCATCATTGGATCAACCACTATTGCCCAATAAACCTGTGCAATGAATGTGGTTGAAACCTATTGATGTTACCATTTGCTGACTTAGCTGCTTTGAATTGTAAACGCATGGTTTGAATGACCTCTTGTAATAGATGCAGCTGTAATGCATGTATAAAGCTGGATGACAGTAACGTAGGTAGCAATAATTTCATTCTTTCCAATCGTTGTAATTTACAATTTTACACTTAAATTTAAGCTAATGAAAGCCCAATCAGGTGGTGCTGTGAGGAAATAATATCCAATCGTCTCAACTTTAACAAAACCCTCTCCCAAAGAAAGGAGAACTCACAGTCGCATGTGGTGTGGCAGATCTGATTCTTTCTAGATGGTACCAAGAAAAATTAAGGCAACACTATTGATTAGGATTTCGTGGAGAATATCCTCAATGTATGTCTCTTTCAAGACCCTTACTGGGCCTCATTTGATGATGGGTCCAAGTGAAGTAACAATTGGGCTCGATTGACCCGTACGATATTTTTTTAAAGAAAATGTTTTTTACTTTCTAGTTGTTTTTACGTGACAAAAACGTACGTAATTATAGTTTTAAATATTTTGGGCTTTGAATTATTTGTTTATTTAAAAATAAATAAAAAGCAAGACTAAAAAATACTTTTAACTTTTGGACCACATTAAAGGAAAACTTCTCCATTAAATCGGCTCACCCCAACTAAGCCCAGCATAGCCTAACTCATTCTTCCCCTCTTGATCCAAAATTATGGGGATAGTTGTGGAAAGAAAAGATCCATGGGTGACTAAAACATTTAATTTGGAATGAGTAATGTTTGTACATCTATATCATTCTTAGAGTTTTTCTGATACATATGAAATGGGGTTTTTATTTTTTAACAAAAGTTGGGGACCACTTTGCTTTTTCAAAAAATAAAAAAGCTAGTCAACATGTATCAGAATTATTTTGAGAATAAAATTGAGTAAATGCACAAGCATTATTCATTTGAAATATTTCGTGCAAAATGTTACCAGTGAGGACTTCCTTGGGTTCTTTCATCTGGTTGCAAGGAGAAGAACTCTTTTGCCCTCTCTTTCTTTCAATTGTAGAAATGCATCAACATCTTCTCCTAAAATTGTCACTTCTCCATAGTAATGTGGAGGGAGTCCCCCTGGCCCATTGAAATCTCTATTTTTGCTGTAAATCACATTGTCAAGTGGATCAGGATTTTTCCTTCCCCTAATGTTTCTCTTAGGTTCGGTTTGCTTTGACGCAAAATCCCATTTTTCAGTGTTTGGTATCAATGAAAATCTTGGTCAAACCAAAAACACTTTCGATTGATTAGGAAAACCTCTTTTAAGATGCATAAAATAGTTTCTCTTTTTTATTTTCGTAAACTATTTTTCAAGTTTAAGCATGTCCTTCTTCCATGCACTCTCTCTCACAATTCATTCTCCACCGCCGTCAGAGGTCACCGCCTGCCTCTAGAATTCACCACCAGCCGCCACTGGAGGTTGCCAGAATCCGCCATAGGAATTCTCCAGAAAGCGCTAGCCATTTCCGTCGCTAAATGCTGAAAAATGTTTCAAACTGAAATTATTTTCTTGAAAAATAATTTTTGTGAAAATATTTTCAACAAATAAACATTTTATGTCAAACAAACGGAGCCTTAATATAAACTCTGAAGATACTCATGATTTTATTATTTTTGCAGCTTTAGCTATAAATCATGTCTGGATCCGCAGGAATAAGGCAGTCCAAGGCCGACCCTCGTTAAAATTCTATTCAATTAGCGGATCAAGCAATAAAGCTCTTCAGAGAACAAGAATGCTTGGCTATCTATTTCCAAAATCTCCCCAAAATCTGAAGCTTGGTCACCTCCTCCCCAGGATTGTCTCAAAATAAACTTTAATGACGCCGTTAGACGCTCCTCTTCCTTTTGTGCTGCTCTTTCTCGCGATCCAAACGGCGATAATCTACATATATTGATGGATAAAATAAATATTGTTGAACCATTAATGAGAGAAGTAAAGGCACCTCTTCGGGCTATGAAGAAAGCCTAAGATTTGGGCCTTTTGCGATTGGAAAATTGAACCTGTTATAAAGTATGTTTCTTTCCTCTTGTGCTTTTTCAGATTTGAGGTCAAAATAAGGGAAACTTAGATAGAGGTTTTAGATTTAAAATTGTCGTAAACTCATATATTAAATTGGCTAAATTGAAAATTGAGGTCTAAAATGCAAAATCCAAAAAAAAGATACAAGAGGATTTTGGAAAATATTTTCCCTTATTTTAGTAATCAATTGATCAAAGGCGGAGATAAGATCTTGGATCACATGTGACAATATTAAAAAATAGAGTTATAAAAAAAACTGATTAAAAATATTAAAGAATATAACTAACGAAATAAATAAATAATTCTACAAAATTTAATTATCATTTAAAACATATAAATGTAAAGAAAAAGTCTACATAACCCTCTCAAATTACCATTTAATTGACAATATTTTTCTCAAACTTTCAATTGGGACAATGTCTCTCCCCCCACCCCCACCAAACTACCAAAAAATTGTCAATGTCTCTCCAACGCCAGAAAAAAGATAAAAATGACTCTACAAATTTTTCAATAAGACAAAAATAACTTTATAAATTTGAACAAAAAAAAAATAACTTTTTAAATTTGGCCAATTGGGTGGTAGTTTTTAAAAAAAAAAAAATTGATTCTTTTTTAAATTTTTAGTTCTAGTTTTTATAGAATTTTTGGAATATTTATTTTATTTTATTAGTAGTATTTTCGTCATTGGGAGGACATTAACAAGTTTTGGTAGTTTTGAGGGATATTATCTCAATTGAAAGTTTAAGGAAAATTGTCAATTAGATAGTAGTTTGAGGTGGGTATGTAAAGTTTCCCCTAAATGTAACTTGTAATTTATTTTTTTGGGAAAAATACATATATAAGCCAGTACGAAAACGCAAGCCAAAAACAACCAAAACATAACAGGTTATAAAATAAAAACAAATACAAAGAAATCTAGTTGGCCTACAAAACAAAAGGCTTCAAAAAAGCATCTATGGAGGGGTCCTGGCTACTATCAATCGGGAGATCTAGCAGGAGGAACATGTTAGAGGGAATGCCGATGAAATTGGTAGTAGCGGCCCAATATGAAATATTGTGAGCACATGAGAGAGAACTATTTTGTAGACTAGGAATGATAGTGAGTGAGTTACCTTCAAGGATAAGTTGCTGACAGATATGTCAAAAGGGCTGGCTAATTTTGTAGCAAAAGAGATACAAGAGCTTTTACCTTCATTTGGGTCACAAGCAGGACCTAATGTGGCCTCAACAAAGAGAGTGGACCTATTAGAGCAAGAACCTATTGATGTTAAGGTTGAAGGAAACACCCGTTTAGCATTGGGTTTGCTAAGCGTACTCTCCCATTTAAAGTTGGGTCGCTAGTCGTACTTTCTCTCCTAGTATTGGGTTGTCAAGCGTACTCAACTAAATGCTTGGTTTGCTAGTCGTACTCTCCCTTTTAGCTCTGGGATCATTGAGCGTTTCACCCCACTTAACACTGGGTCATGGTGTAACAGTTTTCACATAGAGCATTATTCCTTAAAGATCTTTTATTTTCATTTCGTTTCTTAGAAGATGTTATTCTTTAACATCAATCTTTCTATTTCAAAACTCACTTATCCATTTCAAATTCTTTTCTTCTAAACAAACAAGTAAACCACACTACAAGTTACGATAGCTCATATCAACATATTTTAAATAAGTAGGGCTTGTAGTTATGAGGAAATCATGTAGAAATATCATGTCAAAGTAAAAGAATATTTATGAATTGTTTATAAGTGTTTTACTTACAAATTTTTATTCATTTTCTTTGTTACTCTCTCAGTTTGCATTTATATTATGACTATGTAATCACCTTCTAAGCTATTTTAAAGTCCTACGACTTACCATACTTTCAATAGCCTCAACAAACCCCCCCCCCCCCCTCTCCTCACCCACCCCAAAAAAAAGGTTATCATTGTTCAAAATTTGGACAACTCGTTCAGACTCATCCGAACGACTCTTTCGACTAACCTTCTCAGTTCTAAGTTCATCCTCTCCTTGTTCGAACGTCGTCCAAGCAAAGTAGCAAACGAGCTTCTCGATATTGGCTTATAACAACACCTCATTCGAACTTGGTCTGAACGAACTACCAATCGAGCTTCTCGATTCTAACTTATATCTACACCTTGTTCAAAGGTGTCTCTGAACAAGACACTGACTGAGGGTTTCTGGTCTTGGTCTTGTTCGGACCGCTTCCAACACCGTTCGGACGAGCCAACATAGGTGCACAAATTTTCCTTTGAAAAGTCCTCCAAATTTATTTCTAACACCTCAAAAGCCCTCCTATACTCTATACAACCTTAACAAATCCAACATTCATTTTTAACACTTCAACTTTTACGAAAAAAAAAAAATCCTTTTTGTAGAAAAATTTAGTTTTCCATATTTCTAATCTCTACATCCTTTCTAACAACACAGCCTCATCAACATACCTACTCAAAAACAACTCAATGCTGCTCTCTACAACAACCATAACATTCCAATCCTTATGTTAACTAAAAAGATATATATAATTTAAGGATTTATACCTTGTGTAGCCAAACTTCTTCTTGTGTTCCCCCTTTTCACTCTCAGATCTCAAATTTCTCTTACGAGGATCACAAGAACCAAGTTCTCACGAGCTGCGCATGTAATGCCCCAAAATATTTAAAAGAATTTCTCAAATTATTTGATAAAATGTTTGAATTAAAAAAAAAAAACTCACTCATTTTATAAAGCATTAAAATTATATTTACAGAAAAAGATAAAACATCAAACATTTGATAGATACCCTCAAACGTTCAATGAATAGTATAGTCAAGTTCCCTACAAGCTTGCGCATGCTCAGAACAGGTGTAAGTACAGTATACCGAACATTTGATGCTTTTCCCGAACGTTTGATGATGAAACCCTAAATCTGCTGGGTAATAGTATATCAAACGTTCGATGTTATACATCAAATGTTCGATGATGTCCCAAAATGGATTTTTCGTAGGGGACCAACAACTCGTCTCATTCCCCTATGAAATATGTCCTACCCTTCTATAAAACTCACTCATACTCTCCCAAAAACCTCTAGAAACCATTTTTGAGTTTGAAGAAGGAGAATCTAAGGAATAAGCTTTTTTTGAAATGAGACGATCCTCTCCAAAGGTAACATTCGAATCCATACTTCTATCTATTTTGTATTTCATTATTTTACGTTAGTTATAATCATGTTTTGTTTTTAAAGTATGCCATGAAGATTTAAAGATCCTTTATGTTAACTTTCCAAATAGTTTTGATAAAATAAATGACTTAATGTTTATCTCCTAAGAAACATGTTTGTTATGTTACTAGACACTACTTTAAGTCTAGATATAGTCGTGGTTAGGTTTGTAAGGAATTTTTAAGCATTTAAGCATTATGGCCATAATCGAACGTTGCACTATTTTTTATCGAACGTTTGATCCTCAAGAACAAACGTTTGATCCTTAGTATCAAACGTTTGATGGTGATCAGAAAGGTTTAAAATAGGGTTTTTGAGACAATTAGCACACATGTTCCACAGTTGATAGATTATAGTGTTCTTCGTATATTGTTGGGTTATTTTCGCAGTAAGCGGGAGCACGAGATGTCTGAGACATCGAATGAGCAATCGAGGTAAGTAAATAATTGAGTATGATACTGCTAATTTAGAAGTGCAATATGTAAGATTATTGTACGCGTTCTTCTTTATGATCAAGTTTGCAACTTTTATGACATGATGCTATTTGCTTATAAAAATACCCTTATTTTTTGAATAAATGAATGATATATGCATGATATGTCATGGTACATAGTACGTATGGTATAATGGCCATGGGCCTTGGATCTAGTGATTAAAAGTTTGTAACCAGGGCATTATTTTTCGAGTTGGGTCATTATTACGACTTTGCTAGTCAATGTGGACCACCTAAAGTCGGACTGCTAGTGTAGCGCCCCAGATTTTAATTTGCCGTTTATGTTACCTTAATTTAATATTAAGGTTGGATTATATATTTATATATGGCACAATAATGAGTTTTGATGAATCTATATGATTACATGAATATTTATCATATATATATTGACTGGTAGATTTTAACTTATGAGCCGATGTGTCGCCCAAGAAAAATAATTATTTTGGGATCATAAAATACCCTTATAAGCATTAAAGAAGCTATAATATTCTAAAAGAAATAATAAAAAAGTATTATTTCTCTTACCACTTTGAAATATGACTTAAAAATGTTATGAACCATTTCTTAGGGGATTTTTACTATAAAGCCAACCATTATATATGTGGTGTGTATAGAACACATGATAACAATTTAGAGTCTATTGAAACACTTTTTTAGACTCTAATACAATGGAAAGTGTCAATAAACTTTAAACTAAAATAGAGTCAAACGAACTCCGATTTAATTAATTCAAAATTCGGAATACTCGTCTCGTAGTTCTCTATCTATACGTAGTGTTTATAGAACATATGGTAAAAATTTGGAGTCTATTGGAACACTTTTAGACTCTAGTACAAAGAAAAGTGTAAATGAAAGTAGGGGCCAAACGAACTCCGATTTGGTTGATTCAAAAGCCAAAATATTCGTCTCATAGTTCTCTATCTACCCCTCCAAATTTCATGATTTTCAGATTTCGGGAAGGGGACGAAAATTCGTCCAAACCACCCAGCTTGGTGGCTGGACGAAAATCAAAAGAAAACAAAAAAAAATAAAAAAAATAATGAATAAAAGAGAATAGAGGGAGGGACCTGCACCTAGTCTCACGTCATTCCCTTTAATGGCTTTCATACTATTAGAGTAAATTGTGTATATGTTAAATGAATGCGGTAATGAGTAGTATGCAGATAAGATGCAGATAATATTCTAAAATATGAAGCGTAGTAGTGTAACCTTTATATTGCATACGATTGCTTTTACACCCAATCGTAGATAATGAAATGGTAAGTAAATCTTGACCATTTATTTCTTTATAAAAAGGAAGCATAAGCCTTGTGATTTTCACTCTTAAAGGCAACACACACCCCACGGCAAAGAGAGAAAAGAGAGAAGAGGAGAGAGAGAGAGAGGTAAGCTCTTTATTTGAGTTTTTTCTAGGTAAGTGATTAAATAGTTTTTATTTTACTTTAAGTGCATGACTTTTATGTTTAAAGTATATTTTAAACAAGTTTAAACTCTATTTTTATATATATGTTTATTTAATTATCAAACACCGTTATATGCCCAAGTTTAATTAGATATTCCATAAATGTGCCGTTACGCTGCCCAAAGTTTTTTTAAAAAAACATTAGTTATACTAATGTTGTTACTTTGTCAAAATTTTACAAAGATATTATATGAATTATTCATAATTATGCCGTTATGCCGCCCATGTGTTTTTTTAAAATACTATATCCATTATTTATAGTGATAGAGTTACTATATCCATTTTGTGCAAAACTATTAAGCTTTTAGCATATTAATAATGTTATAATGTCAATTTTACTTTAATAATATTTTGGCATTAACTATATAAATGCCATAATAGTATCCATATAGAAATATGTGGTAATGCTACTACCTCTTTTTATATGCCGTTATAATGCCTAAGTAACATTAGGGAGCTTAAATAAATTGTTTAAAAGCCAAAAGTTACAAAAGTATTAAAAATAAGCTTTTAGCTTTTAGCGATTTTATACTAATTTACTATCACATGTACAAAACTGTATTGCAGTAATCACTTGTGTGGATATTCTCGGAAAGCTGTAAAGAGTAAGTATGGAAGTACTTACTGAGAAATAATACTAGTTCTAATAAGATAATACTTGCTGATTTATTTATCAATTGTTTGATTATATGTGCATGAATATGATATTGCATATTGTCTTATTTTTATTGTTGTTCCAAAACAGATCATAAAAGACATTAATATATTTTAGGTTCAAGTCCCCAAACTGGTGGTTGGAGTCCCCAGTGCTGAAAGATAATAATAAAGTGGGTTCTAGTCCCCAGACTGGCGGTTGGAGTCCCCAGTGCTGAAAGATTATAATAGGTGGGTGAAATCCTCAGTCTGGTGGTTGAAGTTCTCAGTACTGCTAGTAAAGTGAGAACGTGGGGTTAGAGTCCCCTATTAGCCGAGAGGTTGGAGTCCTCTAGAGTGATGCATTGCATGAATAATACGGAAATTGCATGATTGTCATAAATAATACAACAATAAACCAGTAACTATTATACTTATTGAAACAGTGGAACTCACTTGTTTGTCTATGTAAATATGGTAACGTCATATTTACATAGACTATGATGCAGGATTGGAGGAAGAGAATCAAGACCCTCTTGCCAGTTTTGATCAATTTTAATTAAGCTACTTGTTGCCTCAATATGATGATAGACATTACGTTTAATCTATCTTTTGCTATGTAATAATTTTTTATGACATATATTAACACTTTTATTTATATTTGCTATTGTGCCGTATGTGGCACTTATCTTTATTTGATGCACCTAGTGTATTTATTATGTAACCACACAATGTTAATATTTATTTAAATTGAGGTATATTCAGTCAGCTCAAATGTGTTATGTGAGGGTTATACCTATTGTATTGTACAAAAAAAAAAAAAAAATTCTGTTGCGAGATCTTATCTCTGATGTCGTAACGTCACGTGCGAAATGAGAGATTNAATAATTGAGTATGATACTGCTAATTTAGAAGTACAATATGTAAGATTATTGTACGCGTTCTTCTTTATGATCAAGTTTACAACTTTTATGACATGATGCTATTTGCTTATATAAATACCCTTATTTTTTGAATAAATGAATGATATATGCATGATATGTCATGGTACACAGTACGTATGGTATAATGGCCATGGGCTTACTATTATTACAAGTTTATTCTATGGTCAAATGTTTCTTTTATGAATGAGGAGGGCCTTGGATCTAGTGATTAAAAGTTTGTAACCAGGGCATTATTTTTCGAGTTGGGTCATTATTACGACTTTGCTAATCAATGTGGGCCACCTGAAGTCGGACTGCTAGTATAAGACGGTATGTTTGTGTAATGTTCGCAGCATTGCAATTGTACCAGAAGTCATTTGGGAAGTGCAAACCCTCCTAAGAGGGGGTAATGTCTCAAATAGACTATATTATTAACATATGACTAATTTATAATATATGCATAGCATATTTCATGCATTAAAACAAAGGTGTTAGGTCGTCGAGATTATGCCACTCCTTAAAACTAAACGTCATTTTTGCAAAAGGCATAATAACGGGGGTTGAACATGTTATTTGTGAAAATATCATGTTTAATTACAAACCTTTCGGAATCATTTGTACATCATCATTTTTAAATAATTTGCTTACTAAGTCAGTCGACTTACTTAGTTACTTTCTTCCACGTAAAATACTTCGGTATTTTACAAATTCTCAGGAATTTGACGGCTTGGAAGTCTCATCGGGATTACAGTATTGAGACGGCAATTTATATATTCAAGTTTTATTTTCTAGACGTAGAGCTCTGCGCTCTTATTTATTGATGATATAATTGTTTATTTCTTATTTACTCATATTAACTATTTCGCTATTTACTCTAATAAGTAGTTAAGTAGGAAATTTAGCTAGTTGCTAGTTAGCTGATCTGGATGCCCTACAGACAATTTATTACGGATTATTCATGTTTTAATGACTTAATCTTTTGTATACGGTGATCCTTAAGCCAGTATTTTACATATTCTCTTCCAGAGAGAATGAAAGTATCATTCAGTCTTAATTTGGACAATTAAGGCTAGGAAGCGAACCATAAATTTAATTACGAGTTAGTTAAATTCCTGGGCGTTACAGCGCAAACCATGAAGGGAATAGAGCACGGATAAGCACTTACCGTTTTCATTCTTTTTCACCTATAAAAGAATTTGTTTTATAGAGAAGCTAATACTAGGATTTGAGCAAGGAATATCTGAAGGGAGATGCAGCTACATGACATGAGATTATCAACCCTGTATTGCTTGAAGAATTGTTATGGAATCACATTGACCGCCCACATTAATTAGTGCCTTAGGGTGAAATTACAAACTTGATATTTTAAGTTATAGACTTTTTTTTTTGAAGTGCAACAATTAGGTCCTTAAGTACTCATTTGATTTCAAATAGGTCTATCTGTCATCCTATCGTTTATTAATTAACGGTATGTCATGTCAAACCAATTAATTAGTGAAACGTAGCTCTCGTTTGTCATGTCATGTGCCAACTATATATGTCATGTGACACAATTACATTAAATTACAAATATATTTTCAATAAAAAAAATTTAAAAGCTAAAAACTCTTAATTTATGGTAAAATTGTAATTTCAAGTAATTGAGCCACGTGGCACATACAGTTAGTATATGACGTGTCAAACAAGAGCTAGGTGACATTAATTGATTGGTCTGACGTAGCATACCATTAATTAATTGGACGACAGGTTGACATAAGGACTTATTTTAAATCAAAAGAAAACCAAATAACCTAATTATCGAAATTAAAAATCTAAGAACTAAATTAAAATCGATGAAAACCTAGGTACTGAATTTGATTTTTCCCAAAAGTTTTTCCTCTAACTCACTACTATTTAGTTACACCAAATAAAAGAAAATAAGAAAAATATTGTACATAAGAGTAATATTATTTAATAAAATCTTATAATAATCTTATATAGGTTGATTTTCACTTCCACATAAATCATTAAGTTGTATGACAATCTTATAATAATCTACAAAATAGCATTATTCTGTTAAAAAAAACAAAAGAAACCATAAATAAAACCATTTTTTAAGCATAAAATGTTGATCCAGAAAAGAGGAAAAAAGAGATGGTCTTCTCCGTTTTCCTCTCCCAATAAACAGACCCTACATCGAGTACAGATGCTCTAACCACCCAATAAATAGAGTCGAGTGATTTGTGAGTTGTGAGTGACGTGGAATTATTCGATAAAATGCCTTTGGTATATCCCATTTGGATGATGCCATTGCCCTTTAGACATGATGGAGAAACATTGAAGTCCAACAAACCCAACCCAGAGTTGGGGCCTATATTCTAACTTCATCAACGAACGTACGCCATGCAATGTCCTTTTCTCTTTTGTTTTTGAGTTTTTCTCTTTTATTTCTACTTTCTTTTTTGTGTCCCAAATTTGTTACATGACTTGACCTTAAATTCCACTTAAAGCAGGGCATCAAGCCTCTTGCTCCTTACCACTCAAATAATTGGCCACTTATTGCTTAGGACCTTGCACGACTTAAAGTGCATTTAGTCTTGCGATTTCGCATATTAAACATGTGTTTATGCACAAAATTGTAAAAAATGTTTTGTTTGAAAGTACTGTGTTTGAAATAAAATATAGATTTAAAAATGTGAAAAAATTCACATTTTCAAACCACATACAAATAGTGTGTTTTTAAAACGCACAATTTTAAAAAACGAATCACGATTTTATCAAACGTTTAACTGTATTTTTAAAAATCGTATTTTTATTAACTGCAATTTTAAAATCACTATTTTTCTAATAGCACGTTTTGAAACTATTATACCAAATGGACACTTAGGCTGTGGTTACTAAAAAAAGTACTATAAAGTTTTCATGGATTTTTTTTTTTTATCAAATCAAATTATTAACTTTACTACTGCTAAAGCGAATCCAATGAAATTGGTCGGTGAATATTCCATAAGAGATCTTAGATATCTTACATTTTTAATATAAAAGTAAAACCAAACTATTTTGAATGGTCTTCGATCTTGGTTTGTAGGCATATTAGAAGGGATGTTAATGAAACAGCATATTGTTTAGCGAAAGCAACACTTTATCAATCTTTTAAAAAATGTCCTATTTTTATTCAAAAGGATTAGCAAGATGTTTTTTTATTGTGTTAATGAATGCCTCAAAGCTTTTTTCAAAAAGAAAAAGTTAAGCTATCCTTGTATAGAGAGAGAGAGAGAGATAACGAAACAAAACAAATCAACAAAACAATGCCGGTTTGGATCAGCTGCTACACCAAATTTTGGTACTGACTCACTGAGAAACCAAAATTGACTTCCCGTGGGGTCTGCCTTAGTCTTCCAAGTGAGCGTATAACGCTGAGAGAGTGTTCATTTCCATATATAAAAAAAAAAAAAAAAAAAAAAAAAAAAAAAAAAACAGCAGATGCACACAACCAACCAACATATTTAATTGCATCAACAAAAGTAGGTTTGAATACTGCCAAGGTTGACTAATGTAATGCCCAAGCTGAAGAAATTATAATATGTTAATTAATATGCAAAATAATGAGGGCAACAATTCAAGGTCCTTTCAGTATAATCTTTTAGGTAAACAATGCCATTGAAAATGTTTATAGCCACGTCGTTTAAAGCATTGCTTCAATTCAAGTTGAATATCATTTTCTACCTACTACCTAAGATGGATGCAGTCCAAAGAGACACGGTCCTGTCCAGCCATTGAAAAATGAACAATCTTAAATTGACCGTCAATACTTTTATGTTTTTTTTAATAAGTACATAAAAATGAACTACAAACAATAACAATAAAAGGCGGGCGACGTCTCCCAACAATAAACTCCAAACCAACCAATTTAATGTAGTTAAACATAAATAAGAATGGAATGCATCAAATGAATGATGCGGTCTTATAAATTCTTATTATGAACAAAAAAAAAAAATAGCTACCAATTAAGACTGATGATAAGACATACCAAGGACGGCACACCTAGGGACACGGGAAAAGGGACGAACTTCAAGAGATCCCTCAACCCTTTTTGAAGCCCCCAAAGAAACCGCTGCAACAACACACCCAAAAAAGAGAACTACAACAACAAGAAGGGCACTGATGGAGGTCGCATTGAAGCCACTGGCTGAAGGCACCAGCACGAAGTCCAGAGCACACAACAAAGCAAGGGTGGAACTAACACCATTCTTGGGGGGTTGGCATCCCCAAAATTTTTTAAGACGCATACAATAATATAATTTTTATACTTTGGCCCCAGTCTCATCGGTTATAAATTGTTCTAGATTGTAAGATTGAAAGTAGGGCTAAGTGGCTCTATGGTTAACCATTTCTTACTGAAATTGGGGAAAGGAGTTCAAAACCCTTTACTAACATAATTGGCCCTTTTGAGGGTCTTTAGTCTTCAAATTTAGTAAAAGTTTAACCACACAATTGCAGTGAGGAAAAGTGCACCTTTTACCATCAGGCCAACCACACAAGATTCATTTGAATATAACATAAGCCAATATTAATAAGTTAACTGTCGGTTACTGTTTTTACTAAATTAAAAGTTAGCTATCTTTTTGCTTCTAATTCTTGTTGTTTTTCTCATAATATTTTCTTAACGATTTTAGTTTTTGTTTCTGATTCTTCTTCTTTATTACATTATTTTCTCAACACCGTCAAATATTTAGTTTTTCTCACATAACATTGTTGCATGGTAACAGGCCGGATAGATCACCAAAAACAATGGATAAAGCCTCGAAAGAGGTGAGAAACTCTACAAAAAAAAACTCTCCAAGGAAATGAGAGTTCCGCTATTTAAAAAGAGAGAAACCGTTAGGTTAGGCTTCATATAAAAGGGGAGGATGACTGGATGAGGAAGGAACTAGAGGGTTGTTCCTCCTCCTCAAGCACGGCCTGCTAGCTTGGAGAGCAAGGCGAGACAAGAGTTTTTTTCGTGGAGAGCAAGTCTCGACCCGAGTGGCAATAATATTCAACAACTAGCTAAAGCTACAAGAACTTGACCGTCAATCTTTAAGCAATGGTTGACAGCAATACATTGTTTTCGCTAACTTAACCATGTGAATAAGACCTTTTATTACTTCAATGAAGGGTTTTTTCCTTTTTTGTTTCGTAGAATTTTTTCAAGTCTCATCTAAAGTGTGAACTTCACTTCATCAAACCCCACCAAGAAAAGGAACAAATTATGATCACAAACTTTCTTAGACTTTGAATTGTATTTGAGGAAAGAAAAGGGACAAAAATTTAACTGGATGAGGAAAGAAAAGGGACAAAAATTTGAAATTTTTTAGGAAAATAGTAAGTAAATTAAGTGATCAAATTATACTAACATTGATTTTTGGAAAACATATCTTCTCTGAGTCAAAATATAAAAGGCCAAATAGAAGGAAAAGAAATAAAAGAAAAATAAAGGAAGTGCGTGTGGGGCAGTTGGTATCAACTCCTTTAAAAAAAATTGACAGCGAGTATTGGTGGCACTCTTTTAGTTGGCAAATTATTATTTATTCTAAAAGTTTAAGTATGATAAAAATACCAAATTTAGTTATTTAATTAATATTTTAACAGTCTTCTCACTTGTGGCTCAAACTTCTCTTGAATAAATGAAATCAAACACGTATAATATTTAATTTAAATGAGATAAATTATAGAAACAGAGTTCAAACTCAAACTAATGCTCTTAATATTTTAACAATTACACACTTCATTGTCCCTTGATGGTTGTTAGAATATATATTTCCGTATTAGGTTGATATTAAAATATTTTTCATTTAGGTTATATTTTGTATTCTCCTACTTATTACATTTTTCCTATAAATATATATCTTTGTACTTTAAACATCATTCAAGTTAATGAGAGCAAAATATAGCCTTTCATGCAATTCATAGTAATCAGCGTAGATGTCTAACACCGAACCATCACAAAGTTTCTTATGCATTTTCTCTCTCTTTGCTTCTGTTTTTCTTCCCATTTATAATTTTTCATAAATTTTTGTTTGGGTGTGCATTTTTTTTTTGTTGTATATTTTGTGATGTTTTTAAAATTATGAATACCGAGAAAAAAAATATTTGGAATTATAGTTGGATGGTTTAGAGAATAGAAAACAAAATTATGAATATATGTTTAGGAATGTGAATTAAATTGAATATAATTGGAAAAGATAAAATTAAAATTAAAAATAATAATAATAATAAAAAAGAAAAAGAAAAAGAAGGGGTGGGTTACCCCCGGCCGTTGTCTGGGTATGCCCGAGCCATGCCAAAAAATGTCCAAGGTGGCTTGACCACCTCCATTAATTTCAAGTCGACCACCTCCAAATCTGACACCCAAAAAAATGCTCAAGGGTGGTCCGACCACCACCCCTAGTTGTCTAGTTGTTGGGGGTGGTTTAGCTACCACATTTTTTTTTGTCCTTTTGATTGCTTTTTCTTTTTTATTTTTCTTTTAAAAAATTGTTTTTGATTTGAGTGAGTGTAAAAAAAAAAAAATTGGTCTCTTCTAAACATAAATTCAAAAAAAAAAGAAAAGAGTTAAGTTGAGTAAGGCAACCAAACATGATTATCTTTTGGTTTTGGTTTAAAAGATTGCTTTGTTATGATAAAATGTAAAAGGTTTTTTTTTTGGTTGACTTTATATTTAAAAATATTTTGTATTTTAAATTCTTTGTTAATAATTTTTTAAAAAAAGTGTGTCAACAAAAGTCGAATTAGGTGGCTCATTTGATTGCAATGTGAGATAAATTGTGCCCTTCATCGCCATATTAGCTAAATTATATGACATTTAAGGATATGGTTTAGGTGCTGTAAAAAAATTTACAGCACTTATAATGTAGTTAATTTAAGGGTTCAAATTTAATTTTATGTGTTTGAAATAAAATTCAAATCATTAGATTAACTACATTATAGATGCTGTAAAAATTTTTATAGCACCTAAGCTAATCCAACATTTAATGTCATATCAACAAAATTGATGATTTGAAAGGTTTATGTGAATAATATTAACAATTTGAGAAATGCTATTAATATTTTTTATTGTTCATCTTTCAACGTTCTCTAACAATTTTTATGTTTAAATGAATCAATATGATGATAAGAATAACATGAAAAAACTTAATTAGGGTTAAGAAATATTCAAGGACGAAATTAATTGAAAGACCAAAATTAGAGAATCAAAACAATTATTAGTTTTTAACCTTAAACACTTGACTCAAATTTGCCTCTTTGACGTTTTCCTGCCAAAGCTGTCGTCAATGTGACACTCCCAATTCAACTGTATTGAAATACGAATTGCCTAAATTGCCGGCCGATGAATCCAATCCATTCTCAAAATCCTTTTTTTTTATTTTTTTTTATGAATAATTCGAATTTTATTTTAATCATACAAACCATAAAGCATATTTTTGATATTCGATGAAATTAGAAAAAAGGGCTAAAAAATCAATAAAATAGATAGCTGATTGATGACATCACAATTGCTCGTATTAGAATCGTATGCAATGCTACCTTTTAGTTATTCTCGAACAATATCAATAATAGATTTTTATTTTTATTTTTATTTTTTATGTCTTGTATTTACAGTTTTCGTCTTGCTTTTCTGGATTCAGAAAAAACAATATTTCATGGTTATCTTGATAATTTAAAATGATGTTGATGTACGTAGCTTTCTCTTGTAATTAAATATATATATAGTACGGTACTAAAATCTAGATGAATAACTTCCAACTTTTATATAGGGAAGGCACTAAAATTCTTCGAAAAAGTAAGACAAAAAAAACTAGAAAGGACAGTGGTTTCAAGATAAGAATTGTGACAGGCACCACTGGTCCACAGTAGTGGTACTAATGAATAATAATGCAGGCAAAATGGGGTCAGAAACTATTTAAGAATAAATGTTGATGCGATAGTTTTTAAATTAATTTTTGATAAAAAAAAATTAAAAAATTAATTGTAACTGATATGTTAATATTGTTAAATAGTTATAGGATTATAATATTATTTTGAATAATCATTTTGAAAGTATTTTTAGTTTTGATTTGAAAAAATGTTTTTAATGTGATATAAATGTGAAAAATGTTTTTTATTTTTTTAAGGTTTAAGTTTTAAAATTATTTTGTCTTTTAAATTATTTATTAATAATTTTAAGAAAAATGTGTTTTTTTTTTTTTAAAAAAAAGAAAGTATTTTCAAATCCCTTATTAAAAGAGGCTAATGACTTTTTTTTTGACTTGCTAGCGGGATAAAGTTTGTGTAGAAATTGATCCACTCAAGATTTCATAGAAGAAAAAAAACTAGAAAAACTTACAAAACTTAAATACTAACTATATATATAGAGAGAGAGAGTAGTGATTGGCATCAGCCCAGGCTGATGCTACAGTGCATCAGCCTGAGCTAAATCAGAGGAAGGAAAAAAAAAAAAATACACTGTTCACGGGGCCCATGAACAATAAAAGTACTGTTCATGTGCCTGGGCTGATGCACTGTAGCATCAGCCCAGGCTGTTGTTTATCTTTACCCATATATATATATATAAAGATAATAGCTTCTCTTCTCTAAGTAGAGAACCCATCTTCCTTTGTGAGTCTTCCTCTACTGTCCGGTGTGGCTTTTTTGGGATGAGGGATGGCTCTTTTTTTCTTTCTCCTTTTCTTCTCCTTCTTTGTGGTGTTTGTTTTTCGATTTAGTTGCTCCTCCTTCTCCTTTTACAACATCTCTACCGTGTCAGCCGTCTTTTCCACTTCGCCCTCCGCTTCCTCCAACGTTATTGTTTGTCGAAAATGACTTGATTTTTTGATTGGATTTTTTCTAAGTTTTATCTATTCTTTTTTTTTAGTCCCGACCTTTAACACCCCCATCCACCGTCTTATTCAATGCATGTGGGTGTTACACGCTAGCAAGTACCATTCCTTCACCTGCCTCCGTTTCGCCTTCCTCCCCTTTTGGTTTTGAGTTGAGTGCTAGACGTCCTAGCGTCCGTATGCCCTCACAAAAAGTGAGGGCATGCGAAAGGATAAAAAAAAAAAAAAAAAAAAAAAAAGGGTTAAAGAAACGGATGCTACACGTCCGTCTCATGACTCCAAATTGGCCTTTTTGCTATTTTTATGTATTTCCCTCCTTATTTCTGTTGTTGTATTGTGTGCTTCCTATTCGTTTTCCTCTAATGTTGTATTTCCTTATTCCCCCTTTCTTTATTTTTATTTTTATTTTTATTTTTATTTTTATTTTTTTGAGCGAGTACTGATGGGAGATGATGGTAGCTCTTGCTG
>FXXK01000119.1:4089-15306 GCA_900184695.1 Betula pendula | reverse complement strand
ATTTTAGACGGTTAGCAGTGGCAGGGCGGTTATTTCAGCCCTAGTTGCTCCTCCTCCTCCTCCTTTTACAACATCTCCACCGTGTCAGCCGTCTTTTCCACTTCGCCCTCCGCTTCCTCCAACGTTATTGTTTGTCGAAAATGACTTGGTTTTTTGATTGGATTTTTTCTTAGTTTTATCTATTCTTTCTTTTCAGTCCCGACCTTTAACACGCCCGTCCACAGTCTTATTTAATGCATGTGGGTGTTACACGCCAGCAAGTACCATTCCTTCACCTGCCTCCGTCTCGCCTTCCTCCCCTTTTTGGTTTTTGGGCCTTTTTGCTATTTTTATGTATTTCCCTCCGTATTTCTGTTGTTGTATTGTGTGCTTCCTATTCGTTTTCCTCTAATGTTGTATTTTCTTATTCCCCCTTTCCTTTTAGGGTAAAGATAAACAACAGCCTGGGCTGATGCTACAGTGCATCAGCCCAGGCACATGAACAGTACTTTCACTGTTCATGGGTCTCATGAACAGTGTATTTTTTTTTTTCCCTTCTCTGATTTAGCCCAGGCTGATGCTAATCACTACTCTTCCTTTTATTTTTATTTTTATTTTTTTCTGAGCGAGTACTGATGGGAGATGANTTTTAAGCACGTGTGCCACCTACTCGTGCCCAAGTATATCCATTCCACAGCGAACCCACCAATCACGAAGTACCTTTTTGGGCTTTTATGCGAGTAGTGATGGGTGATTGATTTTGCATTGAAAACTTGGTTAACCAATTAGTTTATAAAGTAATACAGCAAAACCCAAATTGAAGATGCGCAATTTTTCTTTTGAATTTTTATTTTGCACTTATTATTTTACTTTAAAGTACTCATTTTCTTACCTAAAAAATACCATACCATTTCATTTTAACAAAATATTAGTAATTAATGGACTTTTATTAAATCAAATTACGTTTTCCATAAACTACATATTAGTTTAATTATGAATAAGTTTTTGGTTTATATTCAAAATTAGACAGTATTCATATTTTAGCTTCTTATACAAGTATTTTCTATAAATTTTTTTTTGTGCAAATATAGCAAATTTGTAATCAACTTCGCATTTTTATAAGACTTGTCAAATTGAAATAATTCTAAACCAGATATACAATTCATGATTAACCAATATATATATATAAGGAAAAATTTTACTTAAAAGAATTTTCAATTTAGTGTATTTATTTTTTATTTTATTTTATTTTTTAATTTAAATAATTTTCTGTTAAATCCTATCATAGATATATATATTAAATTTCAAAGACTTGAGTATTTTACAAATTCTGTTAAATTTGGACAAATTCTTAAATTCTTGTAATTTTTTTTTCCTTAAAAAGAGTTTTATTTTGAAAATTTTGATATTTTTTTATTAGGATATAACGAAAATTTTTAACGAAATAAAAAAATTTAAAAATATTAAATTGAGAGTTTTTAAAATTTAAGGAGTTAATATAAATATGATGAAGTTGATAGTAATTAAATGAAATTTCCTGATATGAGAAGAACTTTCATGTGACCAGAAAAACTAACTAAAATGTGGAATGTCTTGCACCTACTTGCTAAAACCCACCAAGGTAGTGAATAGTCATTAGAATAGGAAAAAAATAATAATTAGAGTGACTAGAAAAATATTTTGTTGCTGGTAAAGTTTAAAATAAATATTAAACTCTCTCTATTTAATTAACATAAACTAAATATCCAACATTTTACCAATTCATGACGTGTTCCACAAACTAGAAAATTGATTTAATTAATATTAGTTCAATATTTGACAAGTTTTGATCTATGTTGTTGATATATGTCATCCTTCATGTTTATTTTGTGTCAACCAAAAGTGATGTGCCTTTTAAAATTACCATTGAATTTATAGTTAATTATTATTGACTTTTGATTTAATGATAATTTTAAAAGCTACGTCACTTTTAGTTGACCCAAGGTAGACATAGAGAGTGACTTGTATCATTACTCCTCCTATGTTGTCATTGTCTAAATTATAAATTAATTTTTCTTTAACCTTTTATAGAAACACTCTTTTCAGAAGAAAGAAAAATAATCAATTCTATATTTTGAAAAATTTATTAAACTAAAAAAAATTAAAATTTATTGCATTATTTACAGTTGACCCAGTTTAATGATCTACCAAACATTTTAGTCCCATGCCACTAAAGCAACGGCACTTTCCAAAAAAAAAAAAAAAGAAGCAAGGGCACTTTAATAATATGTAATTTGTTTAATTAATGGATCAAAATAAAATATAGGAAAATGAATTATTCTTAATTGTTTGCCTTCCCTTTATAATACACTCTGTTTGAAGCCTTCCTTCTATCTCTCTATCTCTCTGTGCTTTCCTTCACGCCTTGGCCCTTGTTTCTTTCCTCACCTAAAACCCATTTGGCTCTCATCCAATGCACAGTGCTTTTGCTATTCTCTTTGAATCTTTCTCATCCAATTTTTGCTATTTTTTTTAATACAAGTTTCTGAGATTTCTGGGTTTCTTTGGTTTGATCAGTTGAAACACATCTCTGATTCGTTCTAAGATTTCTCACGCTGTTAATTGGGTTTTCTCTGCGGAGTTTTGGGTACTGCGATGGTTAAGCCATTTTGACTCCCATGTTAGATTTCCAAACACACTGAGACTTCTTCAAAACTAAAGCCTCCGGAAAACTAATCCTTGTATTAATATATCTGGGATTAGTTGGGTTTTCCAGTTTCTTTTTGATAAAAAGAAAAGACTATACAAAGCGTAAGATCTTAGAATATTTTTATATATTTTTTTTCTCGTTTTTTCCTCCGTTTTCTCAGCAACCAAACTGTGGAAATGTTGGGTACTGGGTTGCGCTTTGGGGCTTTGCGCGGCGAGGACCGGTTTTACGTCCCGGTGAAAGCAAGAAAGAATCAGAATCAACAAAAACAAGCTCGGAGAGCTAATAAGGGTGATGAGACTGAGAGCGTGGATTCATCTAGAAAGAGTAAAGACCCTTCAAATTCATTGGCAAAGCCTTCTTTGGAGCAATCCGTAAAGCCTGTTAAAAATCTTGATACGTTCTTGGAGTCCACCACGCCTTTGGTCCTGGCCCAATATTTCTCCAAGGTTGATCTTCTATCTTCTCTTTGCGCTTGCTTAGTTGTAGTTTTTCTTTGGTTCCTGAGAGTGTGTAGGAGAAAATATTGGGTTTTCTTGATAAAGATAAGGCAATACTCAACCAAGAAAGTACTGAGGACCAAAGGGAACGATCAGCTTCAGTCAATCAAGCTTAATTCAGCTCCTTTTTTTTTTTTTCTTTAATTCTTTCCAGATAGTTAATTTTTGGGATTAGTTTGTTAGTTTTTAGTACAATAGAACAGAAGGAATAATCGCTGATTTTTTATTCTTAGGACTTCTTTAATATGTCTTCTTACTTTGCACTGAGCTTTACTGAATTGGGTTTCTCATATTTGTGTGTCTTGGTAAAGATTTTCTGATTTTTTGGTTTCTTATAGACGACAATGAGGGGGTGGAGGATTTGTGATGTTGAGTTTCAGCCGTACTTCATGTTGAATGATCTATGGGAGACATTTAAGGAATGGAGTGCCTACGGGGCAGGAGTGCCTTTGGTACTTGATGAGGGTGATTCTGTTGTTCAATATTACGTCCCATACTTGTCTGGTATCCAATTATACGGTGAATCTGCTACAAGTTCAAATGCTAAGCCAAGGTAGTACTGCTTATGTATGCATTTCTCAAGTGTTTATGTATGTTTGAATTCAATACTGATTATAAGTACATGTACAAAAAATTATATTTTGAACATCACATTCATTGTTACTTCAGGCAATCATAATTACAGAGCCTTGATGATGTTGGTTCTCTATCACATTGTTGAATAATTATTCTGTTCTCTTTTTTCTCAATTAATTGTTTATTTATGGTCAATCTGCTTTTATTGTGAAGAATAATGCCTCTTGTTAAATACCACGCTTTCTGCTCCTATCGGTTTTCTGACACTCCTGATACTAGGAGACACTACAAGATCAAGAACTTGTTGAAAGATGTTTGAGAGTAGAACCAATTTTTTAATCATGTCAATGGAATTTTTATCTCTTTCTCATTCTTTCTGGGAATCAAAAACATAATCTTCCTACGAGTAGATTTGTTTCCCATTTATGTGCTGTCTAAGTAGACTTACTTGTGGATCGTCTCCTGCACTGTAAAGACTACTTCATGCCTCTCTAACTTTCTACCTTTAACATTTTCGTATTGAGCAGCACTTTAATCAATCTTCTTTTGACAAAGTTTAATCTTCTGGCTTATATGGAAATTGAGAAATATCTTTTCTAGTGATTTTTTCTTTTGTTAATTGAAAAACTTACGCTATCCATGGTTGCTGATGACTCTATCTGGTTCAAGGAAGTTGATTATAGGTGCTTCTCCATAATAAGGGCGTGGAATAAACACATTGTCTTTACTTGTAAAAAAAAAAAAAAGAAAGAAAAGAAGTTGGCAGGCTTGGTCCAAATTTCTCTTTGAACAGAACCATTATTAGAGTGGTTCTCTATGTCTGCAGGAAATGAAAAGTTTTTGATTTTCTTATCTTTAATGTGTTTTCTTGATAAAAGTTCTGGTGCTGTAAACTGATATATTATTGAACTGCCAGTGTAATTAGTCACCATGAGAAGGTTCCTGAGTTTAGCAAAATAAGTTCTCTTGATAGTTACCTGGGCTTGTATCAACAAGGTTGAATGTTTGCACTTACAAAAACAGTCATAAGATCTCATGCAGTATTTTTCTTGTTACAACTCACAGGACTTTACAAAATTAAGGGGACTGTAATGACTGGTGATTTTTCTTATTTTAAGGTTTTGTTTAGACTGAATTGCTAGGTTGTGCAGAATAGAGATGATTTAAGAGATTTGAGTGGTTATTTATGCTGTACAAATATTTAGTAGTTCGTAGTATCTGAAATCCAACCCAGTCAGAATAAGTAAATAAGTTAAAATCAAAGGTGTTAAATTATTAATTTCCTGTCCACAAAATCGAGAAGGCAAAGTTACTTTGCATGGAAATTGTATCATATTGGAGGAGGCAAAACTAAGCAAGTCTGCGAGCTGTCAATTAAGGTACAATGGTATTTGAACGTAAGGTATTCAAAGAGTGTCCAAGTGTGAATAATTACGATCATAAGATAAATCTTTCTGTATGTTTGGGTGCCTCACCAAACACCTTCTTGGAAGAATATGTAAATTTAGCATACAAGGTTGAGTGAACAATGTCAATAGTGCTTTCCTTGTAATATTGTGTAAAACTACAAACTGAAAATTAGAACCCCAACAAATTCGAGAATATTGTGGGTTTTCTTACTTTGTTGGGTAGACTTGCATTATTTATTCTTTTTGTAATTGGCTTGCTGTGCTTGGTCTTGTAATTTTTTATAATTAAATAAATAGAGAAACTATTCAGAACTTGAATATAGTACACCATATGCTTTTAGAAATTGGTTCTTTGGAAACAAACTTTTGGCACAATGGCAGCAAAAGGGTTTTTTAATGTATCTATGTCCTAACCAAGTTCATCAAGCTGGGAAATGGATGAGAACTAGACCTTATTTTGCTTCTTATGTGTTAGAATTTTATCTCCTAGGATTTTTATATCTATTTTATTTATGTTTGTTTCATCCTTAGAGTACTATTCTTGATTGGTTTCTTCTTTTCAGAATAACAATAAGAAACACTTATATTGTGCTGATGGGTATTTGAGTTTAGCTTCTTACCATGCACTTATAATCTCTCTACATTGTTATTGGAGAAGTGGACCGTGCTTTTGTTATCCTCTCTTGTCAGTGTAATTCAATTGACTCTTGGTTACCTAAATAAATTCGACCTTGCTAAAGAATCATGATAATTGTTTGAAAATTGGTCTTATTTTGATTTTATTTTTTTGTTAAGTAGAAAGGGATAATTGGAGCTAACAGTTTTTCCTTTGTTTTGACGGCACACTTGGTTCATAATTAATTGAACAGCCTTTATGTACTTGGTCCTCACATAGAAGGTACTGTTGTCAATTGTGAGATTGTTTGAGTGAACACCTTCTGTTGTAATTAGCAATCCTTCTTTTTGTCTTTGAGCCACATAAGCTACTCTTATTGAGTCATAAGGTATAGTAGTTTCACTTCTTACTCTTGATGTCCATGTGCAGAAAGAAAGAAAGGATGTTTTGTTATTTAATATGCCTCACCTGTTTATATGTTTATATTGTATTTCTTAATGTTTATAGCATGTTTCCTTTGTTATTCTGTAGTACTCCAGTGACCTTCTCTTATTTTCTGCTCCATTTTTGTTTAACTTTTGTGATTTTTTTTTCCGCCTTACTAGTTTCGAAACAATATATCTAGTTCTGGTGTGATTCTTGATGTAATTGTGGGATACAGTTTATTGGTTTCTAACCAAATTGGACTTTGTCATTTGGTTAGGCAAGCTGGTGAAGACAGTGACTGTGACTACTATAGGGATTCAAGCAGTGATGGAAGCAGTGACTATGAAATTGATAAAGGCATAAAATTTACCAGGGAACAGCAGGATTGTCTCCATCTAAATAGTGAGGTCCCAATTAGACTGGATGGGTTGTCTTTAAATGATGAGCAGAGTGGAAGACAAGAAGGCTTTTCTAGTGATGATGGTGAAGCAGAGAATTCTCAAGGTCAGCTGCTCTTTGAGTTTCTTGAGCAGGATCTCCCTTATTGCCGTGTCCCATTAGCTGACAAGGTTAGCTATATTCTTGATACTATTCACTTGCATAAGTTTGTGGTTTGAACTCTGCATCTTAGTTCTTGTATTATTGAGGCAGATATTAGATCTTGCATGCCGGTATCCTGGACTGAAGACCTTAAGAAGTTGCGATTTACTGGCAGCCAGTTGGATGTCTGTGGCATGGTAAAGTTCTATGTAATCTATATTATCGTGTTACTTTGTATCATACCAGGATTGATTGGTCTGATGATATGTTTTTTTGTAGGTATCCTATTTACCGAATACCCACAGGCCCAACATTGAAAGATTTGGATGCTTGCTTTTTAACATATCATACCCTTTCCACACCCATGACAGGTAATCTTAGCCTTTCTATAATTCGCATTATCATACGTTAGCCGCTTTTTTACAGTGATAGAACATTTTTCTTGTAATTTCCTCCTTATATGGGACTTTAAAGAAAGCTTAGCTTACTCACATCATTTAATCTCTTTGAAACACAACAAATAAGCAGACACTGTTTCCCTTTTAGATACAATCAATTGAATTGGTGATCGATATGACCTTTTGCTTTAATGTATATTGAGAAGATCAACTATGGGGATCTTATGGTGGATGGTAACTCTTTCATGTTCGTTTCTTGGGCAAACCCTGGATTTCGTGGTGGCTCCAGCCCAACAAAAGGGAAAATTTCCATTTCTCCACTCAGCATTTGGGGGTTGCAGCATGTAGCTCTTCACTGTATTTTTTATGCTTTTTTTTTTTAGTCCTTTCAATTTTCTTTTGTATTCTTATGATTTCCTTTGCTGTTCTGTATTATTCATTTCTAGGAAGGACACCTCATCGTTTGCCATACTCTTCTTCTTCTTTTCTCTCTCTCTCTCTCTCTCTCTCTCTCTCTCACACACACACACACATTATATATTGAATAGTAAATGAATGGTGCATGATATATGGAATAAACAGCAACTATGTGGGGTTTGATAATTTGAGTCCAATTTCATTATAAATATGACATGCTTTCGTCAATAGTATATCTGATATAAGATGATTTAACTTGTACCCTATGGTATCTATTCAATTCTTAGAATTGGCCTCTTATTGTTTTTGCAGGTGGTGGAAGTACCCAGGCCCCAATAGTCATTTATCCAAGTGAGCCCGATGGTGTCCCCAAGATTTCCTTGCCTGCTTTTGGGATGGCATCCTATAAGTTAAAAGGATCCATGTGGGCACAAAATGGGGTTAGTGAGTCTCAATTGGCGAATTCCCACATGCAGGCTACTGAGAACTGGCTGAGACTGCATCAGGTCAATCAGCCAGATTTCCAGTTCTTCGCTTCGCATGGCATGTACTCTGGAATCCAGAGATGACATGCAGCTGGATTATCTTTGCTTGCCACAAGACATAAAGCTTTTGAGTTCCATGTTGAAGGGATGGTCAAACTGGGATAAGATGGCACTTGATGGAGGTTATATGATGTGGATTTCCTGTTATGCAAGAGAAACAGAAAAATGTGGACAATCACATGCAAAGCATTATAAAAAGAGAAAAAGAAAAAAAGAAAAAGGAGGATGAAAAAGGTGGAAAAAAAAAAAAAATTCAATGGCATAAGCGGAAGGCATCGGGCCCAAGAGAGGTGGGGAAAAGAGGCAAATAAAGATGAACATATAGGGATGATATATGGCGGCTGAGCTAAAAAAGTGATGCTTCTACAAGCTGATAGTGCGTATAAGGTCTCACAAGCTCCTTTCATTTTGGAGACTTTTTATTTTATGTCATAATGAGGGATAAATAGGTATTACTAGTTTTCAGGAGGCTTTTGGTTGATGTATAAACGGTTAACTTTGGCTATCCATATCCATTTGATAGACTTACATGTCATTTTGATGAGTAGTGAAGTGAGAAAGGAAGTAACAGATTGTGTTTGAGGTAGTTGTAATACCCTCACATTTTAGTTCAGGCTTAATAGGAGACTTATAGCCCAAAGTGTTGGGCTTAGATGTGTAGACCATTGATATCTAGTGAGCTTAGTAAAAATTGGATTAAACCCCCCAAAGGAGATCATAAGAGCTAATAAATTTTATAATTTAATGTTCTAATTCACGGCATAGCTTCATAAATAATAGGCATAATTTAATGGTTTGATTCATGACACGTGACATTTAGGATATAAAATCTAATGATTTCAATTTAACATAACCTTTTATTAAGTGATTTACCTATTCTTAACCCTAATTAACTCGGTCAACAATTTCAAATCTTCCAACATTGGGATCATGAATCATTCATGCAAGGGACCTAGTGCTTTGAGAAAAAAAAAAAAAATTTGCTTTTTATTGAAGGACCTAGGCAAAAGGAGATGACCTTCCACTTTTGGGGGGACAATAATGCTTATTGGATTTCAAAACTCAGCATATCACATGACCACTTCCTACTTTCTACACATTTCCCTTATGAGAAGTTGAGAACTGTTATTTGTCATTTTCATGTCCTTTTTTCATACAACTTTTAAAAAATCAGCAAGTGGATCTTACATATCCAATGTATGATTTTAAAAAAAATTGTGGATCCTACTGATTCAATGGTTAATTTTAAAAAAACTTGTATGGAAGAAAGACATGAGAAGGATGTTTAGACTTTCCCTTCCCTCATTTCCCACTTCTATTCACCTCTCTCAAGTCTTCCTTCAACGTCTCCCAACACTTTTAACTCCCAAAAGCTCAAACCACCCCCTATACCTTACTAACTCATAAGACAACACACTCTTTGGCAAATGAGAAGCTCATTAAGTTCTCCTAGTGTTCTTAATCACGCCATTGTAAGTATTCCATTCCTCTTTCAAAGTTACTATTTATGTTGTACTTGAACCTATATGTGGTAGTTTTGTTTAAATATTGAAAAAATATGTTATGTTATGCTTAAACCTATATATATGTTAAAGTTTTGCTTAAGTAATGAAAAATTTATTTGAGCCATCAAAATGTGACTATGTTGCTTTACTAGATAACCAAATCCATAGTGTTAAATCTTTTCATACCCATGAAAACACATGTCAAGCAATTTCATAAAAACATGTATAATAGCTAAACCTATGTAACATATGTATTATCTTCTTAAATCATTTTTACTTTATCTTGGAAAACCATGGGTTTTGTAAATATCCAAGTGTATGAATATATGAATATCACCATGTTTTAATGAAAACTTGTAAAGTCATTTAGTAGCCAAAATGCATGATTTTATAAGATGGTAGTTCTATGACCTAAAAATCATTTAAGTATATGTTTATAAGATACGTTTCCTTTTGTAGAAAATATTTGTCTTTTAAAAATGAGAGTTTCATAATGGCCCATTTAATGAGGATCTTTCATGCATNGGAAATGACTTAGAGCATTCACAGCAGTTTCTTTTTGATTTTTTCTAAATTTAGAGAACAAAACTACGTTTAACTTTCTTATCAAAATACACTCTACAATAGCTTCCTTTATTTTTTCCTATACCATTAAAATATTATTTCTTTACAAAATATAAGTTTCTTATTTATTCTCACTTTCTTTACAAAATTTCAACACAGTCTCCAATAAAAGGCAAAAAGAAGAGTGATGAGAGAGAAGAGAGATATATTTTGGGTTATTATAATGAATAGGGAAGCTAAAGAGCTTCTCTATCCATTGGGTTCAACTATAATAAACCCAAGGGTTAGGGAACCAATAGGGAAGTTGCTGTATGTCACTTTTTATGGTTTTCTTAAAATTTTTCCTATATTTAAGGAAGTGAATGGATTATAAGGAAGCGGTTGTGGATGCATCTCATATTTAAAGTCTATATTTGTTAAATAATATGAAAAGTGATTTTAAAATGAGTCATGAGCATGGATTTTAGGTTAGGTCATATTAAATCATTACTTATCCCAAAAGCTTAAGCTGATAGGAATGAATAAATTTAATCATTTAATCAATATTTTAACACTTCCCCTCACGTGTGAGCTCAAATTCTCTTTTAATAGTTAAGGCGCAACATATAGAATATTTAATTGAAATAGGGGGTGAATGACTGAGATAAGGTTCGAACTCAGGACTTTTTGCTCTGATACCATAATAAATCACCACTTATTCAAAAAGTTTAATCTAATATGAATGAATAAATTTAATCACTTAATCAATGTTTTAATAGGTCATAAAATTTTATGGCAAAAAACCTCAATAGGTCAAAGCAATAGCTCTTTTAGTGGTGTAAAAAATATTCCAAGAAATTAAGTGATTTATCAAAAATTGCATCAAGAAAAAGCTTTGATTAAACTTGGGAAAGTTTCTGTCCAGAACATGTTTGGGACGTTGTTTGATCCAAAGTTTCTGTCCAGAAAAATCATTGTGTTGATTGTTGAGTGTTTATACTTTGTGGTTTGTTTATTGGAGTAGTTTATGACTTTTTTTTTTTTTTTTTTTTTGAATTTTTAGCATGAATGGGT
>FXXK01000117.1:71055-81607 GCA_900184695.1 Betula pendula | reverse complement strand
ATATTACTCTCCAATGTTGCAACAATTTTCAATTTAAGTAATCTGTTAGCATTTTTGTTTCTCATCTGACGGCAATGTCACCACATGCGCCTCACGTGTGTGGTTTGCCACAAATGTTTCCTCTCTACCGGTTCGCATGTGAACTTGACTTTGGTTTTAAAAATATTAAGCAAACAACAGATAAAAAGACGGTTGACGATGGTGTGCTATTGCAGGCAACTAAAAATAAAATCTATACTCCTAAAAATACATGTAGTGGTGCAAGTAAGGATCGTTCCCACAGGAGAGTATTCAGCCTAGTTTTATGCTACGTGAAAAGGATGGGGGAGTTTGTATGTAGTAACGAAAACAATTTTAAGAAAAATAACTAAGGAACAATTCAATTTAAAGTATCGAAATCAATCAAAAGAACAAACCTTGGTCGAAGTCAACATCTACCATTCGGAATTTTACAACTAATCATCGATGCAAGCATATGTTAATTCATACTTTGAATATTCACCGTTGGAATTATTATCCTATTTCTCCTTAGTCGCAGTTGATTCGAAAATAAGCAATCTATTTAACTTTAACTACTAAACAAGCCAAGACAAGCGCTTAAAGGTTTAATCTAGTAGCAGCCTTAAGAATTAGAGAATCGATGAAGTTAAACAATACAAGCGTAAGCGGTTGCATTTTAATTTCATCCGGCGTTCTCCTAAGATCTAATAATTTTGGACGCAGGAAATCATTAAAACTTAGTTGCTTCACAAATTAGAGGGATCAAATAATTACGGATTTGATATCTAATCTAGTAGTAGATTGCAACGAATAATAATATAGTAGGCCTTCTAGTAATTAAATGAGACAATCATGAAAATAGGCACAGAAGAATATCCGATACTCAAAGTAGAAATTGAACACTAAAATAATTTAGATCCACAATTTTATTGATTTCAAGCTTCCGTTTCCTTCGACTAATCATGAAAGTTTAGCACACAGAGCCATAATGAAAACTCAAAATGATCAGTTAGAGAAGAGGGGAGAGAGAGTTTTTTTTAGTCTGATGATTCCTTTTCTTTATACACGTTCATGCCCCTTATTAGAAGCCTACAAAATCTCTTAAAGATATTCTAAATATTATCCTAAAATAACAATATCTAAATCTGACTAATTAAGGAAAATATTAAAAATAAAATAGAGTCCTAAATAAACTAGGAAATGGTGTTTCTAGCTGTAATTTTTGTGCACCAAATCTGCTAGTTTTCACATATTAGAATCGCATGCTAAGGAATGTTCCAGAACATCAATAGTGCAGGTGCCACAACTTCAAGCCCAATTTTGACCTTGATGCAGCTATTATTTCTCAAAACTCAAAACATAAAAGTTGTATATCTGTTTCTTGGTGTTCCATATCATCTTTGAATCTCTCAATCTGGAGCTTGGTTGAGAGAGTATTGCTCAGATTACAAAGTTGATGTCGAAACTGTCCAAAATCGCCAATTAGTTTGTTTTGCATTTAACGCCTTCCAATTATATCCTAATCAAAAATAAAAGATAATGAGTACATTTAGCACCAAATAAGTATAAAAGATAAAAACTAAGGAGAAAATATGACATTTTGCATTCTCATCAGACGACCTTTGTTTAGGAGTAAATATTGCGGGTAAATTATAGAAACTAGGGGTTTGGTCATGCAATGAAGATAGATGGCTCAATGGAGAAGATGATTGGCTCAACGGAGATGCTAGCTCCGGGTCAACATGAGCGTGCTACATCTGCACATTAGCGTGTGTGATATTACGAGCGGCCAATGATTTGTCAGAACCGCCCACACTGATAAAAATTTCGGAAAGAGGTTTGTTTGAATCTGCAAAAATTGGAAGGTAAGTTCCTGTTTTCTTGATTTTTTTTTCCATTATATCCAAAATCTTGGGTTACATTTTCATATTTTATTGGATTGCGTGATAGGTTTCCATTAATTGTTGCTCTCTATGTATTCGGTCATTAGGTTTAGTGGTGCTTGTAGGGATGAGGTTGAAGATTTGGGTTAGATTTTTATTATTGTTTAAATGGATTTGGTTGCTGGTTTTCATGAATTGTTGCCCTCTAATGTATTTGGTGCATAAACATTATAGTTTTAGGTTTTGGTATTCTTGGAGTACTTAGATAATGTATTGTATTGGAATATTGATAAGTTTGTTGAATGTTATAATATTCAAGCCTCTTAATTTACATATGTTAATCTTTTAGTTCATCATAGTATGATGTTTTATGTGTTTTTCCTTTATTTTGTAGGTTTTGGAGAAAAACACTCAATTCCATAAAAGTCCAAGCTTAACAGACTTTATGTTGAAAAGCTGAAGAAGAGCGCTTCGAGTGCACCATTCAAAGGGCAAAGGGATCGAGCACCATTCCTTGCGCTTGAGCACCTTGTGCGCTGAAATAGAGTATTTGTAGAACCTTATTTTGGAAAGTTTGTAATCCAAGTCCTAGTCGAATTTGAGTAATGGGCTGCCGAAATCGGACTAGGGTTTCTCTAAAACTCTATAAATCACCATGTAAGTCATCCAGAAGAGGGACACAAGCTTGAGGAACAGATTCAAAGCTGCATCCAAAGGGTTTTTCTTATTTCTTTCTTCTTTTCGATTTTTCTTGGTTATTTCTTATGAAGATGAATTTCATCCGAATTATGTGTTAGCTAATACTTTAGTTAGGGCTCGATTAAAACCCTAATCATTGTCTCTTTAAGGTTACAATTTTTCTTGCTACAATTTCATGTTTTGATCTTAAATTTATGTCGAATTTTTGTTCATTCTTCATATGAGTTATGTATAGTTTGATCATCTTATGCATATAACATTGTAGATAATGGAACAAAAATTCGATATAATATTCAATAAGGATCTAAAACATGAATTAGCAAGAAAAATTGTAACCTTAAATGAGACATTGATTAGTTTTAATCGATCCTAACTAATATGGTATAGTCTTACCATTAATCTCGGTGATGAAAATTCTCTTTCATAAGAAAATAACATAAGAAAAATCGAAAAGAAAGAAAGAAATAAGAAAAAACCCTTTGTATGCAGCTTTTGATATATGTTCCTCAAGTCTGTGTCTCCTCTTCTGATGATCTTATAATGGTGTATATAGTTTTAGAGCAGATCCCTAGTTTCGACTTTCGTGCGCCTCATTACTCAAATTCGACTATGGACTTGGATTACAAACTTTCAAAATAAGTTCTTTACAATATATCTATTTCAGCGCACTTATTGGGTTGCCTCAAGCGCAAGGAATGGGTGCTTCGATCCCCTTTTGCTGGTTGAATGGTGCACTCGAGCGGCGTCTTCTTCAGCTTTTTCAACAATAAGTCTGTTATAGCTTGGAACTTGTTATGGAATTGAGTGTTTTTCTTCCAATAATGCCTACAAAATAAAGGAAAACACATAAAAAACATCTATACTATGATGAAACAAAAGTTAAATATGTAAATTTAAGAGGCTTTGAATATGTAAACATTCATACACTACAGAGTTCCAATCAATAACTCATATCTAAGTATTCAATATGAATACCCAAAACCTAAGACTTATTTTTGCACAAATGTAACATAGAGGCATACATATTCATGAAATACCTCAGCATCGCAAATTCCATTAAATATATAAAAATCTTAACTCCAAATCTTCATACCTCATTCCCTACGAAGCACCCACTAAACCTAAGCGTCCGAATTACATAAGGGTAAATCAATTCATGGGAAAAACCTAATCACGCAGTCCTAATTTAAAATATGAAAATTGTTATAATTCCCAAGAATTTTTGGATATGCCAATGGAAAAACAGAATCATAGAAAACAGGATAGCTTATCTTCCAATTTTGCATCACAAACCTTTCCATATATTTTTATCTATGTGTTGGGCGGTTCGCAAATCATTTGGCGCTCGTAATGCAACACCTCCTAATGTGCATGATGTAGCACCGCTCTATGTTGACCGGATGCTACATCTTCGTTGAGCCATCATTTCTTCTTCCATTGAGCCCATCTACTTCATTTGCATGGGACCGAAACCCTAGTTTTCTATTATATTTTACCCGCTATATTTACTCCCTAACATTAATGGTCGTCTGGGGAGAATGCAAAATGTCATATTTTTCTCCCTAGTTTTTACTTTTATTTTATATTTGGTGCCTTAATAGTACTCTTATTTCTTTATTTGATTTAGGATTATTTAATTTGGAGCGGTTTAAATGCAAATACAAAGCTAATTGGGCGATTGTGATCAGTTTTCGATCATTCACTTTTGTAATTTCTGGGCATTAATCTCTTCTATCTCAATGTCGATTGAGATGATTCAAGATGATATGTAACACCAAAGAAACAGATATACAATCTTCATGTTTGATTTTGAGAAATAATAGGCTGCCATCAAGGTCAAAAATTGGGCTTTGAAGTGTGTGGCCCTGCCACTATGATGGTATCTGGAACATTCCTTTAGCATGCGATTTCTAATATGTGAAAACTAGAGATTTGGTGCACAAAAATTACAGCTAGAAACACCCATTTCCTAGTTATATTAGGACTCTATTTTATTTTTAATATTTTCCTTAATTAGTCAGATTTAGATATTGTTATTTTAGGATAATATTTAGAATATCTTTAAGAGATTTTGTAGGCTTCTAATAAGGGGCATGAACGTGTATAAAGGAGAGAGGAATCATCAGACTAAAAAAAACTCTCTCTCCCCTCTTCTCTAACTGATCATTTGAGTTTTCATTATGGCTCTGTGTGGCTAAACTTTCATGATTAGTCGAAGGAAACGGAAGCCTGGAAATCAATAAAATTGTGATATCTAAATTATTTTAGTGTTCAATTTATACTTTGAGTATCGAATATTCTTCTGTGCCTATTTTCATGATTGTCTCATTTAATTACTAGAAGGCCTACTAATTTATTATTCGTTGCAATCTACTACTAGATTAGATATCAAATCCGTAATTATTTGATCCCTCTAATTTGTGAAGCAACTAAGTTTTAATGATTTCCTGCGTCCAAAATTATTAGATCTTAGGAAGAACGCCTGATGAAATTAAATGCAACCGCTTACGCTTGTGTTGTTTAACTTCATCGATTTATCTAATTCTTAAGGCTGCTACTAGATTAAACCTTTAGCGCTTGTCTTGGCTTGTTTAGTAGTTAAAGTTAATTAGATTGCTTATTTTCGAATCAACTGCGACTAAGGAGAAATAGGATAATAATTCCAACGGTGAATATTCAAAGTATGAATTAACATATGCTTGCATCGATGATTAGTTGTAAAATTCCGATGGTAGATGTTGACTTCGACCAAGGTTTGTTCTTTTGATTGATTTCGATACTTTAAATTGAATTGTTCCTTAGTTATTTTTCTTAAAATTGTTTTCGTTACTCAAACTCCCCCATCCTTTTTCACGTAGCATAAAACTAGGCTGAATACTCTCCGTGGGAACGATCCTTACTTGCACCACTACATGTATTTTTTATGGAGTATAGATTTTATTTTTAGTTGCCTGCGATAGTACACCATCGTCAACCGTCTTTTTATCTGTTGTTTGCTTAATATTTTTAAAACCAAAGTCAAGCTTCACATGCGAACCCAAGAGTAAAGAGGAAACATTTGTGGCAAACCACACACGTGAGGCGCATGTGGTGACATTGCCGTCAGATGAGACAGCAAATGCTAACAGATTACTTGAATTGAAAATTTTTGCAACATTGGAGAGTATATTGTAAATTTTTTAACATTGAAGGTAAAATTGAAAAACTCCTGAAACATTAGAGGGTAAAGTGTATTTTCCCCCATATTATATTAATATTAGCTCTTCAACTCAAGGACTTGAACACAATGGCCAAATGTAAGTATTTTGCGATCCTTTCCTATCATGATAATATGTTTATTTTCTTCCAAAATCCTACCTGCTCTGCTACAAATTTGTAATTGACTATTTGAAAAGTGGCAGGTTACATATTTTTTTGCTACTGCCTCTTTAATGTCATGTTTGATCTGTAAAGCTCTCCAAATTTTTATTGAAGATCAGTAAATAGTATTACAAAAACCATAAAAATGATGCACACTATTATTTGAGAGGAAATCCGATCCTTAACAAAGAATGTAAAATTGTCTTAAAAAAATGTGAAATGATAATTTTACCCCTCTTTTTTAAGAAACCGGCTACTCTCCCGTTCAAATAAACCAGAACCGGAGACGATGCTATTTCATTTGAGAGATAGTACCGAATATGTACTCATCCTTTAATACTTATTTACCCTTTCTTGGTATGTTTTAAAGTGTTGATTGGTCATGTTATTGGTGAAGTCTCTGAGAAGGCTTAGATGGACAAATACTTTGTCTTTCTATATCTAAATTGTGAAGATCTGCAATGTTGTCGTTGAACTTCTCAAATGTTTGGTTCGTGGAATTTCAAGTTCTTAAAAAAAAATAAAATAAAATAAAAAAAAATAAAAAAGACTAAGACGCAAAAGTCGTCTTTTTGCAATTAATAAGTCGTCTAAAGTCGGTAAAATCTAGAAAATGGGCATTGCAAACCTTCTCCGTGTGTACCGTGTACGGGTGTTAGATGTCACAATTCATGCATAATGCACTTCCAATAAATTTCTCAATTATTCAGGAGTAATTTCAGTAATATACGCTAAATCTCCACAAATACATTATTAACCAAATTAAATCTCGGCCATTAAAAAAACTAAAAGCAAACCTAAGCCAAATCCATCTCTGTCAGTACTAATCAAATCAGTTTAATGCAAAAAAACATCAACCAATCCCTTCTTCTAACATCTTCTCTTTGCTTTCCCAAGCGAGCAACCATAACTCACAAGTTTTCTCACGCAAAGGCAACAAGTTGATTATTTTTTATTTTCCCTTTTTTATCACTGACTCTATAGATTTTGTCCCATGTATCACAGTCTCTTCAACTAACTTATCACCTTCCCTACACTGTGGGGCCTCTAATCTGCCTATATGTACTGACTTCCAATACTCTGCCTCCCCTGCATTGAAGCAGAGTGACTCTGTTTTGCTACAATACCATCTCCTTCCTCCTTCCTCCTTCCCCTTCATGGCTCCTCTTTTGTATCTTGCTTTACTCTTCATCATTTCCTCAAGCAGTTCTGAGGCCCAACCCTCGCCTGGCTACTACCCAAGTTCAGGGATTAATTCTATAAGCTTTGGTCAAGGCTTTAGAAACCTCTGGGGTCCTCAGCATCAGAGACTAGACCAGGGCTCCTTGGCAATCTGGCTTGATAGTTCCTCAGGTTGATGTTTCCTCACTTCTTAATGCTTCTTTCTTGTCCAATTGGTTATGTCTTTGTTATATTTTTCATATATTTCACATTAGGTCAATATCGTTATATTCTCTATTCAAGGGATTATAAATTCGATTACCATACTTATATTTGCGTACTATCCTATAAATAAAGATCTTTATATTGTAAACAAACCAAATTAATGAGAGCATAATGTAGCCCTTAGAATTATTCAAAGTAGTCGACCTTGGTGTTTGTAATTCTTTGTATTCCTTCTCTCTCTTGCTTCCACTATTGTACTTGCATTTTATATTTTTCCACACAAAATTCAACATGTTTGTTATATTTTTTGGAACTATAGGAAGTGGATTCAAGTCGTTGGTTCCCTATCAGTCCGGATACTTTGGTGCTGCCATCAAACTCCACCCAGGTTATACTGCGGGGGTCATTACATCATTCTATGTGAGGATTACATAACATTGTTTTAATTCCTATGTTTTTTTGTTTATTTATGGAGTACCATAACTTTTTTGTTTTTTGTTTTGTTTTTGTTCTTTGATGGGGGGGAATGGTAGCTTTCGAACAACGAAGACCACCCGGGGAACCATGATGAAATCGATATTGAGTTTCTTGGAACTACCCCCGACAAGCCATATACTTTGCAGACGAATGTTTATGTCAGAGGAAGTGGGGATGGAAATATTATTGGCAGGGAGGTCAAGTTTCATCTCTGGTTTGATCCGACACAAGATTTTCACAATTATGCTATTCTGTGGAACCCCACTGAGATAATGTAAGCACTTCTTTTATTTATTTATTTATTTGTTTATACATGAATTTGGTATAAATTTGTGTTATTATGTAATTTCCAGATTCCTAGTGGATGATGTGCCAATAAGGAGGTATCCAAGGAAAAGTGATGCCACGTTTCCATTAAGACCAATGTATGTGTACGGCTCAATTTGGGATGCATCATCTTGGGCTACTGAGGATGGAAAATACAAAGCTGATTATCAGTACCAACCCTTCGTCGGAAGATACACCAATTTCAAGCTAGGCGGTTGCACTGCGGATGAGTCGGTCTCGTGCCGCCCGCCCTCTGCCTCGGCATCTGGCTCCACCGGGCTGAGCCAGCAGCAGTACTTGGCCATGGAATGGGCGCAAAAGAATTACTTGGTCTACGACTACTGTAGGGATCCAAAGAGAGACCATACCTTCACTCCCGAGTGCTAGCGCGCGTCGCTAGCTAATTAAATTGTTTTTTTAAAAAAAAGTTTGTTTTCTATAGTTTGTGAACCACAGTTATTTTAGTTGTGAGCAGTTAGTTCTGGGGGTCTTGAGATGGGTCCCGCTTGCTAAAAATTGCAAGAGTTGTTGAGCGTCCAAGCACCCCGAGACTTGCAGGGTTTTGTCGTTTATTATATATGTTGTGTTATTGAATCCATTCACAAAAACTTTTTTCAGTTTTACCCAATTATAAATACTAAATAAATAAATAAAAGATTCAGGTTTGTCGTCAATTATAAATATATATATATATTTATATATATTATCCTTGGTCCTATATATGATTTTGATGGGTCATGGCAGGAAATGAACCCCATGTATATTGTATATATGTTTGACATGTGAGAGAGAGAAATGGCCCAAATGAGTGAGATGATTGTTTGAATTTGTTTTGCATTTCACTACGTGCATGCAAAAGCATAAATGGAAGAGTAGCTCACTCGTGAATCTTGATTGTCTCAACTATGGAGGAATCTAGTCGCTCCCACGTGAAATAAGATTGGACCACAAAGTGATGGTTCGACCTGTGAGCATCCAAATAGCTGTATATATAGTATTCTTTTTTCTTTCTCTTTTTTTTTTTTTGTTGTATATAAGATAGAGAACAACAACAAAACCAAAGCAAACAAAACAAACCCTACATAAGCTAAGAGCATCTCCAGCAATACCCTTTATTTTAGTTATCCAAAATATTTTTTTTTTTAAGTTTAGCTACTAATTTTTCAATATAGACTCCAGCAGACCATCTATTCTATCATTTATTTTCTTTAAATAATATATTTCAATCATTTTTTTATTATTTTTTGTTCTCTTTCTTTTTTCGATAAGGGAGAGGGAAAGAGAAAGGAGAGAGAAAAAAAGAATAAAAAAATCCTAGAATGTGCTACAGTGAACTTTCACTGTAGCAAATTTTAGCAAAACTTTCATTTTAAAAGGTCTGCTGGAGCTCTAAAAAGACTTTTACTAGTTAAATATAGCTACTATGAGACTTTTAAAGTCTCTGTTGGAGATGCTCTAAGGTGATATGATGATAAATAATTGGAAATGCGTGGTAAAATAAAGGCGATTATTTGGGCAAATAATTATTGGAACAATTAGAGTATTGAAGTAAAATGCATTTCCTAAAAGGTATAAACCACTAGGAAAACATTGCATTGGTTTAACACCAGTGGCGGAGCCAGGAATGTGTCCAAGAAGGGGCGGAAGCGGAATTAAGGATATATTTGAAATTGCGATTTGGTAGACAATAAATGCGATTTTAAACCAAATCGCAAAAAATAGATCGTTTGGAAACTGCGTTTTTTAAAAATTGCAATTTGAAAACGTAGAAAATCTGCATTTTCAAATCGTAGATAAGAGAGTACTTTTTTGAAAACGCAGAATTTTAAATGTTAAACTGCAATTTTAAAGGCCAAATTGCAATTTTGCCAAACGCTTAATTGCGTTTTAAAATTGCATTTTTTGAAATAGCAATTCCAAACGGACCCTAAAATAATATAATGTAATGACAATTTTTTTTTGTTCTCTTTATATACTATTTTTTTTATTATAATATATAAAAATATAGTAATTACAATTCAAAATATAAATTATAACATAATATATGTATAAAAAAAAACATAGCTATCAAACTTCATAAATATATGTCAAATTGATATATCAGTTCACATGTAGACACTAATACAAAAAAAATTTCAAAAAAATATAAAATACAAAGTGTCTAAAATGGCATCCTACGCAATTTTAGAGACACAAAATCATCAAGTATCAAATCTGAACTGAAGCTCTCAGAAATTTCCTTCTCAATGTAAATAACTAAATTATTTGCAAGAAACTCATCCTCCATTTTGTTACAAAATCTTGTTTTAACAACTTTCATAGCTGAAAATGTTCGCTCAGTGGTTGTTGTAGACATTTTAGAATTTGAATCAACATCTCTTTTCTTAAAAAATATATCAATTGTTTTTTACTTGCTCATG
>FXXK01000117.1:4862-70777 GCA_900184695.1 Betula pendula | reverse complement strand
ACAAAAAAACTCTTACAAAGTGATGTGGCACAATATGATTAGATTTCTCAAAATGTGAATTTTTCTCATTTCCAATTATATTGATTATGAGAATGTGAATGTCGGTTAAAGTCGGTTAAAATCGGTAGGCGGTCGGTACAAAACAATTTTCGCCTACCGACCGACAATTGTCGGAAGAAATTTTTTTCTTCCGCCTACCGACCGCCAGTGGGCGGTAGGCGGTCGAAGACGGTCGAAACACGGTCAGTACACGGTCGGTACGCGGTACGCGGTGAACTTGTACACCCCTAGTCCCTACGCAGCCCCCCCGTCACTCCGCCCCTGTTTAACACCCCACCTTTCTAAACAAGGTTTAAGTGAAAGTATTTAATTTCACACGTGACATTACTACTAAAAACAATGCCGAGGAAAAACATAAATAAATTTTTGCTTTACTATTGACCTTATAAACTCATCAATAAAAAATACCAAAGCTTATATTTCATAATATGAAGTCACTACAAAACTTGAACTTTCATAATTATACAAAATCAGTACAATATGCCACATGGGGTATATATTAATATCCCAACTAAACTAACCAAACTGACTTAGCTTAAGTTAGTATTTCCAAGCTTAAAGATCACAGAGCCTCAACGAAAGACGCTTAAACAATCATATGGATCAACATTTATCTCATCTCCTGTAAAATCTATATAATAGTGCATTACCCCAATTGAATCCACGATTACACAGGTAGATTAATGAGTCTACAATCTCAATAAATATAATATAAACTGACCTTTTAAAAGATGTGATAAGAGTCCATTGTTCTTTTGGAAAATCACTCTATCTAGTGTTTACTAAACAGCTGGGGTTCTCAAGGGTGGTTTTATAAAAATCATAGCTACTTGATATTCACATAAATTAGAGATATTTATTCACACTTCATAACCCAATTTAGAAGTGATAAAAAGTTAAATAACATGCTGTGCATATAGGGGTATAAGATGAGCTCAGCCGCTCGCGAACTTAGCTCAGTTAAAGTCGATTTGGTCTAGTTTTGAATAGTAAATGAATCGTTCGTGAACGTACACAATAATATGTTCGAATATTAAACGAGACATACTCGTATAACTTAGTTCGACTCAGATAAGCTCGTATAAACTAGTATAACTTCATTTTATAACGCCCTGACAAAATCAATTAACTGGTAATTAACTTCATGATTTGTTTCCCAACCTTAACCCACAAGGGATAAGACTCAGGGATGTCACACTCTTTGAAGAGAGCCTGCTGCAAAAGACTTTTCATTTACATACAGAGATAACTACTAATTTAAATCTACAATTAACAATAATAATAATAATATCAGAGTAAACTATAACATCATAGTATAGATAATTAGTCTCCAAAAGTATGGTCAAAGACTGATCATCCAAATATTACAAGATCACAGCCAAATCTAAAATCATAATTAACAGTAAATCTCAAAGCTTGAACTTCAAAAGGTAAAGCATATAAATTATCTCAATCATGGCACGGTGGGTGTTTCCTCCACCTCTACATATGCCGATCAGCCACTTAAGTGTTGGGGATTATGCTATAAATCCCAATGTTTTATGTTTACATTAAAGTTTGTAATGAATATAAATTGTTATTCATTAATTAAATTTTGAGCATATGGCATATGATCTTTTACATGCTTATTATGATTATATATGTTATACATGTGAAACGTCCTTAGATTACATTGAATATGGTCTATGGTGTGAGTAATGAGGTTATCACACAAGGTCTTAGTCCATAAACATTGTAATCTTAAATCTTAATTTTTTCGCAATCGATAATGGAATTGGGCATTGCATTTGCGGAGACTATTACATATCAATCTTGATGATTTACCTTAATCAAGCAAAGTTAGAGGCTTCAGGTTAATGTGTAAGGGTTATGCAATAAACAGACCATAGGAGTCGTCTTTCTACAAAAAATATTGTCGATGGAAAAAATTATAACTCCCGAGACTTCTTATAATATTGATTGAAAGTATACTCATATGTGAAGTGAAGATCACTTTGATGCATCAATGAGTGAGACCTTTACTTTGATCAACATTCTCGATGCGTTGGGTGATCACATGTAATATTGTGTGAAAGCTTTCCAAGAAGGAATCCAAGTTATTTTCTTAAAAAATATAAGAAACTTTCCCTTGAGATAGATTTTATGGATTATATTATTTTCAGTCTCTGACCAGAACATTTTGGTAAGGAAAACTGAAATATTATGTACATGTGATAAGGCTTCACAAGTATGAAAATAATGTATAAAATCAGTGGCTCAAAGATAAAGAGATAGAGATTTAAAGTGACAGTATCTTTAGCCTTAATCCTGGTACGTAAGATTTCATGCATGAATCAACAGTCAATATTAAGCAAGTCTAATGGATTAATTGATGTAATAAAAAATATAAAACTAGAGTGGAATTGCAATTGTTTAGTGGAATCAATTGTATTTAAAATAGTGACATGGGATGCTCAGGACTATTTGAAGCTAGTTTTATTTTTTCCTTTGGGTCCCTCACTAAGCTAATATAATTTAACCAAGTCCGGTTTTTTTAATTTATTGAACTACTTGTTTTAATTTATGAAAACATGGGATAGAAAGAAACTGTGCAGGAGATGAAAGAAACTGTAATTGGGCTTGGGATAAAGGTCAAGTCCAATCCCTGGGAAGTGGATACAAGGGCAGGGAAGAATTCCTTGGCCTTATGCATTAACTTTACAGGTGGAGGCTAGGGTTTTCCTAGCCCTAGTTGTCCGCCCCTAAAACTAGTCCCACATGGACTAGTTCTCCAGTCTCTCCTAGATGGAATGCTCAGTTCCATTTACAACTACAAACAATGTTTTATAAGCTACAAGGACCTATGATTAAGATCTTCTGTGTGATAACCTCATTACTCACACTAAAGTCATATACAATGTAACTTAGGACTCTTACATGTACATGATAAGATAATGTACAACCACAAATATACATATAAACATCAATAACTATGCCTAGTGTTCAATATTAAAACGGAGAATAAATAATATTATTCAATTTCAGCAAAAATTCATTCAACCAATTAGAGTTTAGGACACAAGTCCCAACAATTCGATTTCTGAATTCATTCATAGTATATTCGATTCCATTATCAGTTTTCAGACACTTAATCTTTCTCATTGTTTGGCTCTTAACCAAAGCCTTAAAAATTTTTAAAACAAGAAAACAAAAAAAGTCACTCTTCCTTTTTATCATATAGAGCAAAAATTTTCAAGAAGAATCGTCAATAAAAGAAAGAAATAATTTGAGCTACCTGTTGATTCAACAGGAGACTTTCAAGTATCAAAATGAATTAAATCTAACACATTCTTACTTTTAATTGTAGTTCAAAAAAAAAAAATGACAGCTCCATGATGCTTACAAAACAAGCAGTCTTCACAAAAATTTAAATCAACATTTTTTAAGCGCCAAAGCAAATTTGGATCTAGAAGTACCTTCAATCATTTCTTGTTCATATGTCCCAAATGCCTATATTGTTTCTTGTTCGCTAACACGAAAGCAATTGCGCGTTAGCATCATGATTGACTCTGTCAATACATTAGCCATAATAACATCATACCATTGGTCAAAAGTCATACTATTAGTCAAAGTCTTATAAAGAAATTATGATGTAGAAGAAGCTTTATGAGAACCTGAGTCGGATATATGAAACCGATATCCGCACCTATTTGAGTAATCAGATAAGTTACGTTTCACATTTCATTATATATGCTTCTAAATTTGCTATACAAGCATTTAGATTCAACGTACATGCATGTTTATGTTGAGCATAATTTCGAGAACAAAGGTAATTAAAAGTAAAAAATAAAAACAAGCACTTCGATAATGCAACAACAAAATAATAAAAATAATTTTTTACACTGGTCGTCCGGACGGTTGTATTCTCGTCCAAACGGCTGCTTCCCAGTATGCGTCATCTACAGCTCCATTTGCAACGGTCCGGACGAGCTCAGTTAGTGAGCTTCGTCCGCAGTGTCATCCATAGCACAATCTGAACGGACCCTTACCACTATTCAGTCAATAGCGTCCGTCCGCAGCATGGTTCGATCAAGCCACTTACTGTTGCGTTAAGAAAGATCATTTACGGGTCCAGACGGTAGTGCATTTTCTGCACCTATAAAAGGCTAAGACACGATTTTTCAGCCACTTTTCCAATTTCTCTCTTCTCTTCACGATTTTCTCTATTCTCTCACCTAAGGTTTATACCCAAACCTTGGATATTGATCTTTGTGAGTTTTCATTACTATTTTTAACGCCAGAATCAAGATTCAAGGTGTTGGAAAGTCATTTTCCACTGATCATTTCAAGGTAAAAACTCTTGAAACCCTAATTTCTTAATGTTTGGACTACATTCTTAAATGTATGGCTTAATGTTGAGTAATTTCTTAGGATTCTTATCGGGTTATGCTCATCCTTCGTCAGGTTAAAGTTTTGTAGTGCACACGCTCTGGATTATTCAAGGATTGAAGTAAAAGTCTAAACCCTAGAATTCCTACAATTTTGTACCTTGGGGTTTGTAATATTTACTCTAGTAAATCTATAGGTTTACTAAGTAAGTTATTAGAATGCTCTTTGGAACCTTAGAATCCTATGGGTTACTTATAGGCTACATGATGCTTGTGCTTTCAAGTGTCATGGGTTGTTTAACCTAAAGTATGGGTATATAGTTGTTGATGTTTAGTAATGTAATTATCCAGCGGACATTGCTTAAGCATTCAACCTAGAAGGAAGTTGAGAATTGTCAAGTGGAAATGTAATTATTTATATTTACTGAGAATGATACTCATTTTAAATGTTTTGTATTTTAATATTTAGTAGATGTTTTTATTTACTAGATAAAAGAAATTATTTCAAATGCATTTAAAGAAATGATATAAATGTTGAAGAATGAACCAATGATATTTTGTGATAACATATGATTTATACTTCGATTATTTCATAAGATTGATGAATATTTGATAAGTGATTTATGATTTACGATTATAACGGAAATATTGACTTGTTAAGTTTTATGATGTTTTATTGCTATTTGTATTTGAGAAAGAAAGTATGACAAAATTGTTTGCATGATATTTATGAGCATATATAAGAAAAGCATGAAAAAAAATATGAGTTAAAAGATGCATATGAACTTAGGCCACAAGGGTTATTAAGAATTTTAAGTATATGAACCTAGGTCACAAGGATTATTAAAAATTATGAGCATATGAATCTATAAAAACCTTGCCACGGGGGTTCATGTAGGGGTGGACAAAACCCGCCCCGCCACGCAATACCTGCCCGCCACGCCCAACTCGGTTTTTGTGTGTTTTTTCCTGAATATGAGTTATTTTTTTGGATACCCGTTCGGATCGGATTGGGTATCGGGTTATATTTATAAAATACAAGTATTACCCAATCCGACCCACATAAATGACATATGGTATAAAACCATATTTTCCAAGAAACCCTAATCTCATACTCTCTCTCTCTCAAACGAATCAGACGAATCACTTCTTCTTCTCTCCTTCGTCCTTCTTCCTTCTCTTCTCTCTCAAACGAATCACTCTCACTCTCACATCTTCTCTCCTTCTGTCCTTCTTCCATCTCTCTCCTTTTCTCCTTCTCTTTCTCTTCTTTTCTCCTTCTCTTCCATCTTTCTCCTTCTCTACCATGTCGTCATGCTACCACACCCACACCGTCACGCAACCATGCCCATGTTGTCCCTCTGCCACGCCACGCCCACGCGCACGCCTGAGTGACAATAAGTTTTACTGGTAAATCATATCAGATCTTATCAGATCTTGAACAGGTAATACCCGATCTGCCCCACCCCCTCCATACCTGATACCCATAGTTACTGTTTAGTAACGGCGGGTTTCGGGTTTTCATTTTTCAAACCCACACACCTCGGATCGGGTATCAAATATTCTCAATATCCAGCTCGATCCGGCCCATGCCCACTCTTAGGTTCATGTCCGTGTGCCCATGAAAACCTTACCATGGGGGATGGTGTGCGTGTGCCCAATGCATAGCATAATAATTTATATGATGTTTATGAGAATGACGTTAGTTATACTTATATACTTGTGTCCACCAAAAAGAGTTGGAACGCTTGTATGTGAGTTTGCCTAAGTCATGATGTTTCATGTGATGTTTCATAATATGATTATTTTGACTTTACTATAGACATATTAGTATGCATATGAGATTGAATAGAGCAGAACGTATGTATATTTTTACAGCTAATTGCATAAGAGATTTTATGTTTTGTTGCTTAGATATACTTATATGATTGTGTTTCGTCAAAAGAGATGGAATACCTGTATATGGGTGTAGCTGAGTTATATAATATACTATATTATAGATGAGCACATATGTATATACTTTTAAACGGGAGATTGGAATATGCTTCTTGGTGGCCATGAAACCTAGATTAACCACCTTATCCACAATTCTAGCACCTTCTCTCTTTCCTCCTTTTCAACTTTGACTTCGAATGATTTCTCCCACTATCACTAGAGTTTAACTATCATTGCATCACTGTAAAAATTCCCATTCTTTTTTCCACGAGATTCTTCAACAAGCAATCGATTAACTATATAATCAAATTTGAGATCATTTTAACTCAAGGACACAATTACACCATCCCACAAGTCTGGCATAGAGCAAAGCATAATAGTAATTTGCTCTTCTTTATCCATATTGGCTACAGTAGCAGTCAATTTCTTGAATGGTGCTCCTAAAACATGAATTCTTTTTCATTTTTAGATTGTATAGGTTTCTCTTAAGATGGATCTAGTTTGACATTGCATTTCCTTCATAAATATCATGCAGTTTATACCACGTGTCTTTAGAAGTTTTTTTTCTCAGCCACATTGAACATAATTGAATCATCTAGTGTCAGAAACAGATCTGTCATAGTCAAGTCATTATTTTATTCAAAAATTATATCTCTCAGAACTTTAGGCTTTTTCTCATTTCATTCAATTGCAACAGTACAATTATTCCCTTTGAACAAAACAATTGGTATCTTCAATTTCTACATAGCATAATTGGAACCTTTGAACAAAGGCACCTTGAACTTTGTAAAACTCAAACTAGCTATAAAAACCACGCAAATAGAATATTAAGATAGTTTTCTTATGTGAAAAGCGACAACACAACCTTAAGCCCGGATATCACTATTAAAATTCGCGGGACACGCACAAGAGAAATATCAACCAAGAAGAATAAGTAAAAGAAGCAAGAATCAAGGATAAAAGATTTAACAAATAGACAAAGAATATGACTATAATTCTAAGATTATCTCCAACAGATGCTTCAAAGGGCCCATATTAGCTATATTTTAACCCTTTTTGACTGTCCAGCAAATGCAATTGACTGTTCATTGTAGCATGTTAAATCATTATTTTAATGATTTCTCTCTCCCTTCTCTCTCTCTCTTTCCCTTCACCCTCAACAAAGCTACTACCACACTATTCTTCTTCTTTGCACATTAAATCTTGTTCTTGTTCTTGTTCTTCTTCTTCTAGCGCACAGTTTTTTGTTCTGTTTTTCTTCGCACATTAAATCCTCTAGCAAGTTTTGATCATTGTGAAATATACATGATGGATCAAATAAATCTTTAATTTCAACCAGATCCATGTACCCAAAAGAAATCCTCATTGCTTTCAACCAGATCAAAGAAATCCCTATCACACATTTTTATATTTTGTTCTTCTTCAACCAGATCCATGTTCTTCTAAAAATTGGGTATGATGTTACTCTTGAATGCTTGAAAAACTCATTCTTCTTGTTGATTTTCTTAAAGGAAAAATCTGAGATACCATTTTCTTTTTCTGATATGGAGAAACCCATCTTGTTTTTTCTCTAAATTTGACTAGGGTTTGAGAAACCCATGTTATCAAGAAAGAAAATCACTAACTATTGTAAGTTATGACCAAATGAGTATCTTTGGTTATTTGCTGAAATTCTGCTACATGAATGGTGAAATGGGAGAAGAATGGTTGCTCCGCTGGGCTTGCTGGTGTGGTGCGGTGTGGTTTGTATTTTTCTTTTTTCTTTTTTCTGAGTGATATAAAGGAGCGGGGCTGGGGAGACACCCAATTCTGCCACTACCAACCCAAAAAACACTTGCAAACCATGGTGTGGGTGTTTGCTCCGCTGGTCTCGTCGAGAGAGATGTGAGGTGGGGGAAGAAAATGGTAGATTAAAAAAAAAAAAAGCATTGAGAAATAATATTTAAAGAAAGTATACCAATCCTAACAAAGTACAATAATTAAATAATCTGTTAAAATTTGTATTAAAAAGTTAGTAACTAAAATAGAAAAAATGCATATTTTGCATAACTAAGAGGATACTAATCCTAATAAAGAAGGCGTTAAGATTTTTCATCCTAAAACAACTAGGATTCCAATAAAAGCATCCTTAAATACCACTTCAAAAAAAAAAACGTTAAAACATGTAGTTTTAGGTTCTAAATATCAGTATGAGTCACATCAGTTCTCTTAGACAAATTTGCTCTAGTTCGATAGGAACAAAGCATATACCTAGAGAGAGCATCAAAAGTATGAGTCACATCAGTTCTCTTAGACAATTTGCTGCAGTTCGATCGGAACAACAAAGCATAGACCTAGAGAGAGCATCAGAAGTATGAGTCACATCAGTTCTCTTAGACAAATTTTACACAGTAATACCCGATCACATGGTATGTTCGGTTTGTATGCATTAGGCTGTGGAAACAAAATCACCACGTGAATCGAAGACCCTGAAAGTCAAGTAATAAGGGCCATAGGGTGGCTGAGGATTCCTAGCTACTTCACAATCTAGTCCAACAACATTGGTTCTACGAGGATAGAGCAGGACCAGCAATCGTTGTTTTTCCTCCTTAGACTATAAATTTTGAACCCGTGAATGATTAGAACGTTAATTAATTTGTAATTAATGTGTGGTATACCAAGGGCATTAGTAATTACAAATTAGGGTTTTGGAAGTTGTTGGTGGGAACTGAGAAGGATTATTTCAGAGCGATGACTATGAAGGTTTCTTATGGCCTGAGGCACCATAAGCGCGGTTAAACAAAATGATCAAATTTTTTTCGTCTCAAAGGAAGGCAATGAAATTACTTAATTAATAAGTAGTGTTTAACTGCTCAGCTCAATTTAATGGAATAAACTTCTCCTTTTTTACAAAGTTAAAGTAGAATTTGCAACTAGTGTTCCACCGAATAATTAATGATCCACGACACTTCTTCTGCTCGAATTATCAGTAATTCGGGTGAATAATATGAGAGGTTTTATATGGAACTCATCTGTCCGAATAAGTAATTAAACAGTTTAAAATTTATTTAAAAAAGTGAATCTCATATATACTTTATCATATAACTTATTTAAATTATTAACAATTCAGATAAGTAATTGCTATAAATCCCAATTCATGTTCCACCGTTAAAGAAGAATGGACATCCTTGAGATGGACCTCGGATGGATATCTTTCACAAAAGCAAACGAAGCTATCACGAGTGCAAATTCAACTTTTTTAAAAAGAAAAAATATGAAGAAAAGGGACCAATTACAGGCAAATGAAAACAAGCACCGTTACAAAAGAGTGGACAATCCTTGAGATAAACCTTGGGTGGCTACCTTTCACAAAAGCAAACGAAGCTATCAGAAGTGCATATTCGATCAACTTTTTTAAAAAACAAAAAATCTGAAGAAAAGGGAACAATTACGGGCAAATGAAAACAAGCAGTGAACGCCACCAAAAGATGACTTAGCCACCAATCATACAAATAATAATAATGATTTTTTTGGGGGGGGGTTGTTGATCAGGCAAACAATAATTAGTCATAATAAGCCAAAAGAGATAGCTATGATTAGGCGTATATGACCTTCACCTTTCTTATTAAATTCTCATCAAGCGTTTTGTGATTAGATGTTTATTTTATCTATTAAGGGAATCTCTGCGTACGTTGCTTGTGATAACTACAACAAATTTGAAGGCAAAGAAAACATAACTTGGAAACATATTTCAGCAAAGAAGCATGTATCACAATTGTTTAAGCGTAAGGAACTATTTGAATTTGTGATTTTAAAATAGTAATTTTAATATGTATGATTTAAAAACGAAATTTTAAAAAATGCAGTTAAAAATTTAACGTTTAAATCGCAGTTTAATATTTAAAATTGTATATTTTTAAATTTAAATAAAAAAAATTATAAAACACAATTCTAAACAATTTAATTTTTTATAATTTGATTTATCTATAAAATCACAATGCAAAATATACCCTAAAAAAAAACACAAAAAGGAGTTCATGATATCATAAAATCCGCAAAAACAAACAAGTCTTTCGGTGAAACATCATGAAATTTCTTCAAATTTTCTGTGCGGCACTAAACCCCATACACTTTCCTTGGGACAAGGGAAAGGAAGTGCTCATGAGTCATGGCATAAGTTACTACTTCCTAATTTCATTCAAATAAATACTCGAATTGCAACCCTTATTCAATTTAATAAATCACATATACTGGACCACTGGGCCCTGGCCCATGACTATTTAATTTGTAAATGGCCGATAACATTCTTGTTTAGCTGGATCAGTATTAGTTAAACTCATAAGAAATCCTAAAGCCCACAAAGGTTTTTTCTTCAAAAAAAATTAAAAAAAAAAAAATCGATTCAAAAGGCCTAAAATATTATTTGTCACTAAAAAGGCATTAGTCTAAAATTTTAATTCTGAATAAAATGCATAATTGTATGAAGTTTGTTGGGAGAGTTTATGGCAAACACATGTAAAAGAGCACACGTAAGCACATAAGCTTGTCGGAATGTGTCAACAGGGAATAGCTCTGATACTTAACTTAATAATCAGCTTTGGAGGGTAAATTCTCTTAATTCAAGTGGGCAAAAAAAGATCTCATACCTGGATGTGTCTTTCCTCTTTTATAAGCTTGATCCCCTTAGTGGGTTTAGGACATGTTGGAGGCAATCCCTGGACTCTCGGACATGGATGGCCTTGTACGATCATGAGTTGTGGCCCATGTTCAGCACAATCCCTGAATATTTGGGACCATTCCAGGTGACCTTGGAACGTTAGGGAATGGGTCGATTATTCAGAGATTATCCACCCCTTGGTCCTCTCGGATATTCAAAGTATCATGGGCTCTCGGATATTCAAGGTATCATGGGCATTTCTTCCTTGTTATTAGGAGGTCTATAGGAAGTATAGATGATGGGCTTATTGGGCTTGTAAAAGTCTTGTGGGCTGACTGTCTGCTTTGGGCTTTTGAATTTATTGGGCCCTCAGGATATGGGTATTCCGAATCCCTAACCAAGTTGATTAAAAAAAAAAAAATATTAACATCTTCTAAAGTAAAAAAAATGAATAAGTAATGCGAAGAAGCATAAAATTAGCTTTGGTTTCTATAGGAATAGGAGCATAAATATCAGAAGAATTAAGCTTAGACGGCATTGACGTAGGGACCTCTCCTTTGTGAGACTTATCTAATCGTTCCATGAAGAACCAATTTTAATTAGTAACTAACAGGCCTGGCCGATTATCCCTCCCAAGTCTGGATTATAAAAAATAAAAATAAAAATTCCCAGTCAGGATTGGAGCAAACACTGAAATTACATCACAAAAGGGAAAGGGATAAATATATAAAAATAAAAATAATAAAAAAAAAAGGGGGGGGAAAGGGATATTTGCAGGGTGACCGACGAACCAGGTTTCAGTTCCGGTATAATTCTATCTATAATAGGTTGTTGTCCACTGTTTTGGGCACAAATCACTTACTTTGAAATCATCTTGCCTATTTCTTTTTTCCCAAATCTTTTTGTTGCTAGCTATCGGGAGGATAGCGAAATTCATAATAATTTTATTAAATTATATACTTAAATGATTCCAAAATTTACAAATCCGACCTTAGCTCAGTTGGTAGAGCGGAGGACTGTAGTCAGTGATTGCCAGAAAATCCTTAGGTCGCTGGTTCGAATCCGGCAGGCGGATTTTTAAATCTTCTGAGATTCTTTTAAGCAGTTCTTGGGTTTCTTTTTTCTTTTTCTTTTTTTTTTTCTTTGAATAATTGGGTTTCAAAATAGTACAAGCTAAATAATTGGGTTTCAAAATAATTCATTATTAATCTTATGATAGTACAAGATGCAGACATAACTAGAGAATCCACCTTCAAAAAAAAAAAAAAAAAAAACTTATAAAACAAACTAGAGACTGCACCAATTCATTAATAAATAACGGAGAGATTTCAAAATAGTGATACCATTTGGAGTTGTTTATTATTATTATTTTTTTTTTACTTTTTTGATTTAAGGAGGAGAAGCTCTCATTTTCCTATAGAGTTTTCTTCCTCTTTCTAGGCCTCCTATAGCCTCATATGATTGTTCTTAAGGGAGAAGGGATGATTCGTTTACACTCAAGTCAAATTTGGAGTCGAGATCTAGATTTTTACAAGCCATATTTGTCTTCCTTTGCTTATCTTCACCAACAATACGCCTCTCCACCATAACCCTCAGCCTCTTCTCTCTCCAACGCCTCTCTCTATGTAACCCTCATACGCTCCCAAGTCACCTTGACGCGCCACTGTTGGCCCATACTCGCGCGTGGCCCCCACATTCTACCCTGCAGTTGTTCATCTCCGCCAATATTGTTGTTTTTTTGGTTTTTTTGTCTAAAAAGCCACTTTGATTTTTCACTTTTCTAATATCCAAATTTGAGTTTCAACAAAACTCAATTCAGCTGGGCTTCAAAGTCGGCGTCCCAAAAGGAGATCTCATTACTGTTGTAAATATTCTTCTTACTCTACTTCCATTTTCCTAATTTCCCTATGGTGTAGCAACTTGCTATTTTTCTATTTAGTTTGCTTTTTTCTATTGATCTTCTTGTATTTTGTATTTGTTTTTCTCTATTTTTGTCATTGTTGTTATTTGTGGTTCGTTTATGATATAATTATAAATAAAGGCCTCTGTAATATATATTAATATACTTCAATATATATGAAATTGAATGGTTTATGCCGTAGTATTTCACGATTTTTATAAAAAAAAAAAANAATAGATTCTGTAAATCTAATTATTGATTTGTATGTAAAAAAAAGTTATAAAAAATAAAAATATATAAAAAAAATAAAAAATAAAAAAATAAAATAAAAAACACACACAAACAAATATAACACACATAACATAGTATTGAGTAACTATCCTTCTACTAGCTTGTGTTTTTTCTATGCTATCCGTATACTTGCTTAAAACATTGGTCAAAGCAATGAACCAACGGATCAAGCTGTCAACACATGCTTGGGACCTAAGTCCTAATTAAGAACTCAGTAATAATTGTAACAATGTCACGGAAACCCAAACACAATACTGACTAGTGTAAATTTTATTAGAAAGTGATTTACTGACTGATATGCTGGTCCATAATTAATAAAATAATTAAGTAAAAAATATATTTAATTTCTCAACAATTTAATTAGCTGGTGGTTGAATTGTCAACCACATGTACTCTTAATAATTTCATTAATTATGCTTTCTCACATCAGTTTATAAGCACAAAAAAATCCTTATTAAGAACTCAATCATTCATTCTAACAACGTCACTGAAACATAACAATAATAAGAAAAAAACAAAAAACAATGAATAAATAATTGAATATATATATATAGGGGACGTTTGGCAACAGCCTGGGGTTGTACTGTTCATGGTTGTGATTTTTCCCAAAAAAAATATTCCCACTTTTTATATCACATCAACTACTTTTTAACAACTTTTTTCACTTTTTATATCACATCAAATATTTTTTTATTACCATTCAAATAAAATACTCACTAAAAAACAAAAATTTTCACTTTCCAATACAAAAAATTTACAACATTCATTCTACTTTATATCACATCAAAAGTCAACAATCCCCAAACCACAATCCCAACCCTTTGCCAAACACCCCCATATAGTCGGTGTAAAACGTTAATCACCCACCGCCCTTTCCGTGAAGCGCACTTAGAAGGGGACAAGGGGTCCGGTTAAGACTAGAGTCTACAGACGAGAAATAGGGGGAAGTTTTGAAGAAAAAGGAGACGTTTGATGCCCAAAACTGTCCATTTGGGTTTATTTTTTGGCACCGTATCCCGTGACTGCTGACACCACCACTACCGTCCCACATTTCTCTAAACAATTTGACATAATTAAAGCTCTGAGTCTGACACACCTCAATTGTCACACTGCTAGCCTGCTATCGTCCTGAAACCCCTGTCTGCCTTCTCTACGACCCCCCAGCTTTCCCGGTATTTGAAAAAGTTGCCCTTTTTACACTACCCATAAATAAATAAAAATTAATACTTGCGCGCACTGCCCCACCTCCACTTTATTTAAAATATGGAACTCTCGTCACGTGCCCAACAGGCAACAGTAATATATAGAGACCACAAAATTTTACTCATGTATGAGATGGTCACGCATTATTTGACCAACTATTCAGGAGTCATCAAATGAATTAAAAATTTCCCAATCATTTACAGCATAAAATTGGCGGGATCTGTACGAACCACCCATCTGTCATTCTAAGCCTAAAATTACTATTCTATCCCAATAACTATTTTTTCTCCTCCACATTTACATAAAAATCTATAATTATATATTTCGCCCAACACACCGCCACAAACAACCGATCAAAGCTGGGCATCTCATGCCCAAAAAAATTCTTCAAAATCAAAATCTCAATCTCTGTATCTATAGGGTCCCCCCACAATGCAATAAAATTCCATCTTCTTAAATGTGGGCAGTCCAAGAAAGATCCAGCTGTGATCCATTATTTGCATCCCTCGATGCCAAAAGCCGCTCTCCATTAGCTGGCACTCGAAAAGCCTCGTCACGTGTCCGACTCCCATGGGCTGGAAACCCCCGACCGCCTACTGTACGACCTTTCCAGCTTCTGAGCCAGAGCATTTAACACTTGCCACGTGCCGTCCCCTTGTTGGACCTGATTGTTGAACATTAGGGCCCGCCTGTTGCTCGGGTCCCACAGGTTCTTTTGGATGGTGCTTAGGTTGGTCGCCGCCACGTGTTCAAGAATCGGTCCCAACCTTTCCACATCCTTTTCGGCCACCGTGAGTGATATCTCCGTCCAGTTCACGGCCGAAGGGAAGGGCAGCCGGATGCCATCGGCTACGATCACCGGCACGCATCCCAAAGCGACCGATTCAACCAGCCTCGGGCTCCACGGGGCCCACCCCAGAGGACACAAACAGAAGACGGACCGCGCAATCTCTGACTGGTAACCGGCAAACCTATTCCTCCTGAGATAAAACCTCCCGTCGCCGTTGTATTTACGCCATATTGCCGTCCGCACGCGCCTACCGCCAAAAAAGAACAAAAGGAAAAGTCAAAACGACAATTCAGGAAAGAGATAGATCAACATCTGGAGGGCAATTTGGTCAATCAGGAAAGCACAGACGCTATGATTAGGACTTTGATTAAATTAGAGGGAATGATGAACCAATTACTTGCTGTAGAATCGACCGCTGATGTTTTTTGGGTGGACTTCCATTTTGCCCCTGAAGAATGCGAAAATATCTCGCCGCCCATTCACCGGATGATTTTCCAGGGCCGTCCGTACAACATCCGGCGAAATATAAGGTGGGATTTGCACGTTCTCCGCCTCCTGACACGGATGCTTATACTTGACACCAAAGGTTTGCAATATGATCGAGTTCTTCAAGAACTCAGGGATCCCATCCGCAATCGCCACGTCCTCCTTCAAAATGCCCCCAAAAACAAAACATAACACAATAATCAGGAGCGCAGAAAACACTTGCAAAAACCCAGAAGGCAGACACAAGAGACCATATTTTAAGGTAAAAAGATTGGATTCGTTTTCCCCACCATGGTGTGGAAACAGGCTCCGAAGTCGTGGGAGGCGACGAAGACGTGGTCGGAGCCCCGGGTCCGATTCCAGAACGGGTACTCGGAGGAGATGAGCCGGACGGCCGAGGCTATCAGACTCCTTGCGTGCCCAATTGCTGGGAACCCATTGACGGTGCTGAAGTTGCACGAAACGTAGACGGGTACGAAGAAAAAGTCAGCCTCATAAGGATCAAACGTTCGTACATGGCTGTTTAACAAGGCTCTGTGGATGGCCACCTCTGAGGCAAACAAATGGTTGCTGCACCGCTCGTTCGAAAGCCAATCCGTGTTGTAATTCGGTGGCAGATCGTAGACGAAAATCTTCAAGTTATTCAAAAACGCTGTTGGGAAATAAAAAAATGTAAAAAAAAATCTTATTAAAAAATTTAGAGCAAGAAGGGGAGGAAAAACGGTTCATCACCTGGATTGGTTGTGGCATGTTGGAGGAGAGTGGCATTGGCGGACTCGAAGAGAGCGCGTGAAGCGAGTGTAGATTCGGAGTTAGAAGAGACACGGGTTTTGGTTAGAGAGGTGAGTTTGTTGTCTGGGTGGTTATCTTTGGTGATGAAGTAGGAGGTGAAGAGATAGAGGGATAGGGAGAACCAGAGGACCCATTTGTAATATCTGTAAAAGAAGCTCTTCTCTTGGGTTCTGCCATTTTTGCTGTGAAAGAGCCTCATCCTCACATAGAACCCCCTGTTCTTTGTGGGTCTCCTCAGCTCCAACATCTCATTTATCAACAAACAAAACCCAGAAGAACTCTTCAGCAGGTACAATAGGGCTTTCGGTTCTTGGTCTGCGATGAAGTGCAAACGAAGGAACAGTGATTGAAGCCGATAGATGAATGAGTTTGTTGGTGCTTCGTTTTTACCAATATTTGTATTAAATTGGTAATATCCCTTCAGTTTCTTGAATGGGCCATAATAAAATAAAGGAATCCATTAACAAAAGAAACAGGGATTTGCAGGTACTGTACTGATCAGCTAGAGAGGTAGAGATTTGTCTGAGTCACATGGTGGCGAGAGTCTCGGGTTTCTATGCATGTTTTGGCCCTTCCAGAATTTTGACGAGTTCAATGACGGAAACACCCTCCGAGGTTTGTGAGGTGTGAGAGTAGTTTTCGGTGAAAAAGGGGAGATTACTTGTATTAATTATCCGATAAGCTTAGTCTTAATTAAATTAAATTGTTTAAATCAACGTGTCATGATGATCAGCATCTGTCTCTCTGCGTTATTAATGAAGAGATGGGAAAAGTGGTTGAAGAACGTAAATAGCATTTGATGCCCGGTTTGTGATTCTTCAAAGCAAAGGTACAGCACCACCATAACGCAATGTTTTTTTTATTATTATTATTGTTTTTTTTATGTTTTTTTAGGCATAACGCAATGTTTGTTGGGGTGTCGTAAAATTGCAATATAATAATTATAAGCCTACAAAAGTTTTGGCACCTAGAAAAGAATTCACTTCTTTAAAAATAAAAAAATAAATAAAAGAATTCACACCAGCTAAAAGAAGTTTTTTTTTTTTTAGTGAAAAGGGGCACTTATAAAGAAAGTTAGGCAAAAAATGTATGAATAATTGTGGAATCTAAATGGAAGTGACATTTCATGTCTACTTTTCTTTCTTTATTTATGTTTGAATTTTTCAATTTACTAGGTCGTTGTTGCTTGTAGCAACTCATGGAGTCACGGGTGACTTCATATAAATTGAGGTTTGTGACAAGAATTCTAAATCAGTTTCGTTATCATTTTAATATAATTATATAATTATTTTTTATGTTAAATAAATAATAAAATTTTTATTTAGATATCATTATTTTTCGTTTTTTTGAAATAGAAAATTAATAATTAAGTTTTTATGTTCAAGTTTTCTTCAAATGTTAGTTTCAATAGAAAATAATATGATTTTGATTTATTTTATTTTTTCAGTGTTATACTCTGTTGGGCCTAATGACCTAAATACCCGGCCAACTAACCAACAGACCCCAAATATAACCACAAAGTGCCACACTAGATCTCATCTTTTAACACATCAGCATCAGTGCTCATGATCCCAACATGAAGTGATGGCTCGCAGGAGTCATGTGGCCTAGAAAATGCAGCAACAAGAAAGTCTCAAATTAGTGTGTGCAACATGGCTAGCGGTTACGGCAAATCAATTATAAAAAGTAGCAGACACAAGTAAGAAGGGGAATTTCGCCTCCTTCTCTTAAATGTTATCTTCTATTTCTTATTTTATTCACCTCAATCATACTGACTTAAGCATAAGAATTATTGTAATACTCAAGAAAATCATTACGAGAGTCATCATAGTTTAATAAAGTAAATAAGACAAGTAGAACTAATAATCAAAGCTAAACAATTAGAAATGAGAAAAACCTTAAAATTTGGAGAAAGCTGGCCTAATACTCAAGTTGGCGTTCGAACTGGGTCGTTCACTAGGAGAGTTCAAACGGTGTGGCAAACAGTAAAGGTCTGAATAGGATAGAATGTCTCATTCGCTAAGAGGGTTCGAATAGTGTAGCAAATGTTGAAGGTCTGAATGGGGTAGAATTCAAACAAGGACTTAGACGATCCAAACACACATGACTTCTGAAGCGAAAAATTGGCTTAAAACATGATTTTTGGCTCATTTTCATATCTCACTCATTCTTTCTTCATGATTTCTCTCTAGTTTCTTCATGTGTTTTGAGCTCAAACCTTGGGTATTGATTCAATGAAGTTGTTAAAGCTAAATCTCACCCCAGGAACGTGATTCTCAGTGGTAGAACTCCGTTTTCATAGATTGATTTGAGGCTAGATTTTTTTTTAAGTTAAGCTATGTGTTGAGATGTGAAGCTTGATTCCTCAAATTTCTTTAGGGCTTTTATGTCATTGCAGAGTGCTAATTTTGGGTAAAGCTACAAGTGGGAGTTTCATAGACCGAAACTTCGGATCTCTCCATTGATCATGGTATGAGCAAAACGCTACAATTTATTGAGTTGTGATAAATTGGGGGTTTTGTGGTAAGGTCTTAATATATCTATGGATTGGGTTAATTTGACACATGGTTATTATTAACCCTATGTTTGTTTGTGTATTTGGGTTAATTGCACAAAAAATGTTAATTAACCCTAGTTCCTCTATGAGTCTCATAAATTATTGGTGCTTATAGCATATGGGTGTCATTGGTCATATTAGAGTTAGAGTTGTGTTGCAAACGTGAGTTTGATGGTAAATTTGCAATGTGGTAAAATGTAGTGGGCATTGCAAAGCTTGGGTTGAGAGCCATTGTTTAATGACAAGCGGATAATTGTGAATATATTACTAGCTGAGCAAAGATACAATGTTTTATTACTTTTTGTTTTTAATGTTCTAAATTTTAGCAGGCATTATTACTTACTAAGCTATAGAATGATTTTCAAATATTTTCTAAGCATGATATGAATGTTAAATTCAAACTGATGATATGAGATGATAATGTATGGTTTGTAAGTACCTTTGATAGTTTGAATAGTATCAAGATATGCTTTAATGAATGATTTATGGGTATTTACTTGATTTATAAATGATGAGAAATATTTATGATATTCCATTTAAATATGAAGTAAATGTTTGCATGAGTGTAATATCCCAAGGAATTAAATAAGGATAGAATAGCTTGTTTATAATAAATGGATTTTAGGGTTGCTAAGGGCCTAATTTTTTTAACTTTTTAACAAACGAACGTTCAAGTAAAGCTCAACAAACATTCGTGTGAACAATACATAAGAATATTCGTGTTATACATGGGATGTTCATGCCATTTTGTGTAGCACTATTCATAGCAGGTCACACATGCAGCGTGCGTGTTAGGATGGTACACAAACTTTCAGTCCAGTACCAGTGAACGTTCGTGCCTCGCCAAATAACAAAAATGACTTGCAGTCTTTACTCATGCAATTTCCCGTACAAATACTCTTTTACCCCTTTCATCTCTAGCACGATTTCTCCTTGTTTAGTGTAGTTTCAGAGAGTGTGTGAGTGAGAGAGAATCTTTGAAGGAGAGGGGGATTTCTTGAGCTCTTGTTTTCCTATGAGGTAATTTTTCCTAACCCTAACTTGTTTTTCATAGTATTATTATTAGCACCCTTATTTTCATAGTTTAGATGTTAGTTTTGAACCTTTAGCTATGTTATAGCTTTAATGTTGTGTTAACAATAGGTTACCAATAACGTAGTAATTTAACGCTGGATATGTGTTTTTATTCTGCATGGCATTGTTACCTAGATTCATTACTAAGATAGAAACCTTGTAAGGACCTTAGTTGGTGTTAGATTAAGCCTTGGAAGAATTTGGGTTCAAATGAGGCTTTTTGTCTTCCAATGAATGATCGAACCCCAAGAAACGAATGTTCGCAGGCTTATGGAAACATTCGTTCTTTTGGCAGAACATTCGATGCTCGAACAGCAAGCCCATTTTGGTTAGTGTAGGAACCTAAAGCTTGTTTTAGCTTACGTATAGGACTAATACAAGGCCTTTTCACAAATTTGGACGTTGGTGTGTACTTGGGAGACCTTTCAGTGGAATTTCACAACACAAGTAAAACTCATACGGATACTTGTCATTGTTATTTTTCCTCATAAAAATGATTATTTTATGTACAAAACATACATGTTTACAACTCACATGAAATATCTATTTTTGATTGTTGTGAACTCCACTTTGTGAAAATGATTGTGATTAATAAGATGATGAAATAATGAATTTATAAAATGCATACATGTAAAAGACGAGAAATATTAAAATGTACCGTGTGACATGGTACATCATCTTGTACGGAAAAAGGGTCATGAGCTACTATTATTACAGGTTAACCTTATGGCTAAAAAGAAATTATTGTTATATGTTGGGCCATGGATCTAGAGGTTGTTATTTGTTACCAGTGCACCATTATTTTAATGGATTTACTGTTATGGCTTTGTTAGTAGCGTGGGACACACGAGGTCAAACTCAGTCAGGCTGCTAGTATCAAAATTGTATGTTTGTATAATACTCAGGGCACCGATATTATACTAGATGTTCTTATGAGAGTGCTATTAGCAAAGCCACCTCCAAGGGCCTTGGGTGTGATTTTGGCCACCCCTAATTTGCTAATTGGGAGTGGTTCAACCACCCCTTTTGCAATTTTTTGTTTTTTTTTTTAGCTTTTTTTTTTTAATTCTTTTTTAATATTTCTATTTTTCCTATTTTAAAATTTTTAATTATTTCTGATGAATATGACATGTGTCAATTTTTTTTTAATTGATTTGACGTGTAATTCCGTTAGTTTCATTGATGAAGATACAATTTTTGTATGTAATCATAAACGATGTACCATTTATGATACAAAATAAAATGTATGTAGAAAAAATAAAGTCCTTAAAACTCAAGTACTGAAAAAGCATTTAACCAAAAAAACTAAAATAAAAAAAAAACAATAAAATAAAATAAAAACCATTTAGGGTTGTCCAACCATCACCCCCAACACCTGGGTTGGCCAAACCACCCTAGGTCTTTTTTTTTTTTCTTTAAGTCTTTTTTTTTTAATTTTTATTTAATTCTTAAGTTTTAGTTTTTAATTTTGGTTTTTGATTTTTTTTCCATGTTGGAACTATATATATATATATTAATTTGTTTAATTTTAAGGGTATTTTATGTAAATTTTGTTCATAAACTTAGGATATTTGCATCATTTCAAATTTTTTAACGAGATTAACTGACAGAAGGGGGCAAAAGGTAACAAAATGGTAGTTCATAGAGGTCAGATGATCAGAGTGTCAATTCATGGAGGCATAGTAACATAGGGTGGTAGTTCATAGGGGCAAATAGATTGTAAGAAGGTTAAAAATAATTAAATATCGCTTAGGGTCAAGAATCTAGAGTTTTAAGCGTTCAAAATAAGATTTCTGACGAGTTAGGATTAATCTTGGAGGATCTGAGGTGGCAAGATTGATCATGCCCTTGGGACGATCGATCCTCCCTCTATATATATATTAGAAAAGATCAAAACATTAAACAAAACATCTTTTCTTCACGAACTATTTTTTCTTTAAAAAAATTTATATTTTAAAAATGAGTTTAAATTTTGTGATATTACAATCGGCCACCCCCAAAGTCATGGAGGGTAGCTCATGGCCACCGCCAGGCTAAGGGGTGGCTCGCAACCACCCTCAAGCCATATATATATATATATGAATGATAGAATTTAAGTCAAACAAAACTAAATCTTAAACTATAATAATATGAAAAAATAAATAGCATGGTAATTTGTTTATCGTTTTGTTTAGAATTACAATTAATTTTTTATTTTTGAAAAAAATAAATACTCAGTTGAAAAATTATATACACTATGTATTAAATTACTAACCATATCCTAAATTTGTTGATTTTTTACAATATCTTACGAAAGTATGTTAGGATGACGGTGTTGTGCATGACAATATCTTATGAAATTAGTTGGACCGTTCTGGTCCGTGGCCCATAAACTTCCCCCAGGGTTAGCCTCGTGGTTATCGCTATTTAGCACTGATTCTGAATTCTATTAAGTTTCTAACTTCTAGATGGTTTCCAGTTTCCACAGTACGTGAAAGCAAAGATATCCCATTCAATAGATTTCTCCAGGAAACAGATGCGGGTTAAATTGAACAGGGACCACCTATGTTTTAGCGCCTAATGCATGTAAAAGTGTGTGTTTTTGGGCCTGAATCCAATGATGAGAGCTCCCCTCAGTTGGACAATTCTGGGTCTATCCATATTTAATATGGACAGAATTAAAAGGGACATAAAGGTCCCCTGGCCAGTTTATATGGATAAATATTCCTTTGCCATGTTAGCACTGAACAAAATCACACGTCCAAATCCTTTCAAGAGTCCCTATTAATATTATTGTGGGATGCGGGGCCTGCACTCCACCCTGGAAGTCATGCAAGTATCAGAGAAGGGGCCGAGCTAGGGTCCCCATTGCAGGACTTTGAACGGAAAAGCCAATGACTTTTCTGGGGTATGGGACCCTACTGCTTTGAGGCGTGAGCTGTATAGGCACATGCGAAGCCATAATCCACGTTTGTGTTTGTGTTTGTGCTAATATATGTGTGTGAGATACGAGAAAGAGAGGGCGGGTGCTGAATTATTAGAATTTAGAACGCTAGAATTGCACATGCATGTTGCCTTTGGAAATTGGGGACAAGTTTAAAAGCAAGTTGCAATGTTTCCATGTGCAAATTGACTTGGAAGATTTTTCTCAGCCTTAATTTTATTCTTCCTTTTGCTACTTGGTGGCAAGGGGTGCCGAGTATTGAGGAGTCTTACCAATAATTAGGATCCTACCGGTAATGAATAAAGGGATATTATTTTATCCTCTTCAGTATTAAAAAGTTATTGGTACTGTTGTTTAAGATTAAGTACAATACTAGTTATCTTTATATCCAGGACATTGTAAGGCTATTTAGCCAATTGCTTGAATGAATCAACTATCCAAGAATTATTCTACAAACTACTATTTATTTTGTAGGACAGTAATTAGTTACAAATCACTTTAATAAAGTAACATAACAGTATTTTTAAAGTTTGTTTTCTTATTAATGTTATTTAAAAAAACATGTGAGAAGCACATGCTACTCGATCCGATCGAATGACCTTTATATGTTTACCCAATTGTTTCTCGACTTCAGCTTGAAACTCTTTGAATTTTTCAAAGGTTTCAGATTTTCCAATGCATTAGGCAAACATAGCCGTACAATTTGAGTAGTCATCAGTAAACGTAATGAAATACTCATAACCCTCTCGTGCATGTACACTTATGGGACCACATACATTAGTATGTACTAATTCTAACAAATCTTTGGCTCTATATCCTTTTGCAGAAAAATGGTCTCTTAGTCATTTTCCCTCTATATATGACTCAGATATTGAATAATCATTAAAATCCAATGGTTCCAAAAGCCCATCATTAACCAGTCTTTGAATCATTTTTGAGTTAATGTGACCAAGACACAAGTGCCAAAGATATGCTTCATTAGTTGAATGAATGTTTCTCTTTAATGGTAAATCATTATGAGCAGGTTCTAAAACAGAATTATTAACATAATATAAATCATGAGTAATAATATAAATACCATCTATAATTATACTATAACAGATAAACGAATTACCCTTCCTTATTATTGCAGTATCCCTCAAAATAGAGGTATAGCCACATTTACCCAAAAAAGTCATAGAAATTAAATTCCTGCGTACTCTGGGTACATATAGATAATTTTAAAATTTTAAAACTCTAGAATTAAAATTAAGTTCAACAATTCTAATTTCTAATGGAGTAGACCGGAACTCTCGTCTCATCTCCAAGTGTCAAGTACATCTCCCCTTCACTCAGTTGCCTGGTTACCTGGAACTCCTGTAATAAATTGTAGACATGATTTGTTGATCCGAAATCTACACACAAGGAATTTGTGTGATTCGAAACTAAACACATTTCAACCAAGAAAGAAGATTTATTACCTTGACCTTTAGAAGCAAGATACTTGAGGTAGTTCCTCTTTTAGTGCCTTGGCTTATCACAGTGGAAACAATTTTCACTTGACTTAGCTCTTGTCCTCTTTCCAGCTTTATTAAACCTTTTGGCAGCAACCTTGCCAACATATTTAAATTGCTTCTTCTTCTTAAAGCCTTTTAGCTTAGAATTAGAAGCCTAAGAAATATTAACTGAGGCTTTAGTTCTTAAGATGCTTTCAGTTGCTATCAACTCATTCATCAATTCTGCTAATGTGAAATTCTTTTTACTCATAGACACATTTAGCCTAAAATGATTAAAAGAGTTGGGTAAAAACTGTAGGACCATGTCTACCTGAGATTTACCATCAATCTTAGCACCCAAAAACTTCAATGTATTGAGTATAACTATCATGGATAGACAATTCTCCCTCACTGGAGTACCTTCAATCATCATCATATCAACTTTAACAGCACGATTTTGCTCCCCAAACATCGCCTTCAAGATGTTCATCATGACTAAAGTATGATCCACACCTTGAAGTTGATGTTGGATTACCTTTACCACAGAGGCCAAAATGTAATACTTTACCATCTCATTGGATCTCTTCCAACAATCAAATCGCTATTGATCCTCCTCAGATGCATCTAAAGCTACAACAGTTGGACATGCTTATGCAAGCACATACTTGCACCCCTCTACAATGACCACAATGTCCATATTACATTTCTAGTCCACATAATTTGGACATATCAACTTATTCTGATTCAATATGGTGGATAAAGGGCTAAATGAAGACATTTTTAGTTTTGAAAAAATTTAACATTGAGCATATATATTTGGCACGTGTATTTAGCATTAAAAAAATATATAAACCCAAAGAAAACACAAAATATTTCTAATGCAATGACAATCTAGTCCCGTCAATTAAAAAACACCCTCCTAGAAAGCAGGGTCTATGGCCAAGCCGAGCTGCCTTTAATCACCCTAACTAAGCGAGACTATATCTCATCGTTAATGCTAGTCAGCCATTAATAAACTCCATATTAATACTACCACGTCAGAAGTGGGTAGGGGCACTAGGTGCACGGTCTATCTGCCCTTAAGTGGTATTACCAACCATTTTGAAGGAGCAGTTGATTCAGCAATTTCTAGTCTTCATCTATCTGGTGTTTCATCCATTTTAGGTTCTATCAATTTTATAACAACTTTCTCCAACATGCGTGGCCTTGGAATGAGTATGGCAGAATATTTCCACTATCATTTTTCCTTTGGTCTCTAATTTTAAGATTACATAGCTTCTTCAGGGAAGTTAATATCCCAAATTAGTTAAGTGTATACCATCAAGTATATTTGATGTGATTTTCAAGTAACTCCACGGCAACGTAGTCGCCCTTGATACATAATCACATCTCCTCTATCCCAATAGGAAGTCTACCTTGTAACCTGCGAAGTAAAAACACTCTCTGTAGGGAATAGGGCCCATGGCCAAGGCAAGGTGCCTTTACTTCATCATTATTGTAGACTTATGATGAAAACCGTGAGATTATTTTACCTTGAACCTCTCTCCCACTTAATATTTTAAAAAGTATGGATTTGTTAAAACAATTGTAATCTCTTTACAATTGCGATCTTGCCCCTTTGTGTTTCTAAAGAAACACTATTCCTAATAACATTCCTCAATCTTTATCTATGCCATTCTTATGTTCAGAGGACCACATTCTAATGTAATGCCCTACAATATTTAAAAGGAATTTTTCATAATGTTTGAAGAAATATTTGATTAAAAACACTCAACCATTTTTATAAAGCTTTTAAATAGCATTGTTATTCAGAAAATGCAACCATCAAACGTTTGATGTTGGACAATACAATCACGTTTTCTGCAAAGCCTGCGTAATGCTTAGAAGGTGTCAATACGAACATCAAACGTTCGGTATCTTCATTAAATGTTTAATGAGAAACCATAAATTCTTTTATATAAATAGATCAAATATTTGATATTGTATATCAAACGTTTGATGATGTCCCAAAATGAATTTTACATAGAGAATCAATTTTTTACCCAATTTCCCTATAAATTACACCTCATCCCCTTAAGAAAACTACTTTGGCTCGACTCAAAATCTCCAGAAACTATTTGTCAAAGGCTTGAAGAGGATTTTTAAGGGAATATTCTCATTTGAAGGAGACTGTCTTCTCTAAGGGTAATCTTTGAATCCATACTCTTATTACGTTGTATTTCATTATTTTTACACAAGGTATGGCCATGTTTATGTTTTCAAACTATGTTATGATCGATGATTTAAAAGCTTTAAGGTTAACCTCCAAAAGATTTTGATAAAAATGATGACCTTGTGTTTTGCCTCTTAAAATGTATGTTTTTTATGTTCTTTAATGTTGTTTGATATTGTTATAAGTCTGGTTATAGTTGTGGTTAGGTTTGGTAGGAGTTTTTAGACTTTTATGCATTCTGGGCCTGCATCGAACATTCCACTGTTCTTGATCAAATGTTTAATAATCGTGTCAAATGTTATATGGTGACCAAAAATGCCAAATTAGGGTTTTTAAGACAAAGAACATACATACCCCACAATTAGCAAGAGATTTCATTTTTAGCATGTTGTTGGGTTATTTTACAGTTAATAAGGGGTTGCAAGATGTTTGAGGTTTCGGATGAGCAATCAAAGTAAATATTTTAACTCAGTAATGAAATTGCAAATTTATAAATGCGATATGTCAAATGATGGAGCACGTTCCTCTTTATGATCAAGTTACCTCTTTTTATGACATTATTGTTTATACAAATATTCCTATTTTTTTAATAAATGAAAAATATATGTATAGTAAGGTTATGGTACACCGGTTCGTACGGTAAAACGACTATGGTCTTACTATTAATATAAGTTAATTCTATGGTCAAAATGTTTATGTTATGAAGAGAGCATTAGATCTAATAGTTAAGTTTTGTAACAGCGCACCATTTTTTGAGTGGGTCACCAATTACGGCTTTGTTAGTCAGTGTGGGCTACACAAGGTCAGACTCGGTTGAACTATTAGTATAAGACGGTATGTTTGTGCAATGTCCAGGACACCGAAATTGTACCAGAAGTTCTTTTGGACGCGCTAACCCTGCTAAAATAGTGTAATGTTTCGGGTAGACCATATTATTAATATATGACTATTTATATTGTATTCATGGAGCATATTTCTTGCATATGAGATATAGGTGTTTAATCGCCGAAATTATGTTCACTCTTTAAAAATAAAAACGCCATTTTTGTCAAATGGCATAATATCGGATATTGGACCCGCCATTTGCGAAAATATCATGTATAATTCATAACTACCTTTTTGTATTAATTTTATACTTCACATCTTTCAAAATAACTTGCTTACTAAGTCAGCCGACTTACTTAGTTACTTCATTCCAGTAAAATACTTCAGTATTTTGCAAGCCCTCAGAGATTTGATCAGTTGGGACTCGCACCAAGATTACGATATTAAGACAGTAGTTGTTATATTCAGATTTGATATTTTAGATATAAAGCTCTATGCCCATATTTATTGATGTTAGACTTGTTTAATGTGTACTCAGATAAACTATTCCGCAGTTTACTTTGATAAATGTTTAATTGAGAATCCAAACAGTTACCAGTTAATTGTTTTGAACGTCATATGGACATTATACTCCAGCTTAATCTCTTTTAAATAAATAATCATGTGTATAAGGTGAATTTTAAGCCAGTATTTTACATTTTCTCCCATCACAAAAAGAATAGAAGTATCCTTGAGTCTTAATTGGATAATTAAAGCTGGGAAGCGAACCATTAATTTAATTATAAGTTAGTTAAATTCTTGAGGTGTTACATCTAATCTTCATTTACCATTAGAATTTGTCCAACTACACCAAGAAAACTCTTCATGGATCATGGTCACTTAAGCAACAAAGTACCTTAATATTATATGTCTAACATATAAATAACCTTAATGTGGCACTTTTCAACCATGGTATCACCCTTATATGATGATCCAATCATCACACAAAAACCTATCAGCAAAATTTTCAAAAAACAATTTTGCATAATTTTATGGTTTTTATGTCTAAACCTAAAATCGAGTTTCGAGAATAGCAAAACTTCATAAAATTAGTCTTGTAAAATTTTCTTTTTGTATATACCAATATATTATAACAAAGTCCCCACATATTCCACAACCAAACAATTGAAAACTTTGTTTATGACACAAAACATAATTTTACAACTTAAACATGCTTGCAGGATTTCTGAATTTCAGATCCGTCAACGAATGGTAATGGGACCATAAATGTTTTGATAAAAATCGAAACGGATATCCGTTTGGACCATTGCGTCAATCATGATTTTTACATGCAAAAAAAATGTCCAAATATTGTTAAGACTTGTGTAAAAATATAGTAACACTGTTTGGAATGTAAGATTTAATTACAATACCAAACAACCTCCAAATGACTTGAAATTTTGCAGTTATGATCCTAACATATTAAAGAACATGTTCTAGGTCTTAAACCAAAATTACAGTTTCTGAAGGTGCTTGAAAAAAATCCAAATTTAAGCAATAGAAAAGCAGAAAAATAGTTTTCTAAAACTTATTTCTTCTACATTTTTTCTATAAAGCCCGCTCTAATACCACTTGCTAGAAATACTACTACAAAAACTAAATTGCGCAGCAGAAAATGAAAATTCCCAAGCTAGATCTAACTTTAAGAAGAACAAACAAAAAATTATGTTATTTTAAAACTAAACTGCAAGAACAGAATTACTTAAAGATAAAGGGTCATTTCTTGGCTTATGAGCAAAATTTATTCCTTCTTGCTCCTCTGGAAAAAGTGTAGCCTCAGGGATTTGTGACTTTCAAATCTTTTCACCAATAACTAGAAATAACCAATAATGTGAACTCTTTCTAACTCTTCGAAATATTAAACTTGTTCTTCAAGTGTTAACTCACAAGAACATTAGTTCTTACTAAATACTAAAGAATTGTAGTAAATTGGTTTTGCAAGAGCCATCCCCTTGGCCTTTGGGGGTGGTTTTGACCACCCCAAATAGCAAAATGAGAGTGGCCGAACCACTCCTATGGCCCATAGGGTGGTTCGGCTACCACCAAACCAACTATGGGGGCGGCTTAGCCACCCTCTAAGGCAAAATGGGGGTGGCTCAAGCTACCTTTTTTTTTTTTTTTTTTTTTAATGAAGCGTAGATACATATCAATTTTTTAAGGGTGACACATGGACTTCCGTTAAATTTTTGGACGAAAGATAAATAGATATACCATCTCCGTTTTTAGCCACAATCGAGATATCATCTATAATACAAAATGAAACCTAGGTGGCAAAAAATAAAGTTGTTAAACCACAAGGGGGAAAAAGATATTTAACCCTAAATAAAATAATTGATATCCAAAACCAAATAGTCAAATTACATAAACTCAAAGAGAGATCTAAAGGAAAAAAAAAAAATACAATTTACCTCCAATAGTCAAATTACACTACACAAATTTTGGTCTTTAGCAACAACAGAAACTTGTCACTAAAAGTTTAAATGTCGTCACAAAAGACTTTTAGCAACAATAGTTTCTCGATGTTGCTTCTTTATGAAAGGTTATTTATGACGACTTTTTATCGTCGTAAATACAATTAAAGATTGTAAAGAAAAATATAAGGACATGTCATCGTGAATAACAAGTCATCTGCAATGACTTACAAGTCGCCGCGAATAACTTTATATTATTTTTTATTTTTTTTTTAAAAAAAAAAATTATATATATTATTGTCAATTGCAAATAATTTTGGCACGGGTAGCCTTCTTACATTATACAAGTATTCAATCAACAAATACCTTAACACTTACGTACATTAACCAAAGTTCTGAAACTATATAAAAATAATAATAATAACAAGCATGAACTTCTGTCGATTGTCTATATAAAAATAAGTTGTTCAAATTTTCAGTACATACATATTTAAAAATTCAGTACAAGTTGTTGATTCAAAATGATTAAAATCATTTGTCAAAGACACCTAAAAATCATTCAATGATTACATGCCTTATACCATTTGAAATTTTGAAACCATAAATGAGCAACCACCAATTTAGACTTGCCAAAGCAGCTTTATCTCATCTAATCCACCAAGAACATAAACTAATTTAAGGAACAAATCCTATTAATACATTATTAGGACAAAAATCAGTCCGTAATTTCATATGTAGAACAATAAATGATTTGAGCAAAAGAATTTTTAACTTTAAGAAGCAAAAAAGTTTAACATCTATAGCACATATTCCTGCAATGACAAGACATAATACACTAAGGAAACTACTAGAATACAGTACTTCTAAGCACGTAAAAAAAAAAAAAAAACAAACAAATGGTGTATCATTTTCAAATGACTTGCATATCATATGCCATACTACATCATCCGGCATATTTTCAGGAAAATTGGCTCTTGCCTTGGCTTTCTTCTCTACATCATTTTCGTCATTTTGTAGTTGTTGACCTACAGCACGTGACGAATCGAACTATAGCTAGTTGATAATGCCTTCTCCTAACACAATTGTTCAGAATTCAATCTAAGACAAAATAATTAAGAAAACAACAGTGAGCTACTAAACTAAGTCAGCACCATCTCCTATCTCACCACTTGATTCACATTTCATATTCTTATTCCCGATTCAAATAAACACAACCATTGTGTTCACAAACAAATACGGAGAGCACATGGACATGTTGACAAACTAAATACGTGAATTTTAGTTATGTATATCTTAGGAGAGCACACACATCAAAACATCTTAGGAGAACCTACAAACGGTAATATAGAACTTGAGGCATAGAAATAATGATGAGCACTAAAATTAAATACCTCTTTAAATTGTGTCAAGTAGTGCTCAAGCAGCCTGTCATCACCAGAATGCTTTGCTGTGACAGCCCCAAAGAACAAACGCCAGCCCTTCCACATATAAAGGTCACACGCCTGCAATCCCAAGCATCACATAACAAACATAATCATGTTAAATTATTCATTTGCGATGACAGGTAGACTAGAATTGGAACCATAATTAGGTGCACTATACTAATCAAATTAAGAATCACATAATAAGCCAACCCTTCTTTTAATTTTTAATAGTATACCACACAACTACCCTACTTCAGCAATCTCTTCTCTTAGATTTTCTTGCAGAAATAGAGAGTTAGGTATGTGTTTTTTTACTGACAAGGTATGAGAAACCAGTTCTGAAATGAGAAGATGGGGTTCTTCTTGCTCAAAAGGGAAAAAGGACCATACCATACAGTAAACAATTTTGGTCCAAGTTTATTGTCTTTATGATTATAAGGAAAATTGGATTGACGTGTTAGTAAGATCGTTTAGCTGGTTGCAGAAAATCTCGTCTGTCAAATGGTCAAAGTAAAATGAACTGACTTGATTTATTTGTAAAAAAATTCTTTTTGGATTGGATGAATATTTGTTAAAAAATTCCACCCTGTTTATAATAGGTTCTATATGTTTTCTGTACACGGTTATGCTTCTTAATAGCTATTTTCCATTCTGACTTCTAATATAACACTCCAAGGATCATGAAATTAAGTTGCTACTCAATGTGAGAACCATCAAGAATATTGAAAGCTTTGAGAAGTTCAGTCATGAGCATGTGTAATTAATTAGCTAAATCCTTTACTAACTATTTGGATATGATGTGATGATGTATACTAATTTTCTCTATGCATGGCTGTATCTCTCTTAATAATTTGTGTACAAGCTAGAAACAGGACGGTTCTATATACCCAATTGTGAATTAAAAATGGCTGTATCCTGGACTTCAAATGCACAACAGCTTCATAATTTTTGTTTTTTTATGCAGCTAGCAATTTTATTGGTCTTCGTTGCCAATTGGTAAGTTATGTTAAAATCTGCAATAAGCTATGTTAAAATCTTATAAAAACTCAAAAATCTGCAATAAGCAATAAGCAATACCAAAGTTAAGGCATAGTTCCATACATAAAAACTCAAAAATCTTTCATTTCTTGCAGAAACTGTAAGCTTGTCCACAGAAACATACATCATTTAGTGGAATAAATTGCTCAAATGTTGCAGATACCAGAGATGATACAGATTAGTTGAACAAATTGAAGAATAAATTGCCTTGTCTATGAGTAAAAATAAATATGATACTTTATTAATATGGGAGTTGGTTTTTTTCACTCATTCATTATTGGCAGAATTAGTATTAATTTTAGGATTGCAGAGATCAAAGTAAGAGAGGGACTGAAAAGTGATTTGTGCTTTATTAGAACATTCTAAAATGCAAAGATAAACTAGCTAGGAATTTATAACGTTTGGAGGTAAATAGGTAATCTATGTATTTTCTTCGAAAAAAAATATAAAATACAAGAGTACGGGTAATTAATAGCATTAATAGATGCGAAATATCTGAAATATATACAGTGCCCTATCATTAGAATCAAATTTTAGTGATACATAACATTCGGATAAAAGAACTGATCGAGATTCTTTTCTAAAATATATTTCAATGAACAATAAGGGAACAAGAGAGAAACAGCGACTTTGGTCAATAGTCAAACACATCTGCTTCCAATTAATACATCATGTCTCGTTTTCACATCAGAGAATTTGAATGAAAAGAGATCGACCACTGTAAATCGAAAGCACCGTAAATATCCAGAAAAATTAATCTGCTTAAAAACCACTTACCAGGGCAAATACAAGAAGCAAGAATATATGTGGAATGCTGATCATTTCCACACAACTACCAGCTTGTGGAAACCCATAGCTAAAAAATGCTAAGCCTTCTGCAGCAACAGTTGGAGCAACCACAGTGACAATAGGGTTAATCAACCTGCATGCAATGTATTCTTATTTATAGGTGTACATTTGGAAAATTACCAAAACACACAACAAAGATAATATACTTTGAAAATTAATAATGAACAACTTGGTACTTTACCTCATCAAATTTGCTATTACTACAACCACATGGCATCATATATAGTATATATATACATAGATGAGCATCTTGCATAAATAAATATTCCTTTGATGCAAGGATGGAGTTAGGAATTTTTATGGGAAGGGACTAAAGTAAAACTTTTTTTTTTTTTCTTCGGTTCTCAGACTTTTTTTTTTTTAACAATTTTTTTTTTCTTCATGAATCAAGGTTTCTAAGATATCAGGTAAAATCCAATTCTAGTGGATCAATTTTGAAGGATTTATCCTCAAACTGACGTGGAGAATCCGCCATGTGGGACAACTTCCAAGCAACACATTTCAAATCTCTAATTTCCACCTTCCATCCTCGTCTTTCATTTCTCTATCTATCTACCATTATCAAAATTAACACAACCTATCCCAAACCAAGCAACACAGGAGAAAGGGGAAAAACGTTACATTAAGAAAATGGCTACTTCGACTTCAATGGCTATGCCAATGACTTGTGCCAGAACAAGCTAAATCAGCCAAGCTTCGATCAGTCCTTTAAGCCATTACCAATAATGCCATCAAGGAAGGGTATGTTTGTGAAGCTAAACTACTCCAAAGGCAAGCTTGGAGTGGAGGCCTCTCTTACGGAAAAGGCAGTGACAAGTCTAACAGCCGTTGCATTGACTGCAAATCGTTTTGCTTTTGGTAAGGATTACAAATTTAGCTGTCTTTTACAATCATGGCAAATTTCTTTTTTTTTTTTTGGTTGCTCTTCAGTTCTTACATCTAGAATCTTACTATTTGAGTTTGTTTATAATTCTTATGTAATTAGGCTTTTAGGTTTTAGTGGGTAAATGCCAAAATATTTATTGGTAAGGCAAAAAAAAAAAAAAGAGTAGGGGCCAGTACATTAGAAAAAATGAACTGTGAATAGGCGTCAAAGCAATGACCACCGGGGCCGCGCGCGCGCACGCCGGGGGGGGGTCTGCCAAAGCAGTGAAAAAATTTTGGCAACAGAAATACCTGACACGAATCCCTAGATAAACGTGAGGGCAATAGGTTCCCCAATACTCAGCTCTCTCTAATGCTCTCCTTGGAACTGCCATAACCAATTCATCCATACTTCATATGCTACAAATACCAAAAGGAAAACAGAAGAAATAGAGGAAAAAAGTCACATTTAACCTAAGGAAGGTCCATGACTTTTGGTGCTGAAAACGGCGAAACAACCCTAGGTTTCGAAAGCTTCTTCATACTGATTACAACATGAAGAATTAGAAAACATAGATGATATAGAGGATGAACATTGCACTTTAAGTGATGTTGTGGAAGAAGATCACAATTACGGTAAATACGGCAAGACAATCACATACAATAACACTAAGATTTAAATAGTTCCCTCAATGTGAAGTACATTCACTGGCAATCACAAAAAAAATTTACTATCAAAGATGGAGTATAAAATAAAGTAAAAAGATCACTTAGAAATCAAAACCCTAATTACACTCAAATCTTACCACACAATAGAGATTATTCTCAAAAGAGAATACAAAAGAAAAAAAGACAAGAATCCAAACTTCTCTTTTGTTGGGACAAGATAGCGACTGGTCTATCAAGTTTTTCTCCCGTTCAACGTAGCACCCTTTCTTTTTTCACTCTTGTTTTGGCTCCTCCGAAACCTAGAAAAAAAACAAGTCGAGCACTCTCTAATGCTCTGTCGTGCGACACCTGGAAGAAAAGAGACTTCTTGCGATCCCACTTGCTCTCACACTGCAGCTATTCTTAAGCTTGTGCGACGCAACTCTTCTACTCAAACACAAAGGCTAAAGTTCATTTTATAAAGTGTTATGTCGGTTAGAAGTTCTCCTACTACATGTCAAACAAGGAAACGTGAGAATTCAAAACCTAAAAGAACTTGTAAAAAATCAGCAAACCAAAACTAAAAGGAATATGAAGAAACATATGGGGCCCATCATGTTGATGGGTTTTAAGTCACCCACACGCCAACAAGTGATAATAAAAAATTTTGTGAACCAAACAACAAGCAAAATCGTACAAAAGACCTACCATTTTGTTTGATACCAAATATAGAAATCAAAACGACAATGGCAGTGTCGACAGCCTCCTTTTATATCTCTAGGAGCATGTCGATGCTATTGAAAATGACACCTTTGCCAGAGGGAGGGGTGGTGGTGGCCGCTGCCGACGAGGGCTTCCGGTCGTCGAAGATCGGCGGCTTCACCGTCAGACCTCCCACAATGCTCCTCTTCGCATCCTCGCTCATTTTCAATTCCTCAACACATCTTCGCTCTCTCGGTCCGTGTTCTCGATGTGGGTAAGAGTGAGTTTTTTTACTATGTGTTTAAATAGGGAAGTGATTCAATCACTAATCAAGAGCGCTTTTACCATATACTAATAAGAACATATCCTTGATCCTCGACGACAATAACATGTCATCGCAAATATTAAGCATATCCGCGATGACAAATTCGCATCATCGCGGATATGTTTTAGTGAATGATTTTTATTTTATTTTAGGGTTAAGATCAATTATTCCGTTGTTCACTCTAATAAATGTTTAAATGAGGAATCCAGTTAATTAATTTAGACATCCTATGGACATTATACTCCGAGTTAACCTTATTTCAATGGTTCAATCTTTTGTATAAGGTGGTCCTCAAGCTGGTGTTTTTACAAATATTCTCTTCACTAAGAGAATTGATGTATCCATGAATCTTAATTTGGACAATTAAGGCTGAAAGGCGAACCATGAATTTAATTACAAATCAGTTAAATTCTTGGAGCATTACATATGGTCTTAGACCTTGCGTGACAGAAATCATTGCTCACATTCATAGACCATATTCAATATAATTTCTAGACCTTTTGTATGGGAACAATCATAAAAGATCATACAAAAGATTATATGTTATATGCTCAAAAATTTAATCAGTGAATAATAATTATTTATTCAAAACAAACTTTTAATGTCAACATATAAATAACTTGGGATTTATGGCATAATCCCCAACATTGTATATGAAAACCAACTCTTTTTATAAAACTTTATATAGTTGTTATTATAGATAATTGTAAAAATATTTTCTAAAAAGCAAGTTTACAATAAAGAGAACATGAAGTTTTATACTTACTAATAATGTGGACTCAATTGTTCGCCTATGTAATTATGGTATCCCCAAAATTACATAGATAATGTTCCAGGACAGGAAGAGGAGGATGAGGATCCATACGCCTACTTGTCTTAGACTAATGTTGCTTAGTCTACCTTTTGAGTTATATGTATTCTTTCGTTATGTATTTAATACTTTTATGTAAAGAAAAAAAAATAGTGCCGCATGTGGCACTCATACTAGACTTTGTTTAATTATTTATGTAATATGACAATGTAAATTATTTATTAATAGATGTATATTCAGCAGCTCTGATGTGTTATCTACAATTCAACCTAAATTTTATTCTGCTACTAGTTTTATACTCTGATCAAGTAATGTAAGTTCATGATGTCTTGTCTTACATAGAGAATTATAAGTCGGGGCATTACAAGAGTTCCCTCAGGACACGCAAACCCTAACGTGAAGGGGTTAAGGGTACGGATAGATCATAAGGAGGATGGTTATAACCACTATTATTAAAATTAATAACTATTATTCTCATTAGCATGTTTTTTTGTTTCAAGACTGAAATATGTTGTCTCTAGGGTCATGTCTTAATGATTTCATAAACACATTATTTTTCTTGTTGGCATAATTGTAGAGATGACAAGTTTTTAAAATTAATTAATGTATACCCTTGAAATTCTGTAAACATTCTTTTGTTTATTTTTTCTACTAAAATTAGGCTCATTGCAGGAGCTTAGCTTCGTGATAATTTACTTACTAAATCATGGACTTACGTAGTTGCTTCCTTTCCACCTGTAAAACATTCATTTGTTTTACAATTTTATAAGGTGCTAATGCAAGTTGGAGGTTGGAGTCTTTTATCAAAATTGAGTATGTGAAGCAAAGTCTTGTTGAGGCATTGCTTTATTTGTAATTTTAGTGTTGATGTATCTCAATAATGTTGTTTTGTAGTTAGCTAGATCTTGTTATCTTTTATGTATTTTGGTTTGTAACTATTTAAGAGATGTTATTGAGGTATTAGTTGTAGTTCAGATCATATTTTTCTGGATTTCACTATTTTATTCATTCTGATATGTGTGATTGGGTAGCATTCCTAGTTAATTACAAGTTAATTAATTTGTGAAGCACTACCAGCAACTCTCCAGATTAATTATACTAATTAGTTAATTTTGGGGGCATTACATTTTAGTTGAGGTAGTTTGGCCACTTCCAAAAAATGACTTTGGGTGCCTGAAACACCCTCATAGCCACAGTGGGTGGTTCAAGCAACCCTGAGATCTTTAAGATGGTGCCCAAACTATCTCCTAGGGTTTAGGGAGTGATTCGGCCAACCACAAATAACAACTCTAGGGGTAGTCCAACTACCCCTGCCGCAATGGGGGTTGGTTTGGTCAACCCCTAAAATCCCAAAAACAATGGCTAAACCATCCCTCAGGTTAAGGGGTGGTTTGCTCACCCTAGAAATGACTTTGGGTGTGACCATACCATCCTCGTAGCCTTGACGGTGGTTTGGCCACTCCTTCAACCCAGCTATTTCCTTTTTAATTTTTTCTATAATTGAATGATAAATTAGATATTTCAATTAAAACATGTAAGTTTCTATCCATTTTAGATCAAACACTAACAAAGGGTGCCAATTAGAAGTAAATGGTACTTTAACGGGGTCAAATGTCACAATTCATAATCAAATGGTTTGTCAATTCATGGTGGTAGGTATATGTTTTCCCAAATTTTATATGGTTACAATTAAGACTTCTAAAAGGCACTATATTGAAAAGAATGACTATTTTATAATTCAAATAGATAGTAAAAGACATACATATTATTTAATATCTAACTCCATTAATTTAGGAGATAATTTTTAACGGGGTCAAATGTCACATTTAATGAGGTCAAATGTCACAATTGATAATCAAATGGTTTGTCAGTTCATGGTGGTAGGTGTATTTTCCCCCAAATTTTATATGGTTACAATTAAGACTTCTAAAAGGCACTATATTGGAAAGAATGACCATTTTATTATTCAAATAGATAGTAAAAGACATGCATATTATTTAATATCTAACTCCATTAGTTTAGGAGATAATTTTTAACATATGTTTTGGTTTATCACATATCTAATGTGTAAGGGGTAAATTGTTCAAATTGAAAGTGTATGGATTAAATTGACACCGAAGACAAAGTGCAAGGGTGTCATTTTTTTTTCTGTATATGTTACTATGAAGCAACCTAATGAAAGCTCTTGTGGCTATCGTATTGTTACAGCTATTGTAATTAAAAGGTTATGAATTATATACTGTGACCATGAGAAATTTAACAAAATAGAGGCTATTAAGGGATTTTTACAATTTATGTGAAAATGATTGAATTCATTTTGAAAAATTTAACAAAATAGAGGCTATTAAGAGATTTTGACAATTTATGTGAAAATGATTGAATTCATTTTGAATAAATAACTTTTCGATTACTTTTACAAATTATTTTAGCAAATTACTACTAAATTTTGTCTTCACCTACTTGCCTTTTTGATCATATTTACCCCTTTCTACTATCGAATGTGGATTCCTTTCCATTGACTTTGACTGCCTCTTCATAATTTTTAAAAATTTATTTGTTTGTTCTTTTATTCATCGTCTTTTAGAATAAATGTAGGTACTTTGACATGTCGCTTTCACTTGTAATTTTCACAATTTGTATTTCACTTGCATAAATGAATAATGTGATTATTTACACTCTTAAACTCCAATATTATATGCTTACAACTTCTTTTAAACCAACAATTTCTTTCAAAATATTGTTCAAATAGATGTTATGATCTAATATGTTGTGAATATTGAATGAAACCTCTTCACTTGTTTTACATTATTTTTTCAGTTTAGTTGATGTTTGCAAATAGTGATCTATTAATTGCGTAACAAAATACTATAAACCTTATGGTCCTAACAAAAAAAACTACTTTAACGAAAATTTATTTAAAGGGTAATTACATTTTCCTCTCATGAACTACCATGAATTGTCACTATACCCTCATGAACTGACACTCTGACCAGATGACCCCCATGGACTGCCATGTTGTTACCTTTTGCTCTTGCCGTTAGGGAATCTCGTTAAATCCAACTGAATATTCTTTTTTTAAACGTTAAATTTTATAAAATTACAAAAATGCCCCCAAATAAAAAATATAGAAATAAAAATCTGAAAAATAAGAATAATATAAAATATTAAAAAAAANGTCTGTCAGAGCTAAGGATAGATCTAGGAAGACATCAAAATGGATTGGACCGTCATTGAGTTTAGACCGGACCGTTCCTAGAATACTGTCATTGAAATCAATGAAACGAGCATCTCTAATGGCTAACAAGGCAGTGGCGTTGAGGCCTCTTCTTGTTAGTGGTTTAACTGCGACCTGAACTAATCCTATGTGGATAAAGTTATGGCCGTCTGCCTTATGTCTCCTAAGAGACTCAGGACTGAAAAGTTGGCATGCCTCATGCTCCTTGCTTAAGGCAAAAACCTGTTCCACTTTATCTATATATATATATATATAGATATATATCTCACAAGGGGTGGCTCGAGCCACCCCTTTAGCCAATGGGGTAGCCGAACCACCCCCAGGCCAAAAGGGGGTGACTCAACCACCCTCAAGGGCCATGAGAGTGTTTTGGCCACTCCTAAGAGCCTTGGGAGTAGTTTTGACCACCCCCAATGTGTTCCTTAGGGGTGGTCGAACCACCCCAAGGCCTTGAGAGTGGCCACCCCCATTGGCCAAAATGAGGGTGGCAGGCCACCCCCATTGGCCCTAAGGGGTGGCTCGAGCCACCCCTTCCACATATTTTTTTTCTTTTTTTTTTAGTTTTAGTTTTTTTTAATTGTTCTTAATATTTCTATTTTTAATTATTTATAATGCATATGACATATGTCAGTTTTTTATTGATTTGAAGCGTAAATTCTTTAGTTTCATTGTCCGATATACTATTTTCGTATTTAGTTATAAACGATGTACCATCTACGATACAAAATGATACATAGGTATAAAAACAAAAATTCTAAAATCAGGTATAAAAAAAACGTTAACCAAAAATAAAAAAAATAATATAATAAATAAATAAAAAATAAAATCCAGGGGTGGTCCAGCCACCACCCAACGAACCACCTAGTCTTTTTCTTTCTTTTTGTAAGTCTATTTTTTTTTTGTATAGTTTTTATTTAATTCTTAAGTTTAATTTTTAATTTTGGTTTTTGATACTTTTTTTTTTTAGTTGGAACTGTTTCTTTAAAAAAAAAATTAAGTTTAAGTTTTGTTTTTCTTTTGTTTTTGTTTTTACTTTTTAATTTTGATTTTTTTTCCCTATTAGAATTGTTATAGATACATTGATAATTATATATATATTAATTTATTTAATTTTAAAGGTATTTTATGTAAATTTTGTTCATCCACTTAGGGTATTTGCGTCATTTCAAATTTTGTAACATAATTGACTTACGGAATGGAGCAAAAGGTAAAAAAATGGCAATTCATGAGGATAATTCGATCAGAGTGTCAGTTCATTGGGGCATAATGACAATGGGTGGTAGTTCATGGGGGAAAAGGTAATTACCCCTTTATTTAATTAGAATATAATCATATTTCAAAAACCTACAATTCTTAAACAACTATATAAGAGAATTTCTGTATTTGATGTCCATATAAGAGAATTTCTAGATTGGAAGTTGAAATATGATGGCTAGAAAATGTATCCAAAAACTTATGTTGGTTATGATGGAGTTGATTGTCCTCATAATAATCAAAGTAAATGGCAATGACGCTACCCCATTCTCTCTTGATCCCACTTCACTTCCTATCAGCCTTCATGTCTTCCAACTTGATCAGAGTTACAATCACATTTGCTTTGAAAAGACACTTGGAAAATGTGAAAAGATCCTAGAAGTAAGAGATATGGAGAAGTGTATTCTCCATAATCTTTTTGACCGTCTTTGCAACAACCCAATATATCTTGAAGTTCCTATACATGAAATTTCCACTATTATAAGACATTGCATACTTTATTGTTTTGAGGAATTGGAATGTGAAGGCATCAGTAGTTCATCATGTTTATTAGACTGCTTTGAAGAGCAAATGGACAAGCATTAAATGTCTACATCTATAATTGATGAGCTCCGAGGGTAATAAAAGGTTCCTAATTACTTCTCTAGCTTACAACTAACACTTTATGACTGTATTATAAACTCACTTCATAAATCAGTTTCGTACTATTCTTTCTTACTAAGTCAGTAGACTTAGTCAGTTACTTTCTTTATATGTGAAATACCTCGGTGTTTTACGACTTATCAAGGTTACAGGTCTTTGAGGTAATTCACTTGGATGAAGACACCAAGCGAATAGCCAATATTCTCATGTTTGATTAAATTGTTTATTAGACATGTTTGTTTGGTTGCTCTGTGTCTATTATTGATAATAGTACCTTTTTTTTACGAACGGATTTAAACTCATATCAACTATTCCTACTTCTGCTATTTACTCTAATAATTAGTGACGAGTAGTGGATTCAATCAGTTACCAGTTAACTAATCTGAATACCCTATAGGTAATACTCAAGATTAGTCAAATTAATTGGCTTAACTCTAGGGTTATTATTGTGACCCCAAGCCGCTATTTTATAGATTCTCTCTATCGGGAGGGTACGGATATCCCTGAGTCTTAATTCGTATGCATTAAAGTTAGGAGACGAACCATTGAGTTAATTATAAGTTAATTAATTTTCTGGGACGTTACACCACATCACTCAAAAACACACCCAAGGCCAAGGGAATATTCCCTTAGCAAGTGCGTCATTTTAGCTGCAATTGGTCTTAGGTTTTTTCCCAAGCCTAACTACCCCACTTTCCTTTCTAGCAATTTCTATACAATTTTTCCTTGACTCATGTTTTAATAATTTAAAACAACATGCCCAATAAATAAACGCTTGTCCATAGTTAATTTATAATAGCTTGGTGAGGGACTCGAAGGAAAAAATAAATTTGGCTCAAATAGTCTACAACTAGCTTAAGTTTGTAACGCCCTATTAAAATCATTTAACTAGTAAATAACTTAGTGGTACGCCTCCCAGCCTTAACCCTCACAAGTTAAAACTCAGGAATCATACACTCTAAAAAAGAAAAGTATCTACATACAGCGGAAGACTTGTCTCTTATATATATAGAGATAACTAATAAACCACAATCAGAATATTCCAATTTAAAAACATCATCTCAAAACATCATCTCATAACATCATCATAGTCTCAAAGTGTGGCCAAAGGCCGATCATCAACAAAATACAGGTTTAAGCAGATCATAACATAATTCTAATAACAAATCAGAGTCTAGTCTTTAAAAGGTAAAGCATGTAGACAATGTCTATCATGTCACGACGAGTCTCCATATGCTGCTTAACCAAATAGGGTCTAACTCCTCAAAAATTACCCTGAGTATGCCCTCCATCTGAACAAGTGTCCCTTGAGTGATATGTCATCATTTATGCTATCTATAAAACAACTCATGTTTCATAGGTGAAAAAGATACATGTGAAAGTCTACGACTTAGTGAGTAGTAATATACAAGGTGTACAATTTATTATTTTGTGAACTCAGTTTAGAAAAGAGATATGCAATATATTCCGTTTCATAAAACAATGGCATGATAGTACAATTTAAGATATATGACAATTTAGATGAACATGTGAAATGTTAAACAATATGGTTTACCTGAGACATTAACCCCCTCTCAGTAAAGTTTGCGCGTCTTAAAGGACTTTTAGTACAATTATGGTGCCCGAACATTACACAAACATACCTCTTATACTAACAGTTTTACCAAGTCTAACTTCGGGTGAGCCACATTGACTAGCAAAGCCGTAACAGTGACCCCACTCGAAAAATTGTGCGCTAGTCACAAAAATATCAACATTGGATCCACAGTACCAACACAACAATAAATAACTGGATCATAGGGTTAACTTGTAATAATGGTAAACCTATGACCATTATTCCGCTCAAGACGATATACCATGTCATACGATGCACATTAATCTTTTATCATTTTTTATATGCATGCTTTTTACAACTCATCATTTCATTATCTTTGTTAATAACAATCGTTTTTACAAATGGAGTTCACAGTTAAGCATAAGTAGATATTTCATGAGAGTTGTAAACATACATGTTTTATATATCAAAATAATCATGCTATGCAGAAAAAATAACAATAACAAGTATTCATCTGAATTTACTCACATGTATTGTAGAGGTCAACCAAATAACCTTCCAAAAGATCTCCAACTTCCGAATCTGAGAAAGGATTTCTCTGTTAGTCTAAGACTAGGTAAAAATCACTTACAAGTCTTAATTAGCCAAAATTGATATTCTGCCCGAGACACGAATGTATGTGTAACACATGAATGCATGTGTACAAACGTCCCTGATACAGTCACAAACGTTTCTATATCGAACAGAAAGTTTGTTTGTAGTTTATTAAGCCTTTCTAAACCTTCAATAGTGCTTCCTAAATTCTGAATAAGGTCTTTAAGGGTAGAAAACATAAACTAGGGAGAACATGTAAACTAATGAACATCTAACTACATAAAACTATGGTAAATCTAGGGTTTCAAGGCTCAAAACTCTAAAGTTTCAAACTAAAAACTTAACCAAACAAATAATTCTAAACCAAAAACTTAAAGTATGAAAACAGATGCAGAAACCTTAAACAAAACTAAGGTTACAAGTTAAGGTTGAGAGGTTACCCCATTTTGAAGAACAAAGCTCAAGAGTTCCTCATGCCCTTCAAGAATGTCTCTCTCACACACACACACAATCAAAAATTACTCACAAATAAGGCACAAATATGCTGAAGGTTCGAGGTATGAGGGGTGTTTATAGAGTTGGAACGCTTGGGTAAAGAGTGTTGAATAAACTCTGAAACTAGGCTACACAAACATATGTGTCTTTACATGAACGTTTATGTGTCCTTCACTGACACACACATCGTGTGACCTGCTGCACGCACATAGATGAATAATGCAAAACGACACAGTCACAAACGTATGTAACTTTACACGAACGTTTGTATGTACAATATACATAAACATTCTTGCCTTTACACAAACGTATGTGTAAACCAAAAAAGTCCAAAAATTCAGCTTTTAAGCAACCTTCTCATCTATAAACCCTAATCAAGGATATCCTAACCTTGACTAATTTTTCAAGATATTATAAAGTCACTATTTAATTACAATTGATTCCACTAAACAATTGCAACAACACTCCATAATTTATTCTTGATTAAATCCATAAAGTTCCCTTTGACTTACTTATGGTTGAGTATGATTTCCTATAAAATTTTCAGCAGTAGAATTAAGACTATGACAGTGTCACACTAATTCTTTACCTCTTATTCTTGGTGTACCAGATTTTAACTTAGTTATTCTCTACGTGTGAATCCTCCTATCACAACTATATATTTTGGAATTCTCCTCACCAAAATGCTCTGGTTAGAGACTAAGAATAAACACTTATAAAATCCTATTCAATGAATTTTTTTTTATCATTTTCCAATTAAAAGGACTTGGATTCCTTCTTGAGTAAAGCTTCCCTCACAATGTTACATGTGATTACCCAATGCATAGAGGATGTTGACCACATTTAAGGTCTCACTCTTTGAGGCATCAAAGTTTCCTCCACTTGATATCTGAGTCTACTTCCTCTCAGGATTTAGAATAATTCGTATAAGTAGTCTATGAGCTCTTGTCTTTTTCAAAGACAATATTTTTATAGAAAGACAACTCTCAATCAATTTAGTGTATACCACCTTATACACCCACACATCAACCCGAAGCCGCATCTTCGCCTGATTAAGGTAAATCATTTAAATTGAAGTTTAATAGCCCTTATCAATGGAATGCCCAATTCCATTGCCGACTGCGAATAAAATAAATTTCAGATTACAAGGATCATGAACTAAAACCTTATGTAATAAAGACCATTGCTCACACCCATAGGTCATATTCCATGTAATCTCTACGCCCTTTTGCATGGGGATAATCATAATGATAATACAAAAGACTATATGCTATATGTTAAAAATTTAATCAGTGAATAACAATCTTTTATTCATAACAAAATATAATGTCAACTGTTGTACAAATATCCACCTAAATAAATAGGAGAATAAATGCACGTTTTACTCGCAAGTGCACAAGATCAAAACGATAGTATAGATGGCAAATACGAGATCATTCCCACGAGGATTGGTAAACTATATTTAAAAAGAAATTCCTAAGAAGATATTGTGGATGGAACGATATTAAAGATTGAATTGAAATAATAAGAATAAAGGGCTAGGGCTTCGATATCCACCGCTAATCATACTCAAATAAGATAAACAGAATGCGCATTGCTACAATCATATCGAGATACTCAATGTTTGCCAACCTAAGGGCATGGCATCTACTCCTTAGGCTATTGATCTCCCTAAGCAACAAGTTAGGCATGTCATCTACTCTAAACTCTTTTCTTTCTCAAAAGGATTTAGCATGGCATCTACTAAGTTGTTCTTCAAGAAAGCATAAAACTATGGAGATCGACAAACACATGGAACCTAGAGCATGGCATCTACTCCGATTTTCCATGTTGATTAATCCAAGAACCTGTGATAGGGTTCTTTTGTTACTCTATTAGGCCCAGGACTCGGCCATCCAAATTGACCTAAATAACATATCTATACCACAAGCATATGATGATCAAAACACATACATGTGAGGAATTCAAGAAAATCAGAAATAATCAAGTTAAGTATCAAAATATGAATTGTAGCAAGACAAATTGAAACCTCAAAGAGACATGATTAGGGCTTTAATCGAGCCCTAACTAAAGTATTAGTTACACATAATTTGGATGAAAATCATCCTCATAAGAAAATAACAAAAAAAAACTAAAAAGAAATAAAGAACTAAGAAAAACCCTTCTTTGAAGCCTTTAATTCTTCTCCTCAAGCTTGTGTCTTTGTTTTGGAGAACTTAGGGGAGTATTTATAGAGTTTAGGAACAACTCTAGTCAATTTCGTACACCCTAGGAAGTTCAAAATCGAGTTGGAGTAGGTTTAAGATTTTTTCAAATCGGATCTACCGACGTTACTGTTCACCGCGCAAAGTCGCTCGAGCCATCTTGATAAGTAGCTCGAGCGAACCTTATCTGCTTTAGGTTTTGCTTAATGATTTGTTCCTCTCTGAGTCCCCTTTCCAACGCACTTGACCTTGCCTTAATCCGAGTTTTGAGCTAAGAGTTATGGCCAAAATAGTGCACAAAGGTCAAATTCTCAGCAACTTTGCACAGTTCATGTGTTTTAAGCCCGAGTTGATAGAATTGACTTCTTTTCTTCCAAAACCTACAAAATAAGGAAAAACACCAAAAACAACACAAAACATCATATTATAATGAAACTAAGAGATTAACATATGTGAATTAAGGGGCTTGAATGTGTAACATTCAGCACTTATCATCAACATAAAAACAACTTGGGATTTAGGGCATAATCCCCAACAATGTAGTTGGTTTGTAATGTTTAAAGTGTTTTGATGACTGGCCTCTAGTTGTACATTTGAGTAACCTAATTATCTATGCTATGATGTTTTTAGTTTATTTTGATATTATGTGATTGTGGGTTATTTTAGTTGCTATCTCTATACATAAGTAACAAGTCTTATACTATAAACCTTTTTTTTCGAAAAGTGTATGATTTCTGAGTTTTAACATTGATGGGTCAAGGCTGGGAGGTGAACCGCTAAGTCATTTACCTGTTAAATGATTTTGCCAGAGCGTCACATTCGACCAACCACAAAAAACAACTCTAGGAGGTGGTCCAACTACCCCTGCCACAATGGGGGTTGGTTTGCTCATCCCCTAAAATCCCAAAATGGTGGCTGAACCACCTTTCTCGAGATGAGGGGGTGGTTTGCTCGCCCCATAAATGACTTTGGGTGTAACCAAACCATCCCCGTAGCATTAACAGTGGTTTGGCCACCCCTTTAACCTGGTTGTTTTCTTTTTAATATTCTTTGATTGAAGGATAAATTAGACATTTTAAGTCAAATGTGTAGTGCACAACTTTTGGTCCATTTTAGATCAAACACTTACAAAGGGTGCCAATTGGAAGTAAAAGGTAGTTTAAGGGGGTCAAATGTCACAACTGATAATCAAATGATTTGTCAGTTGATGGTGGTAGGTTTATTTTCCCCCAAATTTTATATGGTTACAATTAAGGCTTGTAAAAAAGTAAAAGGCACTATATTGAAAAGAATGACTATTTTTCATATAGATAGTAAAAGATATACATATTATTTAATATCTAACTCTATTAATTTTAGGAGACAATTTTTAACATATCTTTTGATTTATCGCATATCTAATGCGTAAAGGGTAAATTGTACCAATTGAAAGTGTATGGATTAAATTGACACCAAAGCCAAAGTGCAAGGGTGTTTTTTTTCTTCCCTATATGTTAATAAGAAGCAACCTAATGGAAGCTCTTGTAAATACCACTCTTATTTATATGTAGCTTCAAATATTGTCTTGTTGTTCATTCGATTTCTTAAAAAGTTATGAATTATATATTGTGATCATGAGAAATATAAAGGAATAAAGGCTATTAAGGGATTTTGACAATTTATGTGAAATGATTGAATTCATAACTTTTCGATTACTTTTGCAAATTATTTTAGCACATTACTACTAAATTTTGTCTTCACCTCATTTCCTTTTGATCGTATTTAACCGGTCCTACTATCGCATGTGGATTCCTTTCCATTGACTTCAAATGTCTCTTCATAATTTTTAAGAATTTATTTGTTTGTTCTTTTATTTGTTGTCTTTTACAATAAATGTGGGTATTTTGACATGTCACTTCAACTTGTAATTTTCACAATTTATATTCTATTTGCATAAATGAATAATGTGATTATTTACACTCTATAAACTCCAATATATATGCTTACAACTTCTTTTAAACCAATAATTTCTTTCAAAATATTGTTCAAATGGAGGTTATGATCTAATATGTTGTGAATATTAAATGAAACCTCTTCACTTGTTTTACATTATTTTTTCATTTTTGTTGACGTTTGCAAATAGTGACCTATTAATTGCATAACAAAATTCTGTAAAACCTTATGATCCTAGCAAAAGACATTACTTGAATGAAAATTTATTTAATTAGAATATAATCATATTTCAAAAACCTACAATTCTTAAACAACTATATAAGAGAATTTCTAGATTAGAAATTGAAATATGATGGCTAGGAAATATATCCGAAAACTTATGTTAGTTATGATGGAGTTGATTATCCTCATAATAATTGAAGTAAATGGCAATGACCCTACCCCTTTCTCTCTCGATCCCACTTCAATTCCTATCAGCCTTCATGTCTTCCAATTTGATCAGAGTCATAATCGCATTTGCCTTGAAAAGACACTTGAAAAATGTGAAAAACTTCTAGAAGTAAAAGATATGGAAAAGTGTATCGTCCATAATCTTTTTGATTGCCTTTTCAACAACCCAATACATCTTGAAGTTTCTATACACGAAATTTCCACTATTATAAGACACTGCATACTTTATTGTTTTGAGGAATTGGGACATGAAGGCATCAGTAGTGCATCATGTTTATTAGAGTGCTTTGAAGAGCATATGGACAAGCATTAAATGTTTATATCTATAATTGGTGAGCTTCGAGGTTAATAAAAGGTTCTTAACTACTTCTCTAGCTTTCTCTACATGACATGAATGTACAAACTTATGAAGAAGATATTGTTCCACTATATATGCACATAAATATTCTCATACAACTGTAAAACAACACTTCACATTTTTATACATTTTAGGATGGCAATGAAAGGTTCTCAAACATTTTTTTTCTCAATGACCTCCCCCCCCCCCCCCCTTGTTCGTCTCACTTGTTGAATTTGCATTGGTCGTTTTAGGGTGTGTAAGATGGCATTACATGTTTGTCATGCGGGATCTTAGATAGTTGGATTGTATGGATAAAAGCTCCTTGTTTTATTTCTCATTTTATTTATGTATCTCTTGTAAGGGTTTATGCCCTAAAAGCCAATTTCTGTTGTTTGACATTTTGGTTCACTAAATAATGTTGTTTACTTTATGAATTATATGTTAAGGATATTGCCCTAAATCCCAATTATTCTATAAGACATTTTGATTTAAATAGAATAAAGATGGTTGTTCACTGAAATATTTATGAGCATTGAGCATACAACCTGTTGGGGAATAAGCCATAAGGCCCGGAAACAATGCTCAAGGTCCAACAGGAGATCAGAAGCCCACAAAAGGCCCAAGTTATTGAGGGCCCCCCTTGGGATCGAACGCCTCCACTCTCACATCTCGAACTGATGGAAGGATATGGCTATTGTTCCCCTAATGCAAAGTAGCTAGTTGATTTGACATGTAATAAATAGAGCTCTATTGCATATCCACGTGGTGCAGAGTATGGAGATCACCTCCCTGACCAACAACTGTGCTTTTACAAGACCAAACCTTGCAAGCTTTAGACCATTAACCGATTGGGGGCTCAGGACTAAGCCTAAGCTTAAATCCCTGATCACGGCCCTCCTGATCACTACACGTCGACACTGCCAGCTGGCCACGATCAGCACTATTCCATAAATGGGAAAGCATGGCACATTTAGATCTTCTACTTTGGACACGCAATGTCAGACAAAATACGCATCACCTTACTTTCAAACCTACCAAAAGCTTATTGTGCGAAATATGAAGGCTGCCTGAGTCGACACATGGCTGTGAGATCACATCATTTGTGCTCCGCGTGAGAGGCCATACCCTGACTAACACGCTAGACGCGTCTTCTTCTTCAACGTGCAACTCGTCTATAAATGGGAAGCCAAGGTAATATTGAATCCACACATTCATTACTGGAAAAACAATAGCTTCAACAACACTCAGTTGAGAAAGGAAGATGAGCTAAAGAGTAAGCCAACCATGGCCTAAACCAGTTCCTCATAATCTCTTCTCAATTGAAGCTTCATCTTAAGCCACTTTTGCAGCTTAACTTAGTTTCATTCCCTCACTTTAAGCCTTAGGGCAAACACTTTCAAAGCCCATGAGGCTCTCACTCCACAAGCAGCACTTTGCTGACTTAAGTATCGAAGTGTCCTCAACTATAGCCGGGGATCCTCTTACCATTTTCTCTCTCCACAAGGACTCCACATCCAAGAGGAAACTTGAGTCTGATCATTCCAAGGCCCAAAATGTATACATTTGGGCCATGAGCTTTCCAAGAAGAAATGGAAAACCACACCAACATAACCTATTTACATGTTTATCCTTTGTGATTGTTATTAATCCTATACATGTAAATAGTCCTTAGACTGCATTAAATATGGTCTATAGTGGGAGTAATGAGATTATCATTAAATATGCAGTTTACAATTTAATGTTCGCAATTAGTAATAGAATTGGACTTTCTATTTACTAAGATTGTAACACATTAATCACGATGAATTATCTTGATTATGTGAAGCGATAACTTCTGATTGATGTGTTGGTGCAAATACAATGCATTGAATAGACCATTGAAGTTGCGATTCCTTTAAAACACTATCAAAAGGAATCATGTGAAACTCCAAGATTTCTTATGACATTGATTCTTAATTCTGAGAAGATCGCTAACTCAAATGTAAAGTGAATGTCACTCTAATACATTTAGGAGAGAGACCTTACTGCAGTCAAAATTCTCGTTGCGTTGGGTGATCACATATAGCATTGTGAAAACTCTATCCTTAAGAAGGAATTCAAATTCTTTGACTAGATCAAAGAGATAAGAAATTTCTCCTTGAAATAAACTTAATGGATTAGTTATCTTAGTCCATAACCAGCTCATTTTATTAAGAGATACTAAAATACTTATACTTTGATGAAATGATATTTCACAAGTGAGAAAATAATTATGTGATTAAATTAGGCACTCAAGGATAAGAGGTAGTAAATTAAAGTGACAATCTAATTGACTTTAATTTGATTACATAATATTTTATAGATGAATCAAATGATTAAAATAGGAATTGTCTAAGGGATTAATTGATTAATTCAAAATATTAACTCAAGTTCAATTACAATTATTTAGTGTAATTAATAGTAACAAGTGATAAATCATAAGATGAAAAGTGTTGTAGGCCTATTGAAGCTAGTTATATTTTTTTGGAATAACTTCACATACTCCCTCTGAAATGTCACCACTTTTGCAATGTCCTTCCTAAAATTCAAAGTCTCTCAATTTAGTGTATTGAATTTCTAATTAGTTGCAATACCTCCCTCCGCTAAAGTGTTTTGTTAAATCAGACGACAAAATATGTGAAATGACCTTTATACCCCTAATTTTTTTAAAATTACAAATTAAACCTTAATTACGAATAAATTTTTTTAAAAAAAAATAAGTAACCTCTTTGGGTCATCTTGTGACCCACAACCATGGGTCTACTGACCCACGCGTCACTATTGGTTTTTTAAAAAAAAATTCAAAAATTCAAAAAAACTAAAATATCGATGGTATTTAAGTAATTTAAAACCTCTATGTTAGTATTTAACAGAAAATTGTAACAAAGGGGAAACATTACAAAAGTGGTGACATTTCAGGGTGGTAAGTCAAGTTATTCCTTTTTTTTTCTTTTTTTTTCCTTTAGTCTCTTTTTCAAGCTTATGTAATTTGACCATAGTGACAAGTTTTTATTTATTTATCTAGGCCAGGTTTTATTTTAAAACATGGACCATTGTGAGACATTGTTCAAGGGCTTACAGGAGTAGTACTAGGTTTGGAATAAAACTCAGCCTAGCTACAAAGCTAACGAGGTGCATGGCAGCATGGGCTAAAGGTGAAACCCTAGCCACATGCGCCACACTTAGTAATGAAGGTTAGGTGTAACACCCAAGAGAATAAATAAAATATTTGTCAAAGTTGAGTTAAAGTAAATAAGCAAGTAGAATTAAAATCAAGTGAAATACATATACCCTCTTCAAATTAACACTCAATTTGCAATGTCACTCTTAAACTAAAGATTACCCAATGTCCTCAAAACTATCAAAAATTCGCAATGTAGTACAAATGAAAAATACACTTAATAAAAAGTTTTTAAAAAATCAAAAATTTCAAAAAAAAAAAAAAAAAAAAAAAAAAAAACTAAATACTATTTTGTTTTTTTTAAAAAAAAAAACATGGTAAGGGAGTGGTTCAGCCACCCCTAAGCCAGGTATAGGGGGTAGCCGAACCACCCCATAGCCTTAGGGTTGGTTCAGTCACCCCTACTTCCAAAATTTTTGCCCCTCTTATTAAGAGAACAAAGACTCACTTAGGGTGAGATTCTAATACATATGGGCTGTACCCACATGACACACTATGCTCATACACATCCATTATCTAGATGACAAACGAAACTATAATGGGCCACAACTCCTTCTCTCAATTTTTAATATATTTTCTATAGCTAAAATATTTATAGATAGTAAAAAAAATTTCTTAAAATAGTTATATATGAAATATGTTTGGTGTCATTCTCATACACATCTCTTGTGTATCTTTTTTGTAAATTCATCATTAAATCTACTTAAATTTTGGCCCCTCCCAATAAAACATCATGGTTTGGTCATGAAACCAACTAAAAAAAGGTGTTATTAGCATAGCCAATTGTGATTCCATCGAACACTAGTAATTTTTTCTTGGGATAACTTCACTTAGACTTTGTCATGGGTTTGATCATGACAAGACTCAGATGTGGGTCACAGCAAGACCCACGATGGGGTTTGACTGTGCGCCGTGACCCACTCTAGGTCACGGCCAAACACACGGTGGGGTTTGGTGGTGACCCCACCGTGGGTTGCTGACCCAAAGAGTTTAATTAAAAAAAAAATTATTTGTAATTTTTTTAAAAAAAAAATAGAAATATAAAGGTTATTTCATCTTTTTTGCCATCTAAATACTCTTAACGGATAAGGGATATTGTAACTAATAAAAACTTCGATAAATTAAATTAAAAGATTTCAAATTTTTGGAATAACATTATAAAAGTAGTAAGATTTCATGGTGTAAATGAATTATCCCTTTTCTCTTATTCTTTAGAGTCTCGGGGGTGGTTGTTATTTGTAATCCTGCTCTAGACCATTGTACTAGCGGCTAGAGCTTTTAGCATTTAGCCACATCAATGTCACCACCAAGCACCGACAAACAAGAGCACCACCAAATAACGACCTCCATGGCTCCATCACACTTTATTTTATTCTTAATGCTTCTCTCGCCTACTTTTTAGGTTAGTGTAGTTGAGTAATTAAAGACAGTTGTCGGTCCCCAAGGCTTCCTCTCCCCTGACAAAAGCTAATGAAAAGCGACAAAAGCTCATGAAAAGCAACCAAATACACGGATAGAAATCATGTCCAATTTCTCTGCCCAAAATGCTGGGAGAAGAAATTGCAGAAAAATAATGAATGAGGGCTTTTTGTCCACACATAGAGGACCTGGACAGTGGATTAGAATTCATAGTAATTAGTAATTAATTTGTATAGCTATTGAAAGTTCAAGTAAAATTTAATTGCTTGAACAATTCAACACTCTCCTAATAACTGTTTAAATTGTTAGTAATTTAAACAACTAATTACTGTAAATCTCTTAATTCTTTGTTAAGGCATGAAATTTCTGTCCAAGCAAAGAAAGAGCCCACCCATCGCCACCAAGTTTCCTAGGAAAATTTTCTGATGAAACCCAGGGAGCAATTCTTAGATAAGCACTAGCTCCCCGTGCGACTTCATAAAAAGCAATTAAAGATAAGATCGACCAGAATGAAACGCATGTAGTGGTCATTATCAAGAGGAACTCCAGACAAGAAAAAAATAATTCTGACAACTCATTTATGACATCTCCCCCTCTCTTCCCTAGAGCTTAGATAAGATCGACCAGAATGAAACGCATGTAGTGGTCATTATCAAGAGGAACTCCAGACAAGAAAAAAATAATTCTGACAACTCATTTATGACATCTCCCCCTCTCTTCCCTAGAGCTTAAATGCACACCATAATATTAAGTTGTCAATAAAACTTTCGGCAACCTATACCCAGTTATTTTCGTTCATTAAAAACCAGATCCAGATATTCAAAAATATTACACAAATTGGACCACTAGCAACGTCTTTATCTAAATCTCTCACAAAAAAAAAAAAACAAAACTCTTATCTAAATCTCATTTTCTTACAAGAGAAACTCTTTAAAAACAAGCAACAAACTCCCCTAAGGGGGATTTGGGTTTAGATGGAAGAGGGGATTTTGACGTTTTTTTAGCTAGACATTAAAGTCCAATTTATTTTCCTAAATCGCGTGGCACATTTTAAACTTTGGATCTTTTTAAAAATATCTCAGCCGTGAACCGGCTCCTCTCCATTTCATTTTGAAATGAAGAGGATCCGATTCCCCTAAAAGTAAAAATTCCTTACTTGAATAGGAAATCAATAAGTAATTTAGTTTCCTACATTTAAGAAAAATCTAAAAAAAACTGCAGTTAATGCTCTGAAATTTTTGTGTTTTTTTTTTAAATTTTTCATATATTTAAAAGATGGAATAGGTTATAAAAAAACTGATGCTAGTGCTCTCTAGCAACACAACACATACAATAATCGTGAGTCAACCCCTCTCCAATTGAATTTGAATCCCAATGCCCAAATTGCTACATAGTGGATCTACAAAGCTCACTTATCGTAGACTTGTCCGGACAAGTAGGTCCCATAATCCAAGAAATCCTCATCCATCACCAGTCCATTGGAATGAAAAAGCGGAAAAGTCAAAAACCAGGCTCATATCCCCCTTTGAGTGAACAAAAACACTTTTAGCTTTTGTAGTCAACAAAAAGAAGCTTTTGGCCTCCTTTATTAACTTTTCAACGGGCCGTGGTGGCAGAGGAATCCCAGAAGGAGTTGGTTTTGCCAATAGGATTAAATTCAACCCTGAAGGGCTCAGGTAAGAAGAAAAAAAAAAATTCAAATTTCAAACCCACATCCTTGGCAACATCAGCACACCTATGCTAAAAACTTTAAAAGCAACCCTAGGCTCCTTTCGCTATTTTATGGTTGCAGGCAGGCAGTGTTCTGAAAAGACAAAGCAGGACCAAGGGGAAGATACTGCAACTGTAGTTACAAGAAAAGGTTCTATCCCATTTAAGAAAGCTCGAAAAATCTGAAGAGTAGGTCCCACTAGGACCACACCTGCACTACCAGCTCCCTCAGCAAATGAGTTATTCCCTACTCACTTTTCACTTTCCAGATTTACAGAATCATTCCCTGGACCCGACAAGTCTTTCCAAAATTTGAAATTCCAACTCAAGTTACCTTTGCCAAATGGAATGAAAAATGAACCCATCTCTTAAGAGCTGCAGACGGCGGTGTCACAATGCGCTGTGGATTCAATTATAACCCGAGCTCCTGAAGCAAGCCTGTAGGATAAAATCAATACTAATGTCAACAATATTAACAAGATAGTAGGATCAGAATGATACTTTTGAGAACCTCTTGTGAAAATGGGGCAAAGTCGACACTTAACTTTCTTCAATTTTGATCACCTTCTCCTTCTCTTCTCTGAAGGAATCTAACCTCTTTGATTGCCTATTTACCATGGAAGGCTCTGTGATTCTCTTACTGTCACCGTTTGATACACTGGGAGTGGCATGATGTGAGCTGTCGACGCCATCTGAAGAGTTTCTTGGTTTGTCAGAAACAGGAGATCTCATAGATTCACATCGTGCCTGCTTGCTCAATGAACTCTTAATTGATCGTGGGATACATTTTGAATGTCCAGAGTTCGACTCCTGTTTGTCTTCTGTTGAATCGAATTGCTTAAATGTCCTGGACATGACATTCAAGTTTCATACTTTGAGGGCTAATTGCAGAAAATTGTAAGGGAAGTAACTACACATGGAAGGTTTGGAATGTATGATATGACCGACATACTCCCAAAGGATGCCTCTATCTCAATTAAAAATTCTTGACCCCTTAATCTGCTAAACCTACCCCAATTGTTGGCCATTTTATTCAACAAAATATACACATTCAAAGCAAACAAATCAAGATTAACAATTAAAAGAAAAGGCAAGTATACCATTAATTTGGTATTAACGCAAGTATATTGGTGTCCTCGAAAATATATTCCCTATATTTATTTTTCAGGGAATTTGAGACAAGTATGCTTTGATGCACGTTGAGGACCAATAACTCTTCTCTCTTAAGACATACTCGATTGAGTATGTTTCAAGCTCAGCTCACTTAAATATGATCAAGCTTGACACAATCATCGAGTCTGACTCCAGTTCAAATTCCTTCACAAGCCTAAACAATCTTGTCAATCAACCTAATCAAAAATACATCACAATCACGACACTATGAACTCACTTTATTCTTATTATTGACTACACACATTCCACCCATCATATTAGTATTTTTTTCAACTATCATTAAGTATATTATCTTTCTTCAAATTTCGTTAGCAGCACCTAGCTCAGGTAGGCAGAAGGCCAAGTGAGGTGAGCATGGTCTTAATCAAACTTGGCTCCTAAAGCAATCAAGATTGGAACTTAAGCATGATTTTGGCTTTGTCTAAAAGGTTGATAAGTCTGAACAATCTTCAAAAGTGCCAGGAGCCCCAAGAAGTCATGTCCAACTGAGAATGGTTAACAGTCCCAGACAAACATATTCCAGGAAAGACTCAAATGGTTAAGATGAACGACTAAGCAAATGTCTGTGTTTAATATAGCTGTCCTCCATCTTGTTACAATATCATTAGAACCCATCCATGAATCCGGAAATTCTAACAGGTGTATAAGGTAGACAGGTAGTGAACATAGAGGCCTTCACCGGTTGGAGAAACTCAAAATCCAAGAACTACCCCATCCCCACTCAAAATCCAATTTAGAAAAAATCCTGATAAGTAAAATTAAAAAAAAATTAAAAACAAAATCTATTATAAACAAAATCTAAACCTCAGATTTACCCCTATCCCCGCCCCAGGGAAATGCTTGCTGTCAACCACAATTAGCAATTCTTAAGCTTACTATCTAGTTTTAGAATATGACCCATAGCAACATGTAACACAATTAATCTCTAATAATTAAGCGCTAGAGATTTGTTCAAGAGATATAGTATTGCAAGAAAAGAATTGGAACTAGGCTAACCTGGCAGCATTGCAGGAAGAAGAACGTTTCAGAGCATTAGTTCCATCTCCTTCTTCCTTGAGCATTTTTGTCTCAATCAAGCTCCCACTAAAATATTCTTTGTTTTCCAACCTCAGGCCCATCAGCATTGGATTCTCGGTCAAGCAATCAAGGTCCCCCAACATTAATGAAGTAGAGTACAATGGGGAGGGAAATTTTGAATGGGAAAACCTGGGTTTGTAGGTAGGAATAAGGCCAAAACTGTGGTCTTTCACTGATATCGACCCGCATGAGATCAATTGCATCAACACATTTGTGGTCTTTAGCCTTGCGTTGGTGGGCATCCGAATTTCTTCCTCTTCAAGAATCCTAAAACTGTTTATTTTACTAGCGTCAGCTCTAATCAAGGATTCCAAAGTTTCAGTCTTCCCACCCGATGAAGATGCACTAGAGCTAGATGGAGGAGGTGAGCCAGCATCTCTAGAGATCTCAAAATTCTCTTTCGCACGCGAAACCTGACTTTGATAAATCTCACTACATTCAGGTTCTAATGACCCATCATCAGTCGAAACACCTCTTGTACAAGTTTCTCGGGCCTTAGGTCTGCCATTTTCCTCTGTTTGCGTCGAAGCATCAGCTAAGCCATCACTCTTGTAAACCTTGTACTCTGTCAAGCTCAGAGAACCACCCCACGAAGAATGTTTGCCAACTCTAGACTCCGGAGAAACACTAGAGGAACTGGGTCGTTGAACTGGGGGAGAGTGCTCGTCTTCTTGGGAATGTTTTGTCTCCTTTCCATTCATGCTGGAAGAAGAGGAAGAGTCGTCGTGGCTTCTAGAAGATGCAGGCTCTGGTAACTGTTTCAAGCTCTGCATTTTTATATTTCCAATGGGACTGAATCGATCTGTAAAGGAAAATATTCCAGATTTCAGGTTTCCGGTTTCCTATTTCTTTTTCTTATGACATTTGTGTAGATGAGAGAAATTAAACGAATGGGTAGCTTCAAATTTTTCAATTTTCTGTAATTAGAAAACTGAAAAAACCAGCCAAATCAAACAGGACCTCGCGAATAGTTACTTCGTTTATAATTTACTATGCAATCTTTAAGCAAGCAAACACTCCCCTTTTACCTGAGTCAGATTCTTCGAAGAGCTCAGAACCTTTGAGAACGTACTCGTTTCCATGAGCGGGAAGAATGAGATCATCTTCACAAAGGTCATGCCACACAAATCCACTCTTGTAGCTTCTACATTTTCATAAAAAAGAAGACCATGGGGTGTGTTAGCATCACCCAAACAGAAACAGGGCAGGACAAAGTGCCGCCATTGAGACTCACCTCTTACAAGACCAAGAATACAGGGAAGCCATCCCTCTGCCTCTCAGAACATTAAGCCTGTCAATCACATCTGCAGAAAGTAAGAAAATCTAATTAGAAGGAGCACTTTGTTGGTGCGCATAAAAAAAAGTGGAAACATGGGTGTTTGTTAACCTCTCAAGTAGAGCCCGTCGGAGGACGAGAGGGGAACCTCCATGAAATGGGGGTGCTCGAGAAGGCGGTTCCGGCAGAGATAGTAAAGCACAGGGACTTTCCGAATCTGGTGGTACTTGGGCGACTTTTCCCTCCACACTTTGGCCCTCTCCGGACTCACTTCCCGTTGGTACTTGTTCATCCTCAATCTCCCCTCACCTCCACTCATCGCACGCTCAACAATCTACTTTACAATTTTGATTAAGAAAAAATATATTTAAATTTCAAAAAACCACCAAATGTATGTGTATATATTGAAATCTTATGCGTAATGGAGTAAATCAGATCTAAGAATATGCTGGAAACGAATCAAACACCTGCGAAAATACCAAGAAAAAGATACTGAATCACACAAACTCATACATACGTGAGAGTGAAGTCGAGGAAATTCCAGAAACGTGAAATGGTGAAAACTTGAACGTTGCTGGTGCAATGAATAACAATTATATAAAGGAGAGAAAAGACAAAAGCGATTGATATGATTGATTGATGGAGAGAGAGAGAGAGAGAGAGAGGGGAAGGAGCCGAGGAGTACCAGAAAAGGGGGTGGTCGCCCGCATTTAATGATTCGTTGAGGGAGGCACTGTTTGGTATCCTGAGTGGTTGGGAGCTTCAAAACGACGTAGTGTAAAGGATGTAAAAGACAGTCAGAGACTCAGAGATAGTTGAGAAGGACAAGACGGAAGAGAAACTCCTCTGGTTTTTTTTCTTTCTTCTTTTACCTCTTTTATAATTATGTACCGGTTTTACCCCCAATTAATGCGGTCATTGACTCTTTTTTTTTTTCTATTCAAAATGCGGTCATTGACTCGATATAAGACACATTGCTCCAAACATTTCTATTTTTATATTTTTAAGTGTATATTTTTTAATGTATCATTAAATATTCGTTTGTTTCAACTTTTTTTTTTTTTTTTTGTGTTTTTTAGTATTTGATGAGATAAAAAATAATAGTTAACAAAAATTTATTTTTATTTTGACCGTAAAATTATTTTGAATTTTCATAAAATGATTTTTCATTTTTAAACTCGTAAACTAATTTTCGAATTTAAGCGTTATATTCTCAAATAGTTGGATTATAGCCAAAATACTACTAGATCCCGTTGAAATCCGGTCGAAACCCACCGATGACACCGCTCGAAATATCATCGGGATCTAATTAGGATCTCGTTAGGACTTGCCCGGGACATTTTCGAAACTCGTCCAAGACATCGTCGAGATTGATTGAAAATATAAAAAATATTCGTGATTTTCCGAAAGCGCCAAACACTGAAAAATGTTTTCGACGGAAAACATTTTCCTAAAAAATAAAATTATTTCCAACGAACATCATTTTACGCCTAAACAAACTGAGCATAGAAGTTACTATTCTATTTAAAATTTAATAGTGTTTTATTCAATATTTAATGTGTAATTTTTTAATTTTTTACACTTATAAAAAAAAAAATTTAATATTAAATCAGAGAATATGCACTTAGGAAGATAAAATTGAGAGTATCTAGCATTTTTAAAAATAATAATGTATTAGGCAATTATAGCACATCAATTTAACAAGTTTTGGAATGACTGTGCTAACATGGAAGGATCCACTCAGCACTGCCATGGTTAAGCTCATCAAATTTTTTTAAAAAAAAAAAAAACCTCTAAAAGCATTGAAAAGTAAAACTCAAATCCCCCCCACCCCCTCCCCCCTTCCCAAACATTTCCGCCAAAATTTTGTCCCAAAATCTTTCACTCTCAAGCAACAACCATTGCCTCCTTTACCATACGTCCCGCCGAAGACCACCTCCAGCTCTTCCAAATCGTGCAACACCTATGTTTTGAGCCCTAGAGCTCTTCCAAATCATTCCTCTTGATAAACTTTTCTTGCAATAGTTTGTGTTCATTTTAGTTCTGTTTGTTATGATATTATGATAATATTCGACCAAAAGAGTTAATGACTAAGTTCTGTTTGTAAACTAATATTTAGATACGGAAGTGCCTTCTATATTATTTTCATGTATGAAGCTTTTACCTTTTCATTAATCTAGATTTACAAGGAACAACCATATATTTGCTTTGTGGGCTTTTAGTTGATGCAGATAGATATATGAAATTCGACCACATTCCTCCTACAAATGTTAACATTTAAATGATTTTGCCAAATGTCTATGATAGTGATTTTGTCAAATATTTTGTTTTCGTTTTCCATTATTCAATGTGATCAATTTCTCCCAAATTGACTTTTTAAGTTTACGCTTGGAGAATAACAGCCACCTTCCAACATGAACGAAGGAACATGCTGGAAGATGGTTTCTTAATTTTTACAATAACCTGTAAAGGTAAAGTTTTTGATAAATTGACAGATTTTTATTATAATATGCCTCTTGCTAAGTAGTTTATAGGGCAAAACTTACATCTAGTGTCATCATGCTCTAGCATAAGGCCATAGAAATGTTGAAACTCCCCCACGATCAGTTGAAGTATGTTGAATAGCTTCAATAACACTACAAAGTAACCTAGCAAAACCCTCCAATCAGTTGAGTGTCAGTTGTGGGGGGGGGGGGGGGGAACCCAAGTGATGACAAAACTGTCCAAACAAAGTTTAGGAATGGAAACCTGAGCCCTGCCTTTAGTATCTCATCATTGATGCATACCTCGTTCAATCCCTCCGCAGCGATATCCCCCTCCTCTTTGTCAGGCGCTTAAAGAACCATCGACACCAAGATGCTATACATCTTCCGAAAAAGCAACCATGAGGATACGGATTCTCCTGGGATAACGGTGATGGTAGGAAAAAATATGGAAGAAAATAAGAGCTCCGATGATGCAAAGGCAGAGACAAGAACAAAGAAAAAAAAAAAGAGAAAGGAAATGGGAAAATGAAGAAAAAACGGGGGGAAGGGGAGAGCCTTTTAAAGGCTTGGTAGTCACCTTTAAAAATTTCAAAATCTTCAGCTGACTGGCACCATCAGCCACTGTGGTGCAAAAATATTTTTAGGGTGTGTGCGTGCGTGCGTGCATGCGTCGACTTCAAGTAAGCGCCACATGTCTCCCGTCCATCAATCAGTGTCATTAGAAGTCAAAACAGATTGACAGCTCAATAAATATGTGCACACTTCCCCATCCATCAATCGTCGTATTTATACAAATATCCACCTAAATAAATATGCGAAATAATGCATGTTTTACTCGCAAGTGCACAAGATCAAAACGAATAGTATAGACGGCAAATACGAGATCATTCCCATGAGGATTAGTATAAATTATATTTAAAAGAATTCCCTAAGAAGATATTGTGAATGAAACGAGATAAAAATATTGAATGAGGATAAGGATTCTCCTTCAGTATCTCCTCATTGATGCATACCTTCGTTCAATCCCTCCGCAGCGATATCCCCTTCCTCTTTTGTTAGGCGCTTAAAGAACCATCGACACCAAAATGCTATACATCTTCGAAAAGCCTTCAAGTCTTCCTCCTTCACATTCGAACACCAAAAGGCCATCACGGCACCAAAAGCAACCATGAGGAATAAGGATTCTCCTGGGATAACGGCAATGGTAGGAAAAAATATGGAAGAAAATAAGAGCTCCAGCGATGCAAAGGCAAGAGAAAAGAACAAAGAAAAAAAAAAAGAAAGGAAATGGAAAGTGAAGAAAAACGGGGAAGGGAAGCCATTTTAAGGCTTGGCAATCACCTTTAAAAATTTCAAAATCTTCAACCGATGGCACCATCTATAGCCACGTGGTGCAAAAATATATTTTTAGGGTGCGTGCGTTGCATGTGTCATACTTCAAGTTAAGTGCACATGTCTCCCGTCCATCAATCAGTGTCATTAGAAGTCAAAACAGATTGACAGCTCAATAAATATGTGCACACTTCCCCATCCATCAATCGTCGTGTTGTACAAATATCCACCTAAATAAATAGGCGAATAAATGCATGTTTTTACTCGCAAATGCACAAGATCAAAACAATAGTATAGACGGCAAATACGAGATCATTCCCATGAGGATTAGTATAAATTATGTTTACAAAGAATTCCCTAAGAAGATATTGTAAATGAAACGAGATAAAAATATTGAATGAGGATAAGGATTCTCCTTCAGTATCTCCTCATTGATGCATACCTTGTTCAATCCCTCCGCAGCGATATCCCCCTCCTCTTTGTTAGGCGCTTAAAGAACCATCGACACCAAAATGCTATACATCTTCTGAAAAGCCTTCAAGTCTTCCTCCTTCACATTCGAACACCAAAAGGCCATCACGGCACCAAAAGCAACCATGAGGATAAGGATTCTCCTGGGATAACGGCAATGGTAGGAAAAAATATGGAAGAAAATAAGAGCTCCAGCGATGCAAAGGCAGAGACAAGAACAAAGAAGAAAAAAAAGAGAGAGAAAGGAAATGGGAAAGTGAAGAAAAACGGGGGAAGGAGAGCCATTTTAAAGGCTTGGCAATCACCTTTAAAAATTTCAAAATCTTCAACCGATTGGCACCATCAGCCACGTGGTGCAAAAATATATTTTTAGGGTGTGTGCATGCGTCGTACTTCAAGTTAAGTGCCACATGTCTCCCGTCCATCAATCAGTGTCATTAGAAGTCAAAACAGATTGACAGCTCAATAAATATGTGCACACTTCCCCATCCATCAATCGTCGTGTTGTACAAATATCCACCTAAATAAATAGGCGAATAAATGCACGTTTTACTTGCAAGTGCACAAGATTAAAATGATAGTATAGACGGCAAATACAAGATCATTCCCACGAGGATTGGTATAAATTATGTTTAAAGAGAATTCTCTAAGAAGATATTGTGAATGAAACGAGATAAATTCTAAATGGATTGCAAACAGACTAATTGAAAAGTTTAGAACACAACCCAACATCCATATCCCGCCCCTTCTAGATGAAGTTAAAGACAAATGAGGTGTAGATCCTAATTCTTGGCAGTTATATAAGACTCAAAAGTTGGCTAAGGATATGATTCAAGGTAAGTAGAAGGAGCAATATCATAGACTTTGGGACTATTGTGAGACAATCAGCCAAACGAATAGGGAAAGTTGTATATTGATCAAGGTGGATAGACCATTAACAGAGTCACCAGCCAGGTTTCACTGATTGTATTTTTCTTTAGCCATCATGAAGATGGGGTTTTTAGCTGGCTGTAGGCCACTTATTAGTTTAGATGGATGTTTCTTAAAATGGACTTTTAAGGGGCAACTTCTGTCGATAATTGGAAGAGACGGGAACAATAACATGTACCATGTGGCAATTACAATAGTTGAAGCAGAGGTGAATGATAGCTGGTCATGGTTTTTGGAAACTCTCTTATCCAATCTTGGCACACCACATGCACAAGGGTGGACATTTATTTATGATCACCAAAAGGAAACAATTTATTACCTTCCATTTTATTTTTCATGATGTATATTGTTGTTGTTTACTAATGTTAAATATTCTAATTAAATATGTTATGCTTTGCATGGTTTGGTACCGAGTTTCAATGAGGTGATCCTTGGTGCTGACCACCGTGTTTGTGTCCGTCATTTGTACACAAACTACAAAGATGATGGATATCGCGGGATGGTGTTAAAGGATAAGTTATGGGTTGCGGTTGTAGCTTAAATTGAAGCTGATTACAACAAAGCAATAGAGGAGATTAAGGCAATAAGCCCGGATGCCCATGAATATTTGTTGAAGGTGGACCCAAGTGCGTGGTCAAGGGCTTGGTTTAACATATTTCCTAAGTGTAATCTGCTTGTGAACAATCTGTGCGAGTGTTTCAATGCATACATCCTAAATGCCCGTGATCAGCTGATAATAACAATGCTGAAAATGATAAAGAAGATGCTGATGAAATGATATCAGACAAAGAAGGATGACATAAGAACAATGACCAACAGACTTTGTCCAATAATTATTCAAAAATTGGATTAAATTGGGGAGGAAGCCATCAATTGCTACAACACTAATGATAATATTTTTGCATTATATGGTCTAAGTATCATCATATGATCTCATAATTCATACGATCTTAGATCTTAGATCATATGATCTAACAATTCCTAAGCATTTAACGATAATACTAAATTATATATATTATCATATTCATATGATCTAATAATTAAATGATACAATATTATATCATATGATAATATGACACAATATTGAATCATCATATAATACTTAATTTGAGAATATATGAATCATATTGTCATTATTACACATACACACATATATATTTATATTTTATGCAGAGGTCATTATTATTATTATTATTATTATTATTATTATTATTATTAATGAACTATATATTGTATTCAAATGAAATTATATACTTACGTTAGTTGTGTGATATTATATGGTTATAATATTATATTTATAACTGATGAATCATATGATATGATATGAGATTATCTATAGTAAATAAAAAGTATAATAATTATGAATCATATTTATCCTAGCTTATAAGTATCCAATGATAATACATAGATGAGATCATATGAGCTAAATATTATCATATGATCATATTATATCACAATTCATATGATTTTAGATCGTAAATAATGTGATATAAAGATTTATAAG
>FXXK01000116.1:1103943-1133760 GCA_900184695.1 Betula pendula | reverse complement strand
CCGCCAGCAATCCACTATCAACTCAGCACATTATTGTTTATAACCAACCCTGGGGTTTGGTCCAAGTTAGGACCCTCTTCCACTACCAATTACCAAACTTTGGTTTTAATTATTGTTTGGGTGGGTAATGAACCAACCGAATTAAACTATGTTGAAAATTATTGTATTAAACCATTCAACTATAATATACTATAAATGTTCGAATTTCAGCTCATTTCAAGTATATCAATTAGGCCATTTGATCATTTAGATTATTTTTAAGTTTATTTTGAGTGTAATACCTTCCCCACCCCCCCCCCACAAAAAAAAAGTCTCCTAAAATTTTCAGAAGGGGAATTCGTATATCACAATTCACATCATACCTCAATGAAAATTAGTGAAGTCATTATAACTCTAGTAGCCCCTTTGTTCTCCGTCATTGTTTAATTAGTCTTCAATTCTTCAATTGGAATCTTATGTTATTAAGTTGTTCGGATAAGACAAAAGGCATAATGCGGGACTCATTTACTCTGAGTAGCTTAGGATACAGGACCTTTCTACTCTGGATAGCTTAGGATGTAGGATCTATCTGTCTATGACAAGTGATTTCCATAACTCTATTATTTTAGGATACTCAAATTTCTGTGTTATTCAGATAATCTAATAATATGGAATTCCAATCCTAAATCCCCCTTCTTTAAAATGTTTGTTTATTGTAGAATTTTTTATTTTTTTTATATTATTAGCCTTGATTATTTTTCTTATAGGTTATTTACTAAAGTTGTCTGCAATCAAATCCTAGAATTACTTTTCTTAGCTCACTTCACCTATCTCATTTTCCTTACAAATAAAGTCATATGTAACACAAACAAACAAGTTCAATAAGAGTAAGATTAGAATAATTTGTAGTGATGGACTTAGGCCTCCAAAGTTTATATTATCTTCACCTCATGAGATAAGGTAGTAGAGCCGTGTTTGCCTTGTTCTTCTGATTCATTATTTTCTTAATTTTCAAAATTATCTTATTTCAAATTCAATGGAGTTATACTGTTATAGCTGGGAGATTCCCACATCTTGAAGCATCTTTCAAAGATTGACATTGAGAAGTAGACAAATTAGTTGATGGTTTCCAATTTCCGTTCAAAATGCAAATAATAACTCGAAGAATTGACTAATATCAAATTCTAGAACGCAGACAAATCAAGGGAGGTACTAATAACAATTTCCAATTTTCATTCACTATTTTCTATTGGTTATTCTTTGACTTCATTTAAATAATTAAATTATTTTTTTGTTAGCTTAAACTTTTTTTTAAAAAAATAATTTTACACAGTCTTAAAGTTGAATTCCTAAGTTTGAACATTGACTAAATGATTTACTCCATATTTTTAATTAAAAAAAAAAAATTAAGTGTTGTTTGGTTTCATACATGAAGAAAAATATTAAAATATTAATTAAATAATTAAATATATTTATTTTTTAATAATTTAAAATTTTGAGACGACTGATTATTGAAGATAAAAAGCGAACCTATGGGAGGTAGCCATTACAACCTAAAACTGCTGAGCTTTTGGGTCTAAATTATCTATCGAATAAAAACAAGGCCCAAAATATTGCACGACCATCATGAGCAGTGCGGTCTAATCCTGGTCCAAATGGGACCGAGTTCTTCTGTACAGAGCCCATCACTGTTAGGCTTAAATTGAGAACAAGAGGCTAACACCCATTTTGGGCTTGTTGATATGTGGCTCAAATATACCACCAAAGTAATTTAATGGACAAAGTTTTTTTTTTTCTTCTAAATTTGATAGGAGGAAATTCATCTAATATAGCCTATTAAACTAATATATGTCTTTAAAGCATGTGATTCTCACTTACGCTTTTTTTTTTTTTTAAAAAAAAAGCTTTTAGAATATGTAATTGTCACGTACATTTTTAAAATGCATGTAAGAAACTAAGAATCACATGTTCTAAGAAAATATGTTAATTTAATAGAACAAATTAGATGAAATTCCTCCAAATTAGATTTAACGAAAACTTTGTAAAAATTTTGTCCCAATTTAATTATGATGTCTAAACTAGTAAATTATAGGAAACTTGAACACTAATCTATGTCACAACAAGGGTCTTGATCCGATGATAATCTAAATACATCATGTTGAAGCAATTTTTTGGATGACTGGATCAATGAACATGCTCTTACAAAACAAATAAAAGCTACCGGGGTGACGTCAGATAGAAGAGGAGTTGGTAGAAACCTCTAATGCTTAAGTCAATATGTGTATCATTTTTAAAGAGAGGCTCCTAAATATGGTTCCTTGAATGCTTGCCACGTAGCAAACTTGTAGTGGTCAGATTACTTTCTATGATGAGGCCCATTTTTTGTTTTGAGGCCGATTGAGTGGCCTATAATGAATATTTACCATATCACCACATCATATAGATAACTTATATGGGTTTAACCATTAAGGGCGGTATTGAAAGGCTCGGATCAAGGCCTGAAGTGCACATTCCAAGAATAAACCCAAGAAAAGCTGACCTTATCCGGCCTGATATCCATCTTCATGAAGTAAGGTCTCGTGTGGGCTGCCTTGTTTTTATTTTTTATTTTCATAATATATGGGTAAAACTATAATTCTACATAGATTAATGCTATACATTCCATTTTGAGGAATGCTATATGTCCAACTTTTCTATCCAATTCCATCCAACTCTGCATATGTGGATAAAGATTGACCCCACAAATATAAAAATAAACTCTTAAAAAAAAAAACAAAAAAAATTCACCTATGCAAAGTTGGATGGAGTTGGATAAAAAAGTTGGAAGCATAGGATTTTTCTTCCATTTTTATCCAACTTTACTGCTATGACATTGCCAATTAGCTCTTATAATTTTTGTTTTTTTTAAAAAAACAATAGCAAATTCAAAGACTTATTGGCAATATCAAAATAAGATAAAAGTGTGCTTTTCAATATTTATATTTTACAATAAGTAAAGTCATCCGTCATGTCACGTGTTAATCAACAATTGGTTATGACGTAAGTCCATTCAAAACAATTGACGGTCGGGACCATTTTAAATAGATAGTTTATCCTAGGAATCTTTAAGATGCTTTTGATACCCACATATCAGTTTGATACAATTACAAACCCTAGGAGCTAAATAGATATATATTTTTTTGATGGGTCTCTTATTTTATAAGGTTATGTCTTTTCAAAAAAATTATGGGGCGATTGAATCATTGGGCAAAAGAAGATGGGCAAAAGATTTTCAAAAAACCAGTGGATTCTTCACAAACAATGGTCCTTTTGATGTAACTGGAATTTGAAAAAGAGGAAAAAATTTGTCAAGGTCAGGAGACTAATGAAAGGAAAGAAGTAGGTTGGCCACTAGCACCAAACATATATTCCTATTTATGGCAAAACCCAAGGCAGCAGCACCAAGTAGCCCACTTGGCCACTCACCCACTCTACTATGTTTCCCTTTTTCTCTTTTCCACCTCCCCATAATTGTTTCTTTACGTGGAAAAGAAAAACTTTTTCCACAGTTCATGGATCACTTCCTATGCTTGGACATGCTCATACGCATCTCCTACTAAGGAATAGGACTCCCCACGTACAATTGACCCACTTGCATTTTTCCTTTTGTTTGTTTGTTTTCTTTTTTTAATTAAAAAAATATTATTATTTTTTATATGACGTTGCTTTTGTCCTGAATCTCTTCCCTCCATGTTATTATCTCTGCTCCATTTTCTTTGTACAGGTCCATGAGAGCGGGTTTTGCAAGTGTTACTAAACTAATTAATTGATAACTAATTGAATTTAAATTTTTGGTATAATATTGGTGTCACGGATATTGTATAACATATATACTGTCTTATACTAATAGCATGATCGAGTTTGACTCACACTATTAGCAAAGTGGTAATCATGACCCCATCTGCACATTATGTGTTGGTCACAAAACAGCTATTGGATCCAAGATCAAATATAAAAATAAATCTCTTTAATCATTTGGTCAAGTCTATATAATAGTAAGCTCATGTTATATGATACAAATAATATTCATTTATTATAAATTATATATAAGCAAATATTTGTTTGAAGCAGTTATAAACATGCTATAAAAATTGGTGGTTCATGACATGGAATAAAACACACTTAGTATGCTAATGTATTACACGTTAAATACACACAGTTTTGTAATCAATTATTTATCTCAAATGCTTATCCATCTTTCGAACATCTCAAACTCCCCGCTACTATGAAACATACTCTAATATTATATACATTACATCAAGAGTTATAGTCCAAACACGTGAAAACCTTAATCATTCATTTATGGTCACTGTCAAATGTTCGGTGTCGAGGTTGATCGTTCGGCCATAAAAGGTCAAACGTTCAGTAAAAAACAGTGAAATGTTCGACGTTGGAAAAAATGCATAAAAAACCCAAAATTACTTTTAAAACTTATTACTCACTTAATCCAAGCTCCTATTAGTCCTATGAAAACATATTAAACCATAACAATGTAATAGAATACAAAAACGTGAGCAAATTCATAATTTTTTGAAAGTTTTAACTAACTAATGCATAAAAAAAATCATAAACCCAACATGTCATTGTAAAACCCACAAAATACTTGATAAACAATAAGGTCAGTATGCTAATGTTATGAAACAAAGATTTGAGGTTCAAGTATTACCTTATGAAAGACGAAATTACACAAAATGACACTTTTTCTCTTTCTAAGTTTAGGGTTTTTGTTGGAGTGCAATAATGAGGAATATAGGCTGAGGGGCGTAGTATGCTATTTATATATATAGGGAAATGATATAACCGATGTGATTAAAAAGTTAAAATGCTTTTTAGGCTTGGTCAAACATTCGGGGTATGTGCCAAAAGTTCGGGGAAACGACACTTTGGACGTTCATCTAGGACAACCATCGAACGTTCCAATGTGATGTTTTAACGTTTGGCTAGAGTAAATTTAGAATTTGAAAAATTAATTTATGAAACTTATTAAATTTCTTTTATTGCTAATTTAAATCATGAGTGTTGGTTTTATAAGACATAATTTTAAAAAATAATTATATTATATTATATTTTATTATTTATTATTTATTATTTTGAGGTATTACAGCTCCCTTCTCACAACTACCCTACAATTTTTTCTGCCCCCCTTCCCTTAGCAATTCGAGTACATGGATAATTGGACATGGACAATAAAACATCAGAGGACATGTGTACCAAATATGGAAAAAGAAGATACTAGTGGGGAGGTGCTCCGAGGGTTATGTGTAGGGTGGGCATTGGGTGGGTTGGCTCTACTAGACTACTATGACCTAAATTATTTAGGTTGGTGTTTTGAGGGCCTCTTGTTTTTGGTAAGTGGGGGTTCTCTGTCGGGGGTCTTTTGAAAATTATTATTATTATTGGTGTCATGTCTTCGTCTCAACTTCTTTTTGGTGCTCAAATTAGTGTCTTCTCACCAACAGCACTTCCATCTATAGCAAATAAGCTGCCCCATGAATTGCTACCAAAAAAGCAAAAAGAAAGAACGAAGTGCAAAAGTATCAAAATTATTTCACAAAAAGAAAAAAAAAATAAAGGAAAATCACAAGACCTTTATTGTTATTATTGTTTTGATTATTGTTGTTGCATAATATCCATGATTCATACGCTCAGGAACAAAACCAGGATTTTATTTAGAAGGGATGGATATAATTCTAAAATAAAATCTAAAAATTTGATTTATGATAAAGTTATAATTAACTCAAAAGCACATATAAAATACTTATGGGTTAACTTAAAAAAGTTCATATGTATGAAAAAAGAGAGAAAAAATAACATTGATTATGCTAATTCAACTTGACAATCATTTCACGAATAAAAGTCATCAATTATCATATTCATACTAAACCTTTTAGTAATTTTATTTTTTCAATATAGACAATGAGATAATTAATTTCTAATTAAGAAAGTCATCTTCCATTTTATTAGGAAGGGTTTGTCTTTCAAGTTTTCATCAATGCTCGACATAAGTGATTAGGAATTGTGTACAATTTTTAAATCTGGATGAGGCGCATCGTGCTCGTGAGGTTGCAAATGAACTTTTAATTAAACTTTTCCTTGTTCAATAAAATATTGAAGATAAAAATTTTCTAAAAGACTGAATAAAGTATTTTTAGCATCGGAAAAAAGAACTAAATTATAAGAGATTCTGTTACCTTCTTATTAAATATATTATTTAACTCTTACAATTATCATTCTCTTTGTTGTTTTAAGGCTTTTTTTTTTTTTTTTTTTACCCAGCCACTTTCTTTTTCGTCAAACACTTGGGGCCTTGGCCCTTAGTGCTGTCCCTGCATACTAATATAAATCATGTAAAACCCGATATATGTAGAGATCAAAAGCTATTGAGATATGAGTATAGAATTTGGGCTCTTTGGGACTGTGATTTCAAAAAATCGCGATTTTAAAAAGTGCAATTTGAAAACATGATTTTTGAAAACGCAGTTAAGTGTTTGGCAAAATCGCAGTTTGACCTTTAAAATTGCAGTTTAGCCTTTTAAAATTCTACGTTTTCAAAAAAACACCCCCTTACCTGCGATTTGAAATTCCAAATTTTCTACATTTTCAAATTGCAAATTTTTAAAATCGCAGTTCCCAAACAATCTAGTTTTTGCGATTTAGTTTAAAATCACACTTATTGTCTACGAAATCGCAATCCCAAACGCACCCTTATAAGGTCAATTATAATCCGTTAATTTTAATATTGAGTTCGCAGATTGTGTTAAAAATTGTCAGTTCTAAATATTTCATATGATATTCAGATCGTGTCAAAACATGTGTATAATACTATATAGGTTAACTTTAACTCGACTCATTTAATTAAAAGAATCAGATTCTTCAATCATTACTTATTAATTTTATGTTTGATTCCTATCAATTTCACAAGTCATATGAAAGATTGCCGGTCTTATGATTTCAATTCCTCTCCTAAGGGAATTTTGCCCATCCTTTTCGTTGCTTTGTGCCGAAGGCATTGGCATCTATCCTCTCCGCACAATTAGGCAACACTTGTCCATACTTACAGTTTTGGTGAATAATATTTTGCCACGGAAAGGCTAAACTAGCGATTCGCATGTTCCTCCCATTAACAAAATTCCTAGCACAATCTAATGTCAACGTGTTAGCACTACTTGTATGTGCCAAGGCAAATCAGTTCATTTGTTTCACACACATGTAATATGAATGATGAATCATAATCATGTGCATACCCTTTTTAGTGTTTATATGGGAGGTCCTTTCATGTTAAGATTGTCGAGACTATGCAATTTAGTGAAGAGTTGAGAAAAAAGAGACCTACGTTACTTCTCAGTGAGAATATGAGCAACCATCAAACCCTAAGAGGTTGGTACAAGTGGTAAGAGTTTTGGTCTTGGTAGTATCCTTCTCAAGTTTAAGGTTCGAATATCTTTGGGTGTAAACAATTTGTTAAGGCCATACCCTGCGGCAGAGTCTTATCCAATCCGTATAGAGGGTATGCTTTACACGGATCTAGAGTTTACTAAATAGGATAGATAAATGAAGTAGCTCTGCTTTGAAGGGGTTTTCCGGCCGTCATAAAAAATAAAAATAAAATAAAGCCATCATCCCTAATAGAAACCATCACAAACCATGAGCCATAAAGCCCATGGTGAAAGATACATATGCTCTTCCTTAATAGATAGACCCAACAAATGAAATATTTAATTGAAATGGAAAGTAAAGAACATAGATAAGGTTTGAATTCAAGACATTTGATCTGATACTATGTTAAATTACTATTTATCTCAAAAGCTTAAATTGAGAAGAAATTATTAATTTAATTATTTAATTAATATTCTAACACAACTGAAATATATTATCCCCTCTCTCTATCTCTCTTTTTTCTCATGTATGCCCCATGCCATATTTATATTACTATAATTAATCCTTATAGAATTATTCGCATTATCGCAAGGGCTATCTTAAACGACAAGTTTGCATCCGGTGTCGTGTCATGTATGCACAAGACGTAAGGTAGGGTTGCCACATCAATAAGTGGAGAGAACGCGTAATACTCTCAACTTGTGCTCTGTGTATATCAGAACAGAAGACAAACCAAACCCTAAAAAAATAATATGCATTACCATTACATAGTAAAGATGGGAGAGACTGAAAATATGTCAAACTAATCTACTAAATTACTCCCCCCTTTAGCCCTTTTCCTCGTTTGATTAGAAAAAAAAAAAAAAAAATCTGCTAACCTGTGAATGATGTGGAAATGGTCCCAGTCTAATCATAACTTTGTGGAAAAAGGGCACTAGGAGAAAGTAGATTTATAAATTTTGAGCAGTAAATTTGTGACAAAAGGAATGGAACTCATGCGCATTAGGAGGTGGCCCATAAAGAAAATAAAGTCAAATCCCATCACCCTTTTATTATATATAAGAAAAAAAAGTTTATACAGGAATTGTGCAAAGCAGCTTTCAACAGCGAAGCTGAGAGCGATGTTGAATATTTTCACACAAAAAAAATATTCCTTTAAATTTAATTTTTAGTGATGCCCCATCAAACAGGAAACTGGTAATAGTTGTTGGTCCCCTAACAGACCAACCCTTGCGATTATTTTCTCCCCAATTTTGTCCACATTTTCCTTTGCTTTCCATACTCATCACCAACTCTAGGCCGTTTTGCTTCATGCCATTAGCATCTATAGTGTTATCAACCGTGCCATTGTCATATATCTAGAAGCACGTTATATTTTTCATGTTATTTTTACGTGGGTTAAAGTGGTCTATGTGTAGAGAACAATTTAAAGGCCCTTTTAATTTTCATTTTATTATGATAGGACAATATGAAATTAGGACTTTATAAATATGTGATTGAGGTTTCCACTTCAAATCTTAGCACTCACTCATACACATTCTATCACTGTATATGTGAGACATCTGAAAGACAAGCGAATGGTTTTAAACGTTAAAGACAACAATCGTTGCACTTTTCGTTATCACGGTCGCAGGTACATTCCCGTTGCGCTCTTTGTCACTAATGATTGCAAGTATGCCAAAAGTTTGGCATGAGATTTTGATTTAGGACTTTTTTTTTTCTTTTTTTTTGAAAAATCCAACATTACAAGCTCTTTTTCCTAATAACCAACCATCTCAATAATAATAACAATCGTGACAAGCAGGGATAGTACCAAGAGAAATTGTCTGAACAAGCAGGGATAAAAACATCCCCCCATCTTTTTTTTTTTTTTGTATCACACGAGAGCCTCTCAACTATCATAGAAATTGTCTGAACCTGATAAATAATGGAACCGACCTTTTTTTTTTCTTTTTTTTTTTTTTTTTGTTTGTGGTGTAACTTTGCAGTCTCCATAGACTTGCTTCATGAGTAAGCTAGCTAGTCGAAGACTTTGGAGGCTGTTCATTGGCTGAAAAGGCTAAGTGAGTGAATGAGTGTACCGAATACGAAAGCTAAGTCAATTTCGAACATATAATAATAATAATGCAACCATCCTTAGCAGAAAAAAAGGAAACATAAAGTGAAGATTCCAACCCCAAAGAGATCTTACAATTAATCCCAGATTCCATTTCCTCCTCTTCGGCTCTTCTTCCCTTTCCCTTTCACAAATTTAATTCCTTTTCTCAAAATATATACACCTTTTGATTTTCCAGAGACAAAGAATGTATAAAATGTCTCTTTGGCCGTCCAGAGGGCAACAACATAAATGCGAAAATGACAGTGCTACCAGGCATACGCAACCCTCCCCTCCCCTCCTTCCTCCCCCTCTACCGGTGGGGCTACAAGGATAGACAGCTAAGGCGGCTGCCAAACATTTCTATTTCTTAGGTCTCTTTCAAACAAAAAAAAAGTCTTCATAAATAGTATTAGAAGGCCTCTCAAAAAAATAAAAACCCTTAGAAAAAAGGATCAGGATGAAATGGAAAGGATCCGATTAGTGTAAATTGAGGGGTAGAATTGTCAAAAAAAAAATGAAATGATAATTCTACCTCTCAATTTACACTAATTAGATCCTATCCGTTTCATTTAAGTTTATTGAACTTGGCAGGCGCCCTGCATGTTTAATATGCAGACAAAGATTCTCATATAATATATCTCATGTTTTCTCCTTCTGATCTTGCTTGCAAAATATATTTTTAGGCTCAGTCTTAACCCACTTCATTAATCCAACTAGGTTGGAGAATCTTTACGAAGAGAAAATTATGGTTATGTTTGGTATGTAAAATGATTATATATTCAAATAGTCTTTATTAAAAATAGAATGAGTAAAATGTATTAATTTTGAAATAGTCATTCTCATGGTCATGAGGGAATGACTATTTCTTAAATTTGAAATGAATAACTATTCTTTCATGGCTATGAAATAGCTATTTAAAATGTTAAAATATATGTATCATTTAATACCAAATCTAATTTATTTTACTTATTTCAATTTTAACAATGACTATTATAATAAAATAGCAATCTCGCATATCAAGCGTACCATATGTTCTTATTCACTAACAATAAAAAGAAAATAATAGGACAAAATACTTCACGCATTGCAGTATTAGATCGTATCTTATAGCATCTTTACTAGATCCTTCGTATGGGTTATTATAGTTATATGTAGCGATTATAAGCCATTTTATTCCTACGGCAGATATTTCAAAATAAAATATTTTCATTAATTTTATTACTATAAAAGCTCACTGTATCACATTTTTAGTATTCTTTTATTCTTTTCTCTCCCCTCTCTCTCCATCATACTAAACTTTCACAATGAAAAATACATTAAAACAAGTAGAAAATGTGATAAATAATCGGTAGCGAACGGCACCATTTTCTTTGGTGAACCCTGCAAGCTAGAGTGGATGAGTGATATGCATAAGCATGGAAATATCTTGTTTAACTAAAGAAATGCTTTGTTTTTGGCTGGTTGAGTCAACTGTGTTGAAAGGGGGGTCTATAGACTATAGGTAGCTGGGATAGGTCATATCTTGGAGGAGGGGGGGGGGGGGGGGAGGGGGAGACTAATGTATTTAGGAGAAAAAGCAGCTGAAAAGGTTGGGAAAAGTGAAGAAAGAAGGTAGGAACAAAAAAACACATCAAATCAAACACCTTTTTACCCTCAGTGTGTTGATGAATAGTTAGGGTGAGAGGGAAGGAAGAAAGCTTTCGATGGGTGAGGCCACGCTCACAAAGATGATTCAACCCAAAAAACACACAAATGCTTTCATACACTCCAATATGGATTGATGAATGATATGTGTGTGGTGCTTTGGGGTGGGGTGTTTTTTCTCTCCCCGTCACTCTCAACCTTTACAAATTGAACCGTGTCTCCCCCCTCTCTCTCTCTCTCTCTCATACACACACCCAACGGAGTATATCACTTTGTTGACATGTTACTAACAATAAACCATTAATAATAAAAATAAATTTAAAGGCCGATTGATACTGTCACGTTAATGAGATAAAATAGAGGTCAAAAGAGATAAAGAAAAAAAAGTTATCAAACAAAGGGTGTGTTTGATGTTTGCTTTTTTTTTTAATAGTAACAAGATCGTGATTGATGCGATATAAAATAGAAAGAATATTATAAATTTTTAATGAAATTTTTTTTAATTAAATAGTAATAAAAAATAATTAATATGATATAAAAAGTAAAAAAATTTGTTAAAATATTAAAAGTGAAGATGATTTCGAAAAGAAAAAAGAGGAAGGAGAGTTGGGTCTTTGACAAACAGACCTAAAGACTTTATTTTTTCTTTTTCTTTTTTTATTTTGTTCTCAAGTTAAAGTAATTAATAAATAACTTAAAACATTTTATATTTGTTAATGTGTTTTGAGATTTTTTTTTTAGTATGAAAAAATGACCTAATGTGACATAAAGATCAAAACTATTTTTATGTTTTAAAAAGTATTTTGAATTGTTTCTTAATATTTTTATTATTATTTTTAAAATGTGAACAAATAAAGCCATAACACACGTCAAAACACAAAAAAGCTGTATTCACATGCACTTACCATCGAAATACGTTTTTCAAAAAAAAAAAAAAAAAAAAAAAAAAACCACTCAAACACACTTTAACAAACGTATGGACACATTTGCAGATTGAAACCGGTTTGGTTTTGGTTGGAAGGAACTTCGAATATGAAGTTGTACGTGTTGGGCACATATGCTAAAAAGCCCATTACTTTTTATATTGCCCTTTTGAACTTATGCCTTTGCTTTGTTAATTTGTTCAAATCTTTCTTTCACTCTTCCTTCCCCACGCAGTTTTTAATAAATCATGCTTTATTACTTATATATTCTCCTACTTTTTTTCTTGATACCGAAATGTCTCACTAATAAGAATCTGCATGTCTCTTCGGCTTTAGTTTAGACCCATAAAAGAGTAATACAAAAAAAATGTCACACATCATTTAACAAACCGCTCTAATCTAATAATTAATATAAAGGCATTTAAGGAGAAATTTCATAAAGGCCTTATGAATTTTCACGCAATTTGAAGAACCTCTTTAATCTTTGATTTTCCTCAGTTTTACCTCTCGAACTTCTAATTTTTATCAGAAAATCTTATTTCTGTCTGTTTTTACCGTTAAATTTTTTTGAAATTCTCAAAATACCCCTTATTTTAGGATTTAAATTTTTTTTTTGTTTAAAATACATAAGTATTTTAAAAATTTTAAAAAATTTTAACAGTAAAAACAGACAGAAAGAAGTTTTCTGATAAAAATAAAAAGTTTGAGATGTGAAACTGAGAAAAATCAAAGATTAAAGAGAGTTTTTCAAATCGTGTAGAAGTTCAGATAGTCTTTGTAAAGTTTTCTGAGCATTTAAAAAAATGAAGCACCAAAATATGCTTATCGCAGGCAATTAGAATTAATTATCTTTCTAACCTTTAACAAATAGATACTCAAAATAGGGATTAAGAGCCTATATTGAACTATCTTCCAAAAAATCTAAATCCTCGAAATAGACGGTAACCAAAAAAAGTTGAATTTGTAAATATAATAATAATAATATCTCAAACCTTTCGACATCAAAAGGACTCAACTTGCTTCAAAAGCAACGGTACTGAGTTGGGTTGGGGCGAGTCATGATCGACTGAACTCACTCATGTCAGCTGATTCTCCCACCACCCTCCAAGAGAAAACGATCAAAATTACATGGAAGGAGAGATAGTGACGCTGACTGTCATTGTTGCCCCCACACAAAGTGTAAGTGGACGCAGCATCTCTCTCTCTCTCTCTCTCTCTCTCTGTCTATTTCTCTCTCTCTCTCTCTCTCTCTCAGTCTCTCAGAGAAAAGCATAGGCGTTGATGATGATGATGATGATACTCGAGTCCAAGACACAGAAAAGAAAAAGATGTGTGATGTACAGAATCTATTCTCACCGCCTGTTACGTCCAGATAGGCCCCACCTCCACCCTCTTCTCCGTAGGCCCCACCACACACCACCATTACCCCTCGCCCTCCTCGATAAATAAATTAGGAGCCCCTACAACCAACATAAATTTATGCCCAAAGTCCAAGCTTTTTTTATTTTTATTTTTTTAAAAACATTTTAAACTACTTTTAAAATATTATCGTTTGGAGTGAATAAACTAACGGAAACGAACGTCAAAAAGAATAAATTATTTTTATTGTCGCCGGCGATGCCGACGCCGGTTAGTGTGGCCAGGCAATGCTTGACTCCAGAGGCGGCCCACGCGCTCGACGAGGCAGTGGGTGTCGCGCGCAGACGGGGACACGGGCAAACGACGTCGCTCCACGCCGTGTCCGCGCTCCTTTCCCTCCCCTCTTCCACCCTACGCGAGGCCTGCGCGCGTGCGAGAAACTCCGCCTACTCGCCCCGCCTACAATTCAAAGCCTTGGACCTGTGCCTGAGTGTCTCGCTCGACCGGGTCGCCTCCTCCCAACTCGTCGACGACCCGCCCGTTTCGAACTCACTCATGGCCGCGATAAAGCGCTCCCAAGCGAACCAGCGAAGACAGCCCGAGAATTTCCATCTCTACCATCAGATTCCAAACCAATCTTCGATCTCGTGCGTCAAAGTGGAGCTACAGCATTTGATTTTGTCGATTCTCGATGACCCGGTGGTGAGCCGGGTCTTCGGCGAAGCGGGTTTTCGGAGCTCTGAAATCAAGCTAGCTATGGTTCGCCCTCTCCCTCAGCTCCTCAGGTATTCGCGCTCCAGAGGCCCGCCTTTGTTTCTCTGCAATCTGAGCGAGTACTCGGACCGGGGTCCGGGTCCGGCTCGTCGGAGCTTCGCTTTTCCGTTCTCGGGGTTTCCCGGGTTCTGCGGCGGAGACGAGAACTGTAGGCGGATTGGGGAGGTGATGAACAGGAACAAGGGGAGGAGTCCTCTGCTTGTGGGTGTATGCGCTTACAGTGCACTCCAGAGTTTCACAGAGGCAATAGAGAAGGGAAAAGATAGCGTTTTGCCTGTGGAGCTTTCTGGATTGAACGTAATTTGCATTGAAAATGACGTCTCAGAGTTCGTCACCGAGAATAGCGATAAAGGGTCCGTGAGTTTGAGGTTTGGTGAGGTGGGTGCGATGCTGCAGCAAAGTTTGGGACCCGGGTTGGTCGTGAATTTCGGAGACTTGAAGGCTTTTGTGAGTGACGAGGCCTCAGGTGAAGCAGTGAGCCATGTCGTTGACCAACTGACGAGGTTGCTGGAGCTTCATGCTGGGAAAGTGTGGTTGATAGGTGCAGCCGCGAGCTACGAGTCGTATTTGAAGTTTGTGAATAAATTTCCATCCATTGAGAAGGACTGGGACTTGCAGCTTCTACCCATCACGTCTCTCAGGCCACCTTCCATGGCTGAATCATACCCCAGGTCCAGGTAAAGTTGTCTGGTTTTATTGTTTATACTGTACTTCTTGGTTTTGCTTTGTATTATTATATTCAAGGGCTCTTTATTTTTTGAAGTCGTTATATGAGTTTGCATGTAAGATCTTTGTTCGCTTCTGAAATTTAATATTGCATTGTCTTGCTCTTATTGCAATATTAAATTTAGAGTCATATATTATGTTATTAGCATATTGTACTTCTGAAGAACTAAGGACACTATTTTAATCAAATTTCTGAATATATAACATTTGTTTACTTTTGAAATTTAAATTGTTCTCTTTTCCTTCTGTGGCTTGTAGTTTCTAACATTTCTTTCTTTCTTTTTTCTTTTTTCAAATCACAATCTTTGGGGGAGTGAGGTTATACGCCACGTAGTTGAATTGGTGAATATTGTTTTATATGTTGTGATTTTAGAGAGAGAATTATCTTATCATGTTTGAGTACAAAATTTGAGGGGTTTTCTTTTTCCCGTGTTAAACTACACATGAATATTTATTTATCAGTTTAGTATTAAATATCATTTTTTTTCTTATCTATAATTTTTTTTTAATATATATAATCATGTTTTCTACATCATTTATAGTTGATTACCTGGCCATGTAACTTACCTGGGATGCACTGGTTAGGATATTTAACATTTACAATGGTGAATTCTGGGAATTTTAGGGAAATTAGGGGCCAAGATGAGTGGTGTGTTTAGTTTCTTTCTCCAGTTAGCCTTCTTATTCAGTATGACATGTTATATGAAGTGGTCCAGGATTCATGCATAATTGGATGTTAGGGTATCAGTTGGCAGTGCCTCTCAAAAGGATTTGACCTCCGGTAACTCATAAATAGAATTAGATTGATGCCAAAATCATAAATTAACTTCTCTCCAATTCTTTCTTCAATTCCCTTGGCTCTCTCTCGCTCTGTTTTTTGCTGCCAGTGGTGTCTTGGCAGCTTTTTTGTTTATGTCATACTCTTATATTGTACACTTTAGAAACTTCTTGAAATGGAATGTTTCAGCCTTTCAGGTCATTCTGTAACCCATAGCTACTAGCCCTTGTCTTGGCTGCAGACGTATGATCACCTGATATCTCCAACTTTACCCAATCCTGGCATGAAGTTTGCAATCTACGATTGCAAAATATCTGTTAACGTAGCACCTTTTACTGTTTGCTTACTTGCTCATACTCCACCATGTATTCTCAAGTCAATAAAAGTTGGCCAGGGTAGCAACTGGCAAGAGCCTTAGCAACTTGTTAGGACTAGGCTTAGTTGTGGATTTTAGGAATATGAATGTGTTTGGACTAGCCATCTGTGATCTCTTTAAAATTTGACTTGGATACATATGTGCCTATTAGATTTAACAGTTATGTTGTCTTGATATTCTTACAGCTTGATGGAGTCATTTGTTCCATTTGGTGGATTCTTTTCAACACCTTCCGACTTAAAGGTCCCATTTAGTAGCTCATATCAATGCATTCCCCGTTGTCGTCAGTGCAATGAAAAGTGTGAACAAGAAGTAAGTGATGTTTCAAAGGAAGGTTTTACTGCTTCAATTGCAGATCAATCCAAATCTAGCTTGCCTTCTTGGTTGCAGATGACTGAACTTGGCACTACTAACAAGGGACTGGATATGAAGGTGTGTATCCCTTTCATATAATTCTTCAAAATGCAGTCTGAATTCGCCTTACAATGACTTGAATCTATGCTCCTGTTTGTCAACTAGTGTCCACAGGCGTGGGAAACAAGGCTTTTTTCTCTTTTTCTCTCTCTCTCTCTCTCTCTTATGGGTGGGGCATTGGAACCAAGGGTTTAATTGCTAATATGTACAATATGCCTGACCTCGGAAATTGGGAAATTTCATTGTTCACTGATATAGGCTGTCATCTTGTTGCAGTATGAGCCTTTATAAGAGGTCCATTAGTGCAAAGAATGATATGATTTCTTGAAAGAGTTTCAGCTGGGTGATAGATAAGTATTTTTTTTTCCTATTCAATGAGGGGAGAGAGGAAAGGGAGTGTGATAGATAAGTATGTTAATAGGTGACCTTTATGTCTTAAGTAAGGGGTGATCTTTATGTCCAAAATGACATACTTGATGGGTTTAGTGGTTAAGGTCCACTATCTATCATGGTTTGGTTCCAGAACTAGGTGATGCTATTTTATTTGTGTGAACAATGAAAGCTTTCACTAGAAGTTTAAGAATTTTCTACAGAATTTGTTTAAAAACCAGTTTATTATCTCTTCAGTGCAGACCAAAGATGATGGAGTTGTATTGCGTGCCAAAGTTACCGGAGTGCAAAAGAAATGGGACAATATATGCCAGCGTCTTCATCAAACTCAACGATTCCCTGAAGCAAACACGTTTCCAACTCATTTGGGCTTTCGAATTGTTGAAGACAAGAAGGAAAACACTGATAATCAAGGCAGCAATAACACAGATGCATCTTCAAGTGAAACTAACTGTGTGAATGTGGATTCATCCACGTCCATGGATGGGCAAAAGATTGCTACATTACAATCAGGGGATCCTTTTCCTGTGGTTAGCAAGGCTAAGAATGAGAGTTTGCTATCCAAACAATGGGAACAACCTTCAAAAGTTGAAGATCTTGAGTCAGGCGGCCTCAATTCTCCTCGCAGTTTATCCAATTCAAGTGTGGGTGATGGTAGTGGAACCTCTCACACATCTGCAACTTCTGTGACGACAGATTTAGGACTGGGAATATGCTCTTCTCCCACTAGTGATAAGCCAAAGAAATCTATAAAAAAAAATCTAGTAGAGCTTCCACAGGAATTCTCAGGTTGCTTTTCTGCGGACGTTGATTTGGTCAATGGGAATATCTCTAATCGTCTGATTCAATCTTCACCCTGCTCAAGTCCTGAGCACGGCGGGCAGTTTGGCCCTAGAGAGTTCAAGACACTATTTAGAGCACTGACTCAGAGGGTCGGCTGGCAAGATGAAGCCATTTTTGTTATTAGCCAAACAATAGCCTGCTGCCGAACAAGAAGTGAAAAGCGCCATGGAGCAAGTCTGAGAGCGGATATATGGTTCAACTTCATTGGACCTGATAGGTTTGGTAAGAAGAAAATTGCTCTTGCCCTTGCTGAGATATTATATGGAGGCTGGGAACATTTCATTTGTATGGATCTGAGTTCCCAAGATGAGATGATCTATTCAAACTCGATCTTTGATTGCCAAGAAATGAATGGCTATGATGTAAAGTTTAGGGGGAAGACTCTTGTTGATTATCTTGCTGGGGAGTTAAGCAAGAAACCCTGGTCTGTTGTCTTCCTTGAAAACGTAGATAAAGCTGATGTGCCAGCTCAGAATATTTTGTCTCAGGCTATTCGGACTGGTAAACTTTCAGACTCACACGGAAGAGAAATCAGCATCAATAACGCAATGTTTGTGACAACTTCAACATTCTCAAAGGGAAAAAATCTGCGCACTTTTGGGAGGGAGCCCTCAAACTACTCCGAGGAAAGAATTTTAGGAGCAAAAGGCTGGCCAATGCAGATAAGAATTGGACATGCCTTTGGAGACAATACCAAAAGTCAAAACATAAGTGTGTCTGATACAATGAGAAAAGACATCTCCAGTCCAACCTTTTTTAATAAAAGGAAGCTTATTGGTCACAATGAATCTCTGGGGCAGCCTGAAATCTCAGAGATGGCCAAACGGGCTCACATGACATCAACTAGGTATCTAGATTTGAACCTTCCGGCTGAAGAGAATGAGGTGCGTGACGCCGATGATGGAAACTCTGACCACAGTTCCGTCTCCGAGAGCTCCAAAGCTTGGTTGCAAGATTTCTTTGATCAGGTGGATGAAACAGTAGTTTTCAAGCCATTTGATTTTGATTCACATGCCGAGATACTATTGAAGGAGATCAGGAAGAGCTTCCACAAGATTGTTGGCTCTGACTGTTTGCTAGAGATCGACTCTAAAGTCATGGATCAATTACTTGCAGCTGCATGTATATCAGACAGGAATAGAGTGGTGGAGGATTGGGTGGAGCGAGTCCTCAGCAGGGCATTTGCAGAAGTTCCCAACAGATACAGCCTCACTGCTCATTCCATTGTGAAACTTGCTACTTTTGAGGGCCTTTCTTTTGAGGAACTAGCACCTGGAGTTTGCCTTCCACCTAGAATTATTCTTAATTGATGTATTAGAATAAACTTAGTATTGTGATTAGGTGTATAATGTTAGCATTTAGCATCTAGTTACCCTTGTTTTAGCCTCTTAGTCCCATATTTTGTTGGGTTGTTTCCAGGCCATGCTTGTGTATGATATGTAATCTGTGGCTAGTGCTTGTGGGGTTACATTCTATGTACTAAATCAGTTGTCTTGTTTTCTCTAATCCTAAATTTTGTTCCTAGAATTTTTGTTTATAAAATTCTGCAAGGTTTGTGAATTGTCATCGTTACTTAAATATATCAGACGAAGTTGTTGCGTCATATTTCAAATGTAAATGTAAGATAAATGGGACATAGAACAGTAGATTTTCCCGTTAAGTATTAATTAAATAATTAAATTTACTCATACTTATTAGCAAATTTTTAAAATAAATTGTAATTTAACTTGAAATCAAAGTAGAGGTCATGAAAATTTAAACATATGTTATGAATTCGAAACTTGTTTTCGTAATTCACCACCAATAATCATGATTCAAATCCTATAAAAGACTAGAGTACTATAAGGTCATAAGACTCGGTAGTGCTAGGCGTCAGAACACTCCCAAATTTGTGAGGGTGTTTTGACTTTGAAAAAAAAAAGAAAAAAAATTAATTAATACAACATTACTTGCGTCAGAAAATTCTGATGCTTAGCACTACTCCATATGACCACACACCATTGATGATCACAAGACGAGTTATTTTCTATCAAGAGAGTTGGGATCGGATGGAGATTTCATCAATTTTGATATATGGATTGTAAACAATTTTAAAAATAAATATAAGATGATTCTTATAGAGTCAATGTGCTTGAGTAGGTCTTGGGATGGCTGACCTTTTAATGAATCCCATAGGGGCTTTATTACATTTGTTGTCGGAATTGCGAGCAATCCCAACAACAAATTGTTAGAAATCTGAATTCGAAATCAAAGCACAAAAATATTTGAAAAAAATACACATACATTCTTCAACTAACACTCAATTTACAATGTCCCCCAAACAAAAAATCGCATCAATGTTTTTTAAACTACCAAAAATGTTCAATGTCACACAAATGAAAAAAATACATTTAATAAAAAACAATAAAAAAGTGGTGACATAAGACTCATTGCTTTTTATCCTTTTTTTCTTTTGTTTCGAATTTCTAGAGGTATTTTTATTTTATTAAAAATTTTTGAAGGTAATTTTTGTTATTTTACGGGACAAAAGGAATACATGATAAATTTTTAATAGTTTGAGACCACATTGCAAATTTTAGTTTGAAGGTGTACTTTTTTTCCCCCAGATATTTCCTAGCAAACAAAGACAAAAAGTTGTCTTTGTCCAATTTGAGATATTTTTTTTTCTCTCGGTTTCTTTCCCATTTCTGGCGGGCGGCTGCCGGCTGGGTGCATAATGGATCTCAGAGGCCCACGTGTGAGGTCGTTGTATATAAACTTTGCCCTCTAATTACATATCAACGACGTCGTTTTAAAATGCTCATGCAAAGCGGCATGTCGTATAAGATCGAAATTACTCTAATAGCCATTGAGCTCGCACGCCTTTTTGCTGACAAATCAGAAAACGCCACTCACAAAGCGACCGTACCCCGTCGATGCTGGTGGTGAAAAATGCAAATCTGTAACCCAAAATCCTGGTCGACCCCTCAGTAATTACTTCGCGGTGAAAATGGCTTCCATCTCTGCCAGCCCTCGCTCCGTCGAAGAGATCTTCAAGGACTACACCGCTCGCCGCTCCGCCCTCATTCGCGCCCTCACCTACGGTCCCTACCACTGCCTCTCTCTCTCTCTCTCTCTCCCTCTTCAAAACCCTAATTTTTTTTTCTTCTTTTTTACATTCATAATGTGTGTGTATACTTATATATATGATTGTTGATTTTCATTGACGTTATTTTTTTTTTTGTGTGCTCTTTCCAGATGTGGATGAATTCTATTCGCTTTGCGATCCAGGTCAGTTCGTTTTCGCTTTTGTTTTTTTTTTTTGGTTGGGGTGGGGGGGGGGGGGTACTTTTTTTAACCTACTGTTTGGGTGCCGAGAAAGTGCGGAAAATGAAAAAATAAGAAATATTTTGACTTTTTTTTTTTGGTTTCGGACCTTTCAGTGTGGTGTTTTGGTTTTAGAAGAGATGAAAATGTCACTTGCAAGCGAGGAAATATTCGAAATGGGTTAAAGTTGGGTGGAAATTTACAAAAGCTTGGAACTTTCTACACTTATCCTTATTTTTCTATCGTTTCCTACATTTTCTCATAAACCAAACAGAGCACTAGTGGTAGTTTTTAAGGCTTGTTTAATTTAGCTTATGTTTTATTTTTTCTTGGTTCTATTTGCTTCATTCGCTTTGCATTCATGGTTTATTTACAAAACCATGGCTGCTTTTTATCTCAATTGTTTTGGTTTTATGAGATTCAGAGAAGGAGAATTTGTGTCTGTACGGACATCCAAATGAGTCGTGGGAGGTGACTCTGCCGGCAGAGGAAGTTCCACCGGAGCTTCCCGAGCCAGCTTTGGGGATCAATTTCGCAAGAGATGGGATGAAGCGCACAGACTGGCTTTCTTTGGTTGCCGTACACAGTGATTGTTGGTTGCTCTCCGTGGCTTTCTACTTTGGTGCTCGGCTTAATCGTAATGAGAGGTACATTGTTCTTTCTCCCCTCAGTTGTAGGTCAATATGCTCTGTGTGAATTGCATTTTGTTGGTCTATGCTTTTAGTGTTGATGAGCTACACATTACAATTACTGCTTTAGTAGCCCTAGTTTCAGAGGGGTTTACTCCAATGAGTTTTTATGTATTCCTGCACACCACAAATTTTGTCTTAACTAGTGAATTTTGAATAGGCCTGCCTTATGGAGAATATTTGTTCTCTGTTTTATCTTGTTTCCAAATTCTATAGGTTGATGAGCATTGTATCTTCTTTGTTGGACTTATTATACTGTCTATGGAACTTGTATTCTGCTGTTAACATAAAGAGTTTACACTTCTTGAAGTTTGGTTTAATGATGGTTGAAGCGTGAAACTTGTGATATATATGAAAATTTTCTTGGCCTGGTAGTTTACATTTGTATCTAGGGAGAACATTTTTTCTGTTTTATCTTGTCTCCAAATTCTATAGGTTGATTAGTGTTGTATTTTCTTTATTGGAATTGTTATCCTGTTTAAGGAACTTGTATTCAGCTGTCTACATAAAGAGTCTATTCTTTTTGAAGTTTGGTTTAATGATGGTTGAAGCGTGAAACTTGTAATCTGTATAACAATTTTAAAGGCCTGGTAGTTTGTGTTTGTGTCTAGCTAAGCATTTTGTGGAGTGAGAGGGAGATGCAAGAGCTTCAATTTCCTTGAGAGAAAGAGTGCCTCAATATTGCACCTAATTATCTCTGCCTATAATTCGATCTCCATAATATCCAAATCCAAGCATCTTCTTTTCATATTTTGCATTTTCTTTTGTTTGCTGCTAAGCAGAAAGACACATAGAGACATAAACACCCACATTTACAACTGGCAAAGATACAAGGTTGTGCTAATCAGGTGTGTTAATAACAGTAGACAAAACGAAGAAAGATGCCAATATCTTTGGAAGTTTTTTGGCCCAGTGGTAAGGGATTTTGAGTGTAGTAGTTGTAGGTGTAGGTGTTTTGAATCCTCGTGCCGTCACAAGAGTTGAAACTTTCTTCAAAAGATCTTAGCCTTTTCTTGAGCCACATGACCTAACCCTATTATTATATAGGTACATGTAATCTGCAACTTACTTGATCATGGATTACCCAAGGAGTTAGCCAATTAGGCGGTTAATCTATGCTGGAACATCCAAAATCTGCGGAGTCCAAAAAGGAAACTGTGGATCTGTAGAGAATCTACTCTGAAAGTGTGTTATTTGCACTGAAAGTGGGTTCAGCCCCAATTAAGGTGATTAGTTAGCAGCTCTTGACCTGAGGGTCTTGTATGACAGTTTGTTTTCTTTGTTCCTCTGCATCAATTGTAGTGTTACCCAATCAAAACTAATAGTACGCCTCTTCTACGATTCATTCACCTTTTGAAAAATAAGAGAAAGTCTGAGGCGAGGAGAGAGGGGAAAAGAAAAGAAGCTTTTGGAAAAGGAAAAAAAAAGAAAGATGTTTTTGCATTGCTGTAGCTGTGCCTTTTGTATTCATTTAAAGTATCCCGTGTAATTAGTTGGAAAACTGAAATCTTTTGGAATATATGTAGAAAAAAGCTTTTACATCTTCTCAAGCATCTACATAAGTTACCAATAATTGCTGGGCTACTTGTTCTGTTATTTTCCTCTTCTTTCTTTTTCTTTTCTTTTTTTTTTTTTTTTGTGGAGAGAGAGAGAAGGGGGGGGGGGGATAAGGGTAAAAGTTTGGTTCTTTTGTTGTTAGGCATTACTGGGTTTTTATTTTCACCTTGGACAATCTGAAAAAGCAGTTTCCCTGGTTTCTTTACTAGCTTTATGGAAATCGAGATGAGCCTTGGTTTTGCTTTTTTTTTTTTTCTTCCAGCGAGCATGACAAAGAGTTGGAGCAATTTATTTGATTGTCTATGATTATAATTCGACTCAACTGAAAAAAACCTTTATCCCATTTATTAAAATGCAAATACACATTGCTTGGATTTTGGTTTCAAAAATTAATTGCTTGAATTTGCTGGTGCATATTGTGTTCATAATACTCATCATCAAATGAACCACCGTCAATAATATAAGGCTACATGGGTAAAGTTCAATTCTAATTTTTGTTGGACCAAAAAAAAAAAAAAGATATCATCCTCATCAACTAATAGCATTGACATGTATGTGCAAAGTATTAAGTGTATCTTCAAAGATTGGGAAAAAGTACTCATTTGGAGAGGCCATAGGTGTAAAGTTCATTCTGCTGGAAGCATATTTGAGCCATGCTCTTCTTATAGAAGAAGTTTGCATGATGTTGTTGATGTAGTTAGGTTCTGTTGGATGCAACATGTCATATGCTTCCAGACTTGTGAAAATTCTTTTATTGTAGTGTTCTGCCCAGTTTGTTTTTTGCTCCCTGTTGTAGACCATCACACTCCTTAGGGACAACCAAATGATCATATTAGCTGGGTAGTTGAGATCACATGATATAACTTATATCTTGAATCAATGCATGCAGTCTCACATTTGGAATAATTGCCCTGTCTGTCCAATTTTCTTTGTTCCACTTTCCTTCTTTCCCTTTAATTTCTTTTTATCTTTTTGAATCATTTAGCTAAGATGGTGGCAAATCCTGGCACTGCTGCTAATGGTCATTGATTTTGATGCATAATGCCTTTCCGCTTTGTGCCCTTTTTGTCCATTATATCACGCTTCTTGTTTCAAGCAATGTTATGTACAAGGGACCATAATTGAGATGTTTTACACCTTTTCGCTCAACAGGAAGCGTCTATTTAGCATGATAAATGATCTGCCAACTGTCTTTGAAGTCGTAACTGGAAGGAAGCCTACAAAAGACAAGCCCGGTATGGATAGTGGAAGCAAATCCAAGAATAGCACAAAGGTGAAATTGTTTCTTCTTTTATCTCCCAGAGGGATGAAAGTAACAAAAACCATTATACTTTCTATTCTTTCCTTTTCAATCCGATCCTTACCAATTTTTAGGTTTGTAACCCATCTTTGCTTTGTAGAGATCAATTGATGGGCAGATGAGAAGCAATCCTAAGTTACTTGACGAAAGTTATGGAGAGGATGAAGATGAGCATAGCGAAACTCTTTGTGGGAGCTGCGGGGGAAATTACAATGCTGATGAGTTTTGGATTGGTTGTGACATCTGCGAGAGGTGGTTCCATGGGAAGTGTGTGAAGATAACTCCAGCCAGGGCAGAAAGTATCAAGCAGTACAAATGCCCTTCTTGCAGCACCAAGAAGGGCAAGCAGTAGTATCCAATGTAAAGCTTTTGGAGAGGTTAGCCTCATTGTTTTGGTCCCTGATTTTGTTGTAATGAAGTGATGGTATATGCAGTAGGCTTTGAGCATCAAATATTTATCAGTAAGAGGTACTCTTTAGCATTGGTTGAAGTTCGTATTCACTTTTTCGACGCAAATTCCTTTATATGTATGTGTAATATAGAAAACTGCTTTATGATAGTTTAATCACAAAATGCTCATTGCTAAATGTTTGCAATTAATCTATGATGTCTTATTGTAATAGTCTAGTCATGTTTTTACAGCATCTGGATGATGATATCCAGTGGCATACCACAATTGGTGATCTCCTTAATCCTGGTAGAGTTGAGTCTAATGTAGTACCAATACTGGTTTTTTTTTTTTCTGTTCTGCATTTGTGTATATAAGCTGCTAGTTTTTGAAGTCTGAGATTGATCCAAGGGTTACACCATTTTGTCCCATGTGATTAAGCAATGTTTCTTCTCTCTTCTGTTTTAAGTACATTTACGAAGGTATGTAAAAAAATGAATTCGAGTTTCACTTTCATTTGTGATTTTTTTTTCTTCCCATTTTGCTTAATTTCTTCCTTATTGTTTAATTCTCATCAGACTAGCTAAAGTAACTCTTTAGTCGAATTTTAGCTAGGACCCTTAAACACACCCATGCATTGGAGTAGCTATTGCTGCATTCCTCTCTAAATCTAGCTAACAACTTTGGAATTACAGTTGCTCTCTAAATGTAGCTAACTACTGTAGCATTCTTTAAAAAAGATTTATTAATTTGTTTTGCTCCATTTCTCTCTTGATCTGTCTCTCGATCTCTCTCCTATGCAACACCACAGACTGGGTTAAGGACAAGAACAACACGAGGTGGTGGTGGGCACCAAGGGATGGCGAGCTTCACAAACTAGCAAGATTTGGATGAGCTCCAGGATCCCACAGTTCTTGCGGAGCTTCATGGTGGTGGCATGCAACACGAGAGAGATTTGGAGAGAGAAAAAAATGAGATAGAATAAACAATGAATATAATATTATCAGACATATTATTTTAGTAAAGTAGAGAAAATTTTAGAGAGGGATTTTATGAGGTTTTGAAAAAGTTGGAAGATTTTTGTGTTAAAATTTTGAGAAATTTTGCCTGTGAATGCTCTTATAGCTTATTTTCTAAAATGTTTGAATTCTGGATCCGGAAGGAGTTTAACTAAAATTCAGAAAGAGGGGAATCGAAAACGTGTTTCTCTTCTCTTAAAGCTGATGGTGTTTTATGGGCTGGTTCCACCCTTTTGGCTGGGGTTCAGAGCATGAATGATGATAATCCTTTTCCATTTGACAAACGGTGATTGCATTATTATGCACAGATCAAACTCAATAATAATGCAAAAATACAATCCGACAGGGGACAGTCTGTGGTGCTCCTTGTAGTCGAGACATAGAAATATCAGGTGACATCTATCAACTACGAGTTAACGTCGAAGGTAACACTCATTACACTAGTCTGCCGACAATCCCTTTTTTTTTTTTGTAAGTTGGTAAGTCTGCCGACAATCCTTAGTAGATGGTAAAAATAGACAAACGTCCTTTGTTTCAGCGCACGTGTTGATTGACCTCTGCTTTTGGTGCAGAGGTGTGACCTGTGTACACTACTCTCAAGTCTCAACCAAGGCCATGCCCCCACTTCTGAGGTAATTATTCCCACGATGAAAGTTGAAAGGGATCACACCCCCAAACCAACTGCTTCCTTACGATTTCTAACTTTTTTATGTTTTTTGAGCATTTGCTCCAAACTCCAATGGTAAGTGGATGTTGGATCTTGATTTGAATGAATATTTATAGTAGGTTACATGCTCTTACAAACTAACAGGATATCTCCCGTCAAATTTTGGACGGTCTAGATTTAATAATGGCAATTTTTCACTAACACCGTCCTCAAGGACAAAAAGAAAAACATATGCCGCCGTTTACTTTTAAGAGCTGCTTTGAGGAGTGAGAAGCTACTGAGGTTTGGAGGAGAGAAGATTATTGGAGAGTTGGAACATATGCCATTGCTCTGCTTTATCAAGGCGAGGGAGCAAAAAGCCTGCAACGCTGGTGAGAAGGATGGACATGTTTGGGCAGCGTGGGGTAACGAGTGGCACACAATTACTTTTACATGGCGGCACGGCTGTCTTGGGGGCATAGATAGCGGATGAGAGGAAGTTGTGGTGGGTGCGCACAAGGTGGGGGTTTGTGTTGTTCACTCTCTGGAGGTAGCTTTATCATGGTCTTTGCTTGTGTCGAGTGGGGAAGCAATTTGCTAGCTGTTGGTTTCTTTATATTTAATTTTTAATTTCATTACAAATAGAGAAGAACCCAAAAGTGCGTGAATGCGTGTTTTTTGCTTTTGATCACTGACATCGTCAGTGTGAGGTTGTTGTTATTAAATCTTGGTCATCCAGTCCAAGTCTTTTAGAGGAGATCGATGTCCTGTTAATTTTATAAACTGCATGTAATTGTAAGCTAGATTCATGGATTTTTAGTAGGTCTGAAATTAGTTAAGTATTTCACTAATCATGTTATGAATATTTATTCTTCTGCCCTATGATTTCTGATTATATGGATGATCTTTTAAGCCCCATTGTGACCGAGGAAGAACGTGTTTTTTTTTATGTGCCATCCTAGAGGAAGTTGAAATCTCCTCAAAAGAAACTAAATTTGTACTTTTGTTACTCTAATTCCATAGCAATGAAACACAAAATCTGGATCCACGATCATGGCTTTTGTCTTTATTTACTAGTTCATTGAAACCGCAATTGGACAATTACTTGATCAATGGTTTGACCCTTGGCGATACGAAATAAATGCCTCTTGATAAATCAGTTGAACTTGCCAAAATAAAATCCGTTTTTAAGTACCGAAAAGAAAGACTAGAGGTGTTTTGTACTCTATTAGATATTAGATATGGCTAAAGTGTTGATTAAAATAATTACATATATATTTTTTAATTCATTTAAGCTTTTAAAATAATTGATGATTTATCATATGAGAAATGTTATATTTTTAACTTTTTTTTCCAACTCCATCCAACTTTGTATATGTGGACAAATATGAACCCCACAAATATAAAATAAAACTCTTTAAAAAATTTTGTATGTGAAACCTATCTTTGTCTACATATACAAAATTAGATGAAGCTGAACAAAAAAAAATTAGATATGTAGCATTACTCGTATCATATATATATACTGCCTCATGTCATCTTTTAATGACATACTAAATTATTTTTCTCAATTCTTGGTCAGAAGTTTTTGTTATAAAATTTTGCGTGGAAAATTGTCAAAAGGTTTGCTCCCTTAGCAATGAAGCGACAAAACTTATATTTTTTTTTTTTTATATTGGGAGTTCAAGTTCATCCTCAACGTTGAACTCACGCCAAAAGATTACTAAAAAACATATGGGGATTTACAAACACAAGGGCTATTCCATTATATAGTTGATGAACGCCAAAATTCCTCACAAGTTACGTGAATGGCATTCTGTTATTGGTCACGGTTAAGAGCTTTTTTAGCATCCCACGCTAGAAGCACGATACTTTTGGACGAGAATCCATCCCTTTTTTTTTTTAATGGGTAAGAAAAATTTTATGAAAGGCTTGAAAGCTAAACTAGATATTTAATGAGGGGTAAAGGAAATGAGATGCTCTACAATTTGAATGTTCGAATTACGTGTAATTCGGACAGTCTTATAAAAAGAAGGTTGTAGAATTTACCTTTTTCAAATAACGTGGAGTGTGAGGTTCGTTTGTCTAGAGTAGGTGAGAACAGATAGGTCATGCAACAGCTTCTTTGCATACAATTCGAACAGACAATGATAAAAATCTTGGTGAAGGAATTGAAATAAGACACCTCAATAAAATCATAAACGAAGTGGATGAGAATCCCAAATTGTTTAACACACTTACTTAGCATGGGTCGGATCGGACAACCAAGGAAGTTGTAGAAGTGATTGTGAGCCCATCTTTTACCAACTTCCTTGGTATCTAAAATAAAATAATGGTATAAAGTGTTTCCTTTTGAGGACACATGCCATTATCTAATGGGTGGTGGAGTATATCTATCAACGCACGTGCCACTTTTTCCCAAAACCATAAGTCATACTTTTTTTTTTTGTTTTCTTGACATTTTTGCAAAGAATATATAAAGATATAATTTATTCTATTTTTGGGACAAAAGGGGAGGCAAGGGAGGAACGTTAGATGGTTTTTAGATAAAGAGGAATATTACATATCATTATTTTATTTTATTTTTATCTTTTCAAAGTTAATGTAGCATTTAAAATTACAATTAAATTAAAATTTAATAGTAATTCGTTCTAAATACATATATAATTTTATAAAAGTCATATTAACTTTGAAAAAATAAAATAAAAATAAAAATAAAAATAATAGCATTTAACATTATTTTGAGGTAATTAAAAACGACATGACATTAGAAGAAAGAAAAGAAATGGGAGAATGCTTCCAATAACATATGAAGGTAGTTATGCACAAATTTTGCAAACAAATAAAAAAAGAATCCTGTATAGAAAAAAAAAAATAGTGTATTTGATGAGAGAATGAATCCTTTTATAAATTAGACAAAAATAAATAAAATCCTTATATAAGTCTTGAGCCTATTATAGATTCATGATGGTGTAAATATCAGACACTGGAGTCGCTGTCTATAATTATCCTCAACAATGGGGCCGTCCGAGAAGGTTTTTTCCATGCACGCATAAAGAACCTTTACAATCAAGTCTCGACAGATGTTCAAACTGTTTTGGCAAAATTATGATAAACTATTTTGGTTTCTCAAAATGTTAGAAAATTATTCTCAAATATCAATTATAAAATCTGAATTTCAGAATGTGGCCC
>FXXK01000116.1:1039587-1103495 GCA_900184695.1 Betula pendula | reverse complement strand
TACCACTAATACATTTTTCAAACAAATCACATAATTCTTTTTAAAAAACAAAATATTTCTCATTATTGAAAAGTGTTCGGTAGTGTGTGGCAACTGTTTGACGATCCCATGTTGACTATTAGGATCGTCTGGTGATCCTAGCGGCCCTATAGTGTCCGATAGGACCATTTGACATGACCATTGCAATGATTGCCTGTAATGCTCTAAAATATTTATGCATTTATAGATTTTCTAAGATATTATTGCTATGCATTGACATTAAATTCATAGCCAAAAAGTAACTATAATTTATTTTTTTCTTTTTCTATAACTAAAGGCATCATTCATAACATTCACCAAAGCTAAGGGCAGAACCAGGATTTCAAATGAAGGAGAACATAACTAAAATAAAATAATTATTTTTTAGGAAAAAAAATTAATTTTAAAAGGACGAACTCATCGATCTAGTCCCCCTAATAGCAAGGGTAATTCCACTCCTGACCAAAGCATTAAGCATAAACATATTAAACATGTTCATTTGTGTACAATTACATTCTTATTCAAATTACAACTTACTAAACATTATAATCCGTCTAATAACCTTATTGGTCAAGTTTTCTTTAATCTCTCTCTCTCTCTCGGACAAAGGGAAGAGAAATAAAACTCTTCTCTTTGTTTTTCTCGTTTTAACTTTGAATACATGCTTTTAAAAATAGTTTCGTTCAAACACCATTTTATTGCATTCAAAGGAGATGTGGACTGCGTCAAATTCAACATAACTCACATATGTGAAAGATTTGGGCTATTGATCTTCACCTACTACACCTGCACGTGATGACACAATTAGCGCGTTCAAACGCGATCAATCCAACTTAGTGATATGAAGATACCTTCTCGTTCGAATGCGACACCACAAAATTGAAATTTTTTTTGGAACCTTTAACTTAAAAATTTACCCCATTTTGATCAATTGCCTATCAGTCTCATCGTGCTCTATTTATTTTCACCAAAACGCACCTCTCTTGAACTATTTTATTTGTTTACTCTTAATTCTCTATTTTATTTAAGCATTCAATTTCGTCGGGTGTTACACTGCTGCCAGGCAGCCAATACTATGGAATACAAAACTTCAATAGTTTTTGTTTTTTTTAATATATATATATATATATTATTTTGGGAAATAATCTTCAATTTTTTCTATAAACACTCCTCAAAATTTACCAAACGATATTTATTTAGTTTTTTTTTTTTTTTTTTTTTTTGTATATCCCACACATAACACTTTTTTTTTTTTTTTCAAATGTGGCCCAAATAAATAAATTTTCAATTTTTTACCTTTTTCATACCAAAATAGTTTACAAAACTTTATTTTAACAATCCAATTACTTGTTTCATTCAAACAATAAGAATCGAGGATGAAGCCAAGGGGTCGTAGGGGTATGAACAAGCTCAGGCTACTTCAACCTTAGGGCTTAACCAAGTCTACCTCTTTTTCAATTTTTATTTTATGGTTAAATACAAATTTGATAATGTGATTTACCATTTTGTCAAGAAGCTCATTCAGGTTTTTTTTTTTTTTTTTTTGTGTGTATATGTGTTGAAAAGAAATATATTCTCATTGGTGAAAAATTTATCTTGAGATTCAAAATGTTTTTCACTTTTTGTGTCCAAAGAAATTTAAAAAAAAAAAAAGAAAGGAAGGAAAAATATTTTGTTTTCTTCTACTTTTTGATTACATGTCCGGTTTTAGTCATACGAATACTCGAATCAAAATAGAGTTGACAAGCACAATGCACATGTCCTGTTGGCTAAGGGGGCGGCCGCCGCCCCCTTAGGTGTTTTTTATTTTTATTATTTTTTATTTTTTATTTAAAAAAAACAATTTTTTTAGTTTTTAATTTTATGGAAAAGTATTTTTGTTATTGGAAGACATTGATATTTTTTTGTAGTTTAGAGGAGACATTGATAATAAGTGATAATTTGATGAGGTATATGTACATTTTTTCCTTTTTTCTTACTGAAGACAATTGTAACAATATAAAAAAAAAACGATAGCCGCATGTGCACTTTCACTCCAAAAATGACATTCAATTTAAAGTTTCTCTAAAAATGTGCTTTACTATTTATTTATTTTTTTACTTTTTTAAAAGGGTTCTCTAAAGAATTGTTTGCACTCAAAGAAATTCAAAAATTAGAATGTGCTTTACTATTTTTTTATTTTTTTATTTTTTAAAAGGGTTCTCTAAAGAATTGTTTGCACTCAAAGAAATTCAAAAATTAGACCCGATGCAGATGCCACTTAGACCAAGGCTCTTGTCACTTTAGCCAACCCCCAAATTTATGGTAATATTTGGCTTGGGTACTGCTATAGCACCCAAGCTGTACTTTTTGAAGGGCTTGAATTAATTCCAAGCTCACAAATAGTGCTTGAAATCAATTCAAGCCCTTCAAAAAGGACAGTATAGGTGCTGTTACAGCACTCAAACCATAGCCTATTCCAAAAAACATCATTGTATGATTCCTTAAAAATAAACAAGAAAAATCGAATTTGTTACTTATAATTAAAGGTTTCCTTCAAATTGAGTTTGGATAATTTTTTCCTATCCAGTTTATAAAATTATCATATATTTTTTTAAAAAAGAAATAAAAATGTGTTTCTCCCGTGCTTGTAAAACACATAAAAATTTTATAGACCGAATTAAAAAGACTTATTTTAACCAAATTTAGAAGAAAAAAATGTCCGTTACTCACGGGAGGAATAACTTTCTTGCAAGTATTGAGAACAGTACCTTAAAGCTCAAGTGGGACAGACAAACTAAAGAGGAAACAACAAATCATAGTTGAGCGGATACATTTCCTCTTTGGATTATGAAGACAAATTAAAGGCTTTTTAGAAACCATCAACTGTTCACGACCACCAAAGATTTTGCCTAGCCTCATGTGAATTGAATAAACTGTGAGATCGATAGTAATTAAACAACCATTCAAAGGGTTTTTTTCAAAAATTCAAACCAACTAAACTTCGAATGATGTAATCCACAATATATTTTCCACTCGTTTAGAATATAATAATAAATTAGGTGAAGACCTCACCATTACAAAACAAAGATTATGGTCTATTTGAATTTAATACCTTAAAAGATAATAATAATAAAGACAAAGGGGTCTACAGTAACAAACACGTGATTAAATTTTGGTAATAAATTATTATTTTGAGAAGATCTTTAAGAGTACACTGTTCATGACTTTAACATGATTGGTGAATTAAAATATCGAGCAAAGAACAGAGAAAAATTTGCACAAAAAAGATAGACATGTGATTATTTTATAATATCATCAAATTTAGGGTTAGTTAAAGCTCTCATAGGCATGAATAAGTCAGTAAAAAAAGGTCTTTGTAGATCACATTTTAGCATAATAAATATATGTCTATGATAAGTTTGAGAAATGTGCACTAATTATGATATTTTATTAACAGGATAATTCATGGCGGATGACTCACTAATTATGTATAGATGATTCTAATAATTCGTACTCATGTTATTAGGGACGGAACTAGAACTTTAACTTTAAGGGGACCGCTTATTATTATTATAATTATTATTATGGGTCTATGTATCTGCAATTGGTACGTACTGCTTTCAATTGCATATGTTTATTCTTGATTATTTTTCTATTGCACTATATAATTATTGTGTTACCTTTTTTAGACTGTGAAGGATTGAAGACTTGTTTAGGCATTTTTAGCTATTGATGTATTATAATAACCGTTTTGCCTTTTTTGGATTGTTGGATAGTTAAGGGTTGAAGCCTTTTTTTTTTTAATTTTGGGTGTTTTTGTCTTTTCATCTTTAACGCGGTAACTCAATGCACTTGTTTTGCATGAAGAAGACAAGGGAGAGTAGAGAGAAGATTCAACAGTCCAAGCACAATACTTGTGTAAGAATTTAAATATGCGTAAGTATTTATATATTAACTCTATGTTATAAATATTTTTTTTAGATACAATATTAAATTTTTAAATGTTAAATATCACATAACCAACGAGTAAATTTAGAAAATTCCTTTAAATTCACTTATCATCCCTTTTTTAATATATTACATAAATATTATCCAAAATTATATAAATACCATCGACCTCATAAAAAGAAGATAACAAGTAAATTTGAAAAAGTTACTTATCATCAAACACAAGAAATTAAGCTCGCCCGTGCCTCCCCAACTAATAAAATAAAAAGCGGTTACAGAAAATGACGATGAAACAAATTTGTACGTTGTACTATGGCGCTAGCTACTAGCTACTAGCTAGTGATGTGTACTGCATGATCCCTACTACTTTAAGCTCATGTTCAATGGATGGTTTTAAATTCTAAGGAATTATTTTATTGGCCACTAGCTTGCTGCCATAATAACATTGTAAAGTGGTAAAGAAAAACAAAAGTAATATCATAAAAGAGTTATTTAATTAGGAGTTGTTTGTTAAAAATCTATAATAGCTATAAAAAAAATTGATGTGAATAAAATAAAATAAAAAATTAAATTTTTTTGTAAAACCTTAAATTTTTGTGATGAACCAATTAGACAAGAACCGGATTCATTACAATTAAAACATGTTTTTTAATTTTAACGGATTGAATTCCGATTGCCAAAGCGAATGAAAACTATTAAGATGGAGGCCGATCAAATATCTAATTTTTTGTATTTCGTATTTCCATTTTTTTTCAGTAAATGATTTCGTGATTACAAGATGTACAGTTGACCCAAAAGTAAATGAAGGGATTACTGTACATGTTCAATTTACAGTGATGAAAGCGTGTTAGGGAGATTTTAGTGAGTCCACTTGGGATTTGCCACGAGGACCCCTCAATCTTATGAAAAGCCTATATTCATCGAACGTCATGGGCTGGTATAGAGCAGGCTTGTCCGGCGCCACGAGCTCCTTCACCGGCTCTATGGGTATATCGCTCTTTGGATTGTAGAAGAAGGCGAGGGAGACACGCTCTTTGGCTGAATTTACAATCACTCTATGCTCCACGCTTTTGTAAATTGCGTTGCTTAGGACCTAATCAAACATTAAAGCACACAATTAAGCACAAATTAGTGGCTATAATAGTTGTTTGTAAATTGCATTGCTTAGGACCTAATCAAACATTAAAGCACACAATTAAGCACAAATTAGTGGCTATAATAGTTGTTTGTAAATTGCATTGCTTAGGACCTAATCAAACATTAAAGCACACAATTAAGCACACATTAGTGGGGATAATAGTTGTTTATGTGGGGAGATGAAATCATGACTGTTGTAAAGTCAAAATTATGAAGACGTCAGCAAATTAATAATTATGATGGAATTCATAACAAAGACTTGGTACTATTTTTACTATTATTCTCTAGTGGGAATAGAATTATTGGAAAAAAAAAATGAATTAACTATAGCTTGTTTTAGGACCACTTACAAACTCATGTAATAATTTATATTTTATGAAAATGAGTTTTATGTGAGTGATTACTTTATACTTTAGTAGTTGGCATGATAAGTATCACATGCATTGTCATGGAATTGGCTCAAGTGGTAAAAATTTTAGTATTGGTGGCATCCTTATCACATCTAAGGTTTAAATTTCTTTAGACACAAATAATTTTTAGGATTACACCCGTTGGCAAAGTTGGAGTCTTATACAATTTGTATGAAGGAGGCACTTTGCACGGGTCCAAAGTAATCTTACTTTAAAGAAGTTTTCCATCATATATATATATATATTAAAAAATATAAAAAATTGTTCGGTAAAGTTATGTTGCCCCAATAGCACCCAAACTATTGGTCTATAATATGGATAAAACTATTGGCAAAGGGATTACTACCAAGAAAAGTGGGGAAAAAAAACTACTTTTTGGGGGAATATCCACTGGGGTCAACAAGGTGCCACCACCAATTTCAAGGCTTGGGGCATGTTAATAACATGCCATTATTGCCTAAGCAATAAACGTTATTAAAAGTGAACCGGAAAATAACAAAAAAGGCCGGAGAGCAAATACTTTTCTAGCACCTCAACATGGAGGAGAGTAAAATGAAAACCAGCGAAATAATATTAAGTGATGGAAAAAAACAAAGAAGAATTACGTACATACCAGGTGTTGAATGATCAATATGTCATTCCAAGACCATTTTTACAAGAATTTAGAAAATTCTCTATATCGAAAGCTCTTTCTCGAAAAAATATATATATATATTGCGCAAAAGAAGTTTCGAAGCAAATTAATTGGATAGTAATTGTAAGAGATTTCATCTCTCTGATCTAATGGTGTTTAATAATCATATCAACTTTGAAAAGATAAAAAGAGAATAAAAAAAAAATGGTCCACAGGACCGATTTGCTCATAAATTGATGAGAATCTCAATCGAGAAAAGTTGGCCCAAAAGGTCAAATTTTAGTGAGTATTTGTCTAATTTTCATCATGGCCGGCCGGGGCGTGAGGCTTCTTCAATCATATGAAGGTTTGAAACTCCCCCCTCCTCCCCCAAAAAAAGCAAAAAAAAGAAAAATAATAATAAAAAAGAAGACCAAGACCTCTATAGCTAGCTGGTCGCATGTTTTTATCTGGCCACAACTTGATCATGACTGGTAATTAAAAGGTAGTGCCTAGTTGCATATGTTTCATGAATTCTAGTCAAACGTACATTTTCGTCACATGGGTAATCTTAGATTCAAAGAAAAAACATGCACCTGAATTTGATCGCCAATATTGACGATAAAAGCGTGGCGAGCCGGCTTGACGGTGATCCACTTGTTGTCTTTGCGGACTTGAAGACCGGGGACTTGGGCATCGGGAAGCAGCAGTGTCATGCCACCAGGATCGGAGTGCGACGACAAACCAAGAGTCAGGTCCGGCTGCGGACACTTGGGATAAAAGTTCACCCTCAGACAGGCCCCAATATTTTCGCCGCCAAATGCATTTTGAAGAACATCCTCCGGCAATCCCAGGTTTACCGACAGAAGTTTCATTAACCTCCTACACAGCTTCACTACTTCTTTCCCATACTCGTCGATCACTTCCCTAAGTATGCCAAAAAAAAAATCCATTCATCCAAGTCAATAAATAATATAAAAAGATATATTAATAGTATGGACAAGTTCGTCCATAGCCACTACTCTAGAAAAGACAAGAAAAGAAAAAGTAAAAAATGTCTTGTTTAATTAATTAGTGAATGAATTAATTAATTACCTGCAATAAGCCGGGAGGTCCCGGCCGGGCCATTTGTTGTAATCCTTTAACGATAATGGAAGGTAATGAAGGTAATAATAGTCGCTCCAATCAAGAATGGCACCCTTTTGAACGCCTAGGCGGCTACCGTACCCTTCATAAGTTTTTGGTGAGTTAGCATAAGCTTGCTTAATCTCCATTGGCAAGTGAAAAAAATCGCGCCAAACTTCCTGTGCACGGTCCAAAAGTTGGGCACTAACTCCATGGTTGAGAATTTGGAAGAAACCCCACTCTTTACAAGACTCAGATATTTGACTAAGTATGGTGGCCCGGAGAGCCTCGTCGTCGCTTTGTAAGCCTTGAAGATCGATGATTGGGATATTATTGTTATTATTAACATCGCCGCCAGCATCATCATCGACATCTGAGTAATTAAAGGACGGCCTTTCAGGTGGCGGCTTTATGTATCGGTCAGGAATCTCTTCGCTCTCGGACAAGGATTGGACCCGGGTTATCGGTTCGGGCCAATCTCTTGGGCTGTTGTTCATGTTGAGAGAGAGAGAGAGAGAGAGAGAGAGAGGAGGTGGGGATGGGGATAGGGAAGATAGTACCGATGGGAGTGGTAGTTAAAAAGGAGGGAGAGGAGGAGTAGTGGGATGTGAAATGGACGTGAAAGAGAAACGTGAAATATATGGAGGTTTTTAAAGGCGTGAAAGTGTGTGGGGGTGACCGAGAGAGAGTGGAAGTTCGCCTGGGTGTCATCCAATTTGTCTGCATGCGAGCGAGGAGTTGAAGGTTTTGTTATGTCTGTGTCGTCTTTGCTGAGGGTGACGGGGCCGGGTCGGCCGACATCCATGAAAGATACATAGGGCGCCCAGAATGGAGCTCCAGCTGATCAATTTAGCCATTTATAACTCGTGGATCGTGAGCCTTCCAGAATGATTGGTCCCCGTTTCGGCGCCGTGAACAACTTGATTTGCTTTTGTCTCCGCGTGCTATCTATACCACATATTATAACGTAGATAACGATATTAATTTTTGGCCGCTCATCCACACGCTCTAATTTTCTAGAAATTCGGATAGCTAATGAGAGAGTCGATCGTCAAACCTAATCTGTTTCGGATGGCCTACGATGTCATATGGCCGGGATAGAAATTTTCAATGATTTTATTGCCAAGAAGTTTTGGGTTGCCTGATAAAATCCATATATACGTCTCTTTCATATTTGTTATTATGATTGCTACTGAAAGGGGTTCTGCGCTTTATCTGTTTTAATTTGGAATGTTGATGATCTAAGTTACCAGATTAGATAGAAATTCTCAATAATTTTATTACAAAGAAGTTTTGGATTGCCCGCTAGGACTCATAGGAACGACTCTTTTATATTTGTTATTATGATTTTTATTAAGACAAGTTTCGAGCCTTATCTGTTTCGGATAGTCGAAGATGTTAGACTAGATAGAAATTTTCAATAATTTTATTGTTAATATGTTTTGGGTTGCCTAATAGGACCCATAGGGACGACTCTTTCATATTTGTTATTATGATTATTAGGAATTCAGACAATAAATTGTTAGAAATAATTCAGATCCTGCTAGACTCATTTATTTGAAACAGGTAAACCCATAAGATTTTTTTTTTGTTTCCCTTTATTTTTTTAAGGCCACGCGAATTTCACGCTCTAATAACAGGATATCCCAATTCATGCATTATACCATCAAAAAACATTGTAACTGCAAGAGAAAAGGTAAAATGTCTTCGTTTAAAAAAGACAAAACTTGTAAACTTCCCTAACCGTTTTCTATGCAACACAACAAGTTGTAAAACTAGCTACGGCAGAAATAGTTAGATCAAATTCTTTGCTCTAAGATCAATATATATATATATATATAATATATATATATATATATATATATATATATATATATATATATATATATGATGAATAAGAGATCAATATTATAGTGCACTCTTTAAAAATGATGATAATAATTTGGTTTATATATACAATCAACCCCAACTGATTTGTGAAAATAAATGTACATGTCCCCCAAAGCGACAACCAGTGAAACCGCGGGGGTTTCTCAAGGCTTAAATCAGCTGAACTGAGAAATCATTAATTATAGCTTGCCAGCCAGCCAATTGCAAGTTTCAGGTTGTGAGTTGTCTGCGAGACGAGAGAAAGTGCATGGGCCAGCTCTTGCAACCTTAGAATGGAAACTTTATTGCAGTAATGCTACTATTATACTATATACATATATATATCTTCAGCAAACTTGCACCACATGTTATTATGTGGAATCCACTCTTTCTGCGTGGACGAACTTGTCTACAGATGGGACACAAATCTTCTGGCTGTCTATCATTTTGCTCGAACAGATAATGAAAGTCCCTTGAAACAGAAACTTCAAAAATTAATATCGTATTTAAAAGTTACTTTCACAGTTTGAATGAAGATCCACCAATTGAGATTCAACGGTTTGGATACGATGTAACACAATTTTTTTTTTTTATTGGGCCTTTCATTTAAAATGAATAGTTCAAATCATGACAAATATATCAAAAACAAAAGAGAAATGATGGTTGGGTAACTGTTGTTCGGCCACCTTCAAAGGGTGGTCGGCCACCCCCGAGCCACCATTAAAGAGGGACCAAACTATCTTTTTGAATGCCCCAATATACACTCACCCAACTACCCTTTCTTTTCTTTCTTTTCTTTTTTCTTTTATTTTTTATCATTGCATGTTGTCACAATTTGAACATCTCATTTTAAATTAATATTCCAGAAAAAATGTATTGGACCCAATGGTACTTTACGGGACCCAAATCCGAGACTCAATACATCTTTATAATTAATCTCAATATTATGATACATTCATACTTCTAACTAATTTATTCCCTCCAAGACTAGCTATATAATTTAAAGTGGCCTAATTAGCGTGATTTTCTCAATCTAATAGTTGACTGCTTCATTTAAATAGGAAAAATAAACTTAGAGAATATTTATCTTAACTAGCTCAATGGGATTTCATTTTCTTTATTTTGGAAGCATCGATTCTTCAATTATTTTTATTTTTTATTTTTTATTTTTCTGCCCGTGAGATTCTTCAGTTGACTAATTAATAAGAGTTGTGGCTAACCCACCAATGTATGTCTATTTTATGAAATCTTAATTTATACATTGTGCATTGTATAAATTTATACAATATAGTTTAAACTGTTTCAGCAAAATGATTTTTTAGTAAAAGAATAATGCTCTTTGTACTCATTCAACTGCTCCATAATTAAATAATATCTATTTATAATACGTATATGATATTTTTTTTTTTTTATAAACGCATAGGATATAAATTAGATTGGTTAATTTGATATATATAATTGATTATAATTGGATTGAATACATTTGCATACCCAGTTAGCTGTTCTTCACATGACACCTCCAATCTTGAGCATGGGTTGGTATGTCAGAGGTTATAGCTAGGGTTTATTAATCCAGTACGTGGGATGATTTACTAAAAAAATATATTTCTTTAAAAATAAATTCCTTTCAATTTTAATGGCAACAAAGTTGATTGGGCACTGAGGTCCCTGATCAACTACCTTAGTTGGGAAAGAAATTTGATTCTATAAAATTGAGACAGAATATAGCTAGAGGAAATCTTTAAACTTGAGTTTGGATACTCGGGGCTTACTTTAATCTTTTGTAAGCTAGTTCTTTTTTTTTCTTTTTTTTCAAGCTAAAAGTTGTATAAACTCTAGAAAAAGAAGCTTTACTCCCTTCTAGAGAGAGAAGCTTTGAACCCTTTTGTGGTTCTTTTCTGAACCCTTAGTGTTTTTTCACCGCCTTCCCGGCCATGAGTGCCTCTTGGGGAGGTAGTTATAGTGTGTATTACAAACATTATTTTTTAACCGTTTGATCATTCAAACTTTGCAAAAGCCATTGATTTTTTTTTTTTTTGTTAGTCATTAAAAATATTTTACGATCTATTGATTTCTTTTTACTGTTTGTCTTTTTACACAATCAAGTTTCATACGTTTATGACCGTTTGGCTTTAAGACATTTTATTACATACGTTTTGACACCTTGTCTTTAACACATGGTGATGGCTTTAAAATCATATTACTTTTTATGACCATTTGTATTTATTACGTGGTTATATGCTTACCACATCTATAAAAGAAACTCTTCTCCAAATCCCACGCAGTGATATATGTCTGGGACATTTTGTTGACAAAAAGCACCTTTTTGTTTTTAGAAATCAAAATTACCTTTATACAAAGGCTTTTATATGCATATATACTCTGTTTAGCCTTTTATCCTATACAAATTAAGGCTTTTACATTGATGTCTCTTAATTCTAAATTTCACTTGAAAAATTATATAAAAGGTTGTTCATTTGATCTTTATATTTGGAAGTGCGTCCTTAACGAAGGTAAACACAATAGTCTAATTTTATGAGGTTGCGTATTTGGAAGTGCGTCCTTAACGAAGGTAAACGCATCGAGTTGAATACTCAGGGAGGCACGATATCAACCTTTAAAGACAACGCTCTTGCGTGATTCTATAGCATTGTGAGATCTTTCCTTATTTTAATTTTAATATATTATATTATATTTATTTTATTATTAATTTTTGGATTGATATTATTTTGTATCAACAAGAATTTTTTTGCACCATTAAAATTTATTTCCAACAATCTTAAAGGTTGAGACGATGGTTGCACAAATTTTTGTTGCCGCTAAAGTTCTTCCGAATGTTACAAAAATTGAACTTTTGATGAAAATAAGTTTACAACAAAAGTTGTCGATCTATTCAAGATGATATATATGGATCTGAGTATTTGGTTTTGGATTTTTGTGTGAATGGATGTTACATATATAATCAATGAAAAAATGCACAAGGAAATTTTGTTAATATGGTACATACAGAAAGTATGAACTTTAAAAGGTATGCAATTTTATTGCTTTACATTTATGTAGTTATTGGACTTTCAATTTGTTTTGATGTGATCTAAATTTTTGGTATGGTCCTTGCTAGGGGGAATTACCTTGAGGCTTGAATGCTTCTAAGATGCATTGTAAGGAAAAAGAGAACTTGAGCTTTCATAACTATAGAGATTATCTTTTGTGTTCTATAATAATAAGCTTGTCAACACATACCTAATCAGTGATTAATGATCATCCTGCTATGTTAGTTATTATCCATAGTTTTTGTGAGTCATTAATTCCAAATTGGAAGATCCTTGAGAAGTATTTGGTTGATGTGGAAACCGATTGAAGGTTTAAAGTTTCAAGAAATGATGAAAAACAAATTGTTTTATAAATAATTAAATTCTTGAATATGAGTTTTTTATGCATGAAAATGTATGTTCCGTGATTGTGATTTGTAGATGTATGTACTTATTTTTCATGTTCACATTTGTGAAAAATAAGGAAGAATTATTCTCTTGCACATTAGTGGAGGAAAACACCGAGTATGTGATCATTGGAGACAATAGGTTTATGCCAATGGAAGAAAAATGAGAAGTTCTCCTAAAGTTAGCATTAGGTAAAACTCTTTCACTCTCCAATGTCCTACATGCTCCCCACTTTAGGCACAATCTGATTTTGGTACACTTGTTTGGTAAGGCTAGACTTAAAATTTTATTTTATGATGGTATTGTTACCTTTACTAAGCATGATATTCTTGTCGAGTAAAGGATATGAAAATGTTGTCAATGCCTTTATGAAAAATATTTTTTGTGCTTGTTTGATTTCATTATATTTGGATGGTAGGCTTGGATATGTGAATCTTAGTTATATCAAGAAAATGAAAGAAACTAGAATTATTAATTCACTAAGTGAAATCGATATGGATAAATGTGAAGTATGTGTTGAGACAAAAATCACTAAAAAGTCAAGTAATTTTTTTTTAAGAGAAACCGAATTACTAGATTTAATACATAGTGATTTTGGTGATTTAAAGCACACAATTACTGGAGGTGGTAAAAGATTTTATGTGATATTTGTTGATCACCACTCTAGATTTACTAATCCTTACTTGTTAAGAACCAAAGATGAAGTCATTCTTTCAACTTGTCATATTCAGTTTTAAGTGCCTCATAAGAAAATTGGTAAGAACCTTGAGAAGGTCATAAACCTTGTTTAGAATACCTCAAAGTGTGGAGGAGATTGGCAAATGTTATATTACCTAAGCCTAAAAGAATGAAACTTAATTCTAAACTTGTGATTATATTTTTATTGATTATGCTTGCAATATTTTATGCTATGGATTCTTTTTTATTAAGAGTTGTGTTTTAGATTACAATATTATTATTGAATCTGAAAAATGTCATCTTCTTTGAGCATGTGTTTCCTTTGAAGGAAAATATATATTATTGCATAAATCTTTTATTGCTTCTAATGAAATTGTTGATGTGCAAGAATTGAGAAGAAGCAAGCGAGCTATAAAGGAAAGGAATTTTGGTAATGATTTTGTTACTTATATTATTAATGATAATCCAACATATTATGATGAAGCAATTATATCTATTGATGCACATTTTTGGTTATAAGCTATAAATATTGAATTGGATTCAATTATGTCTAACCAGACTTGAGAATTCGTTGAGTTACCACCTAAAACCAAGTCAGTTGGTGGTAAATGGTTGTTCATTTGATCTTCGTATTTAGACATGCGTCCTTAAAGAAGGTAGACACTATAGTCTAATCCTGGGAGGTTGCGTGTCAAGACATCCAATCGCACTGAATTGAATTTTTCGAGAGGCATGATATTAACCTTTAAGGATAACGCTTTTGCGTGATTCTATAGCATTGTGAGATCTTTCATTGTTTTAATTTTAATATATTATATTATATTTATTTTATTATCAATTTTGGATTGATATTATTTTGTATCAACAAGAATTTTTTGCATCATTAAAATTATTTCCAACATTAGTATAGCATCCATCTTCTTCTCCTCTCTTATTTCTTGTTGTTGTCCTCTTTTTCCTTTGTTTTTCTCCTCTTTTTCTTTTTGTGTTCGTTTTCCTCTCCCTAGACAACTGCTTGGTGATCTACCTTGCTCTCCCTCACAAAATCGTTGCACTCATTGTCCTCAATCTCTTCAGCCTCAACCACCCTTTGTCTTGTTGGGGGTTTTTCTTAGATTTGGATTTCTCAATCTTGATATGTCTTTTTCCGCCAATCCCAGTCCTTCCCTCTTACTCACCGCACCATTACTTGCTTCAACATCTCCAATTCCCACCGCCATTCTCCATGCTCCCGTAAGACACCGTTTGGGCTTTGTTGTTGGGATGCCCTCTCACTTATGATTGTTCGATCCCTTGTAATCTTTTTTCTATTAATGAATTGAAAAAATAAAAAAAAAAAAAAAAAAAAAGGTAACCATTGTGTAGTCATAGAATTAATTGGGGTAATATTATAGAAGTTGTTTTATTATCTTGTAGAGGTGTAAAAAGAAAAATTCAAACTTAGATTCCCTCAGAACAAGTAGTATTTATGTTAAAGTATTAATTAAATGATTAAATTTTTTTCCTATCAGCTTAAGTTTTTAAAATAAGTGGTGATTTAACATGTTATCAAAGTAAACGTCTTGTTTGAAACTTGACTCTACATTTTACCTCAATTTCAGTTAACTATTTCACATATTGTACCTCACTTGTTAAGGGGACCGAAATATTAAAATATTAATTAAACTCACTATTTACTATCAACTTAACATTTTGAGATAAGTTATAATTTAATAATTTATTTTTTTATAAAGCATATGAAATAGGAAAGCTAAGGGCTCTTATTTAGTGTGGTGTTTTTTCTTTTTTTCGTAGTTATTGAGTGCGTTTTAAAGTATTAATTAATTTTATTATTTTTTAATTGCTTCAACTTTTAAAATAAATAATAATTTAAAGTAGAAAGCATTAACTATTAATGAAATAATTAAAATTTATATATATATATATAATGGATAATTTAACAGAGTGACGTTTGCCAGTTGCAAGTCCAATCTAAGCGAACCAAATGTTAATCTTCACATCAACGAAAACGGGATAGAAGTGAAATTTTCTGTCCTGCACGAACTGTTACAATTTTGCACGTGAAAGAAAACCATTCAAAGGATAAAAAGTTAAAGAGTAGTAGCTTAACCTAAATGTGAAGGTAAAGGTGATTTGATAGCTCTGGGTGAGGAAAAGTTATTTTCAACCGAAAACGTACGCCTACAAAAATCTCGCTTGGCTTAAAAGAGAATCAATCATGGGAGTTAGCCAGATCGGAGAGCATGAAATTTCTTTCAGGTTTTTGTCGAACCTGCAGTATCTATCACGGACCCCCACCCCTAAAAAGGTCCATCCTAGTGCTCCGTACACCCACAGACAAACGAATTAAAGGAAGAGGAAAAAGACAAAAGAAAAAAAAAAGGTTGAAATGAACTCAACCACAAAAAAGAAATCAACTCATCAATGGCTGTAATCGAGTATTGAGACAATGTCTAAGAAGGATCAACATCGCAGCGGTAACAACAAGCAGATTAACGTACGAAGATGAGGAAGAAGCAATTCATACTCAAGATGATGATCGATAAGAGAAATTCAAATGAAGAAGATAATTATGATTAGATAACAATTGTATTGTTGTCAACATAGTGTTTAGGATAGAGTTCCTGACACGTTCACGTATAACGTGTAGAAGTTTCTAACAAATTTAAAGACGTGTAGTGCAATAGAGTTTTAATAGTATTATCAAAGCCATAGTTTTATTTGTCTTTTTATTCATCTTCTTAATAATAGTTGAAATATTATCATTGTCTTTATCTTTAATTGTCTATTAAGTGTTGTGTCCATAATATAAGTTTAAGTATTTCTTTACCTCTTAAGGTTATGGTTTAATATCTCTATTTAGTAGAGACTTTGAACTTTCAAAAGATCTTTTTGGAAGGTGTCGTGCTTCATAGGACTGAAAAGGCGGGCGGTTATAACTGCTCCGCTAACCGCAAAACCGCATAACCGCCTTCAAAGCGGTTAAAAAAAACTGTTAACTGCCTTAGGCGGGGCGGTTAGCGGTTTTGGTATAACCGCTAACCGCTTTTTAATATATATATATATATATATATATACACAAAATGACGCCGTTTTTGTGTTTAACACCAAAATGACATTGTTTGATTTAGGGCTGAGAACACTTTAACTCAGCCCTAAGTCAATAAATCTCCCTTATTTCTCTTCTCTCACTCACTCTCAACGCCGCACATCCCACCCAAACTTAGCTTCAACGATTTTGAAGTCTCTCGTCGTCCATGAACTCCATGAGCGCCAGGATTTTGCCGTCGTGGTCGTTGGTCGATCATGTCGATGATGTCGTGGCACTTCACCATGTTGCGGTTGTCAACGTCGCAGAGGATCTCAATTTCGATGCAGATCTGGCGGTGCACAGTGTGAATTGAACCAAAAGTAGATTTAGCATCGCGAATGATCAATCTCGTTAACGAACCTTACAGACCTTCACCCTTCATTGTTTCCTCCATAGTGACAATAATCTTGTTATTTTGTTCGATATCATCTACAAATCTACTATTGGGTTTGATGGATTTTAGTTGCTTATGAATTTTTTTGATAGGTTTGCGTAGATTAATCTCTTGGATTCGTTACAGATATTTTTTGGGTTTTTTTTTTTTTTTTGAGCAAAAAAAATAATAATAATAATAATAAAAAGCGGCTTATAGTAGGGCAGGTATAGGTTTAAATAACCGTAACAGTCAATTATTTTATAACCACTAACGGAGGCGCTTAGCGATTTATAATAACCGCCTAAGGCGGTTGCGGTTATAGCCAATAACCACTAACCGCAACCTCTTTTTCAGCCCTACTGCTTCAAGTGGTGAATGTTGTCACATTTCGGGGTTTGAATTGTAGTAGATATGAACAAATTATTGATGACATAAAAGGGGTATTGAATAGTATATAAAATTGGCAAATTGCCCATGTTAGAAGGGAATGAAATTTTGCTGCTCATGGTTTAGCCAAAGCAGCTGTTAAACAAGTCATAGACGAGGTATGAATGAAAAAAATTCCAAATTGTATTTGTGACATTGTTTTGTTAAAGCAACATGCACTATCTTTTTGAGTTCAGTGAAACGGAATCAGAACTATTTTGTCAAAAAAAAAAAAACCCTATTTTCTTTAAAAAAAAATTCAAAAACTAAAATAAAAAATTCAAAATTTCTTTTGTTTAGTTTTTTATTTTTAATAAAATATGAGTATTTTTAGAAGAATGATAAAAAGTGACTTAATTACAACAAAATAGTAATTTGATTATCTAAGTATCACATTCGTTAGTTCGTAAGAATTGTTTGAAAATGACTGATAATTCAAGTAACTTAAGTTTATTTAACCCCCCTTTTTTTTATTCAATATGGAGAATAAGAGTTACAAGATATTAATAATGAACTAGAAGGGGGTGGTTCCTCAAATAACATACCCAAACTAATTAGTTAGTATGTTAATGTTTAAAAACTAAAATCTTATACATATAGGATATTACTATATATATAATGTGTGTGTGCGAACGTGAACGCAAACGGAAATAAGCTAACTAGTCGAGCCGAACTTATATATGAGCTATGTTTACAAGAGTTAGCTAGTCGACTAATGTTTTGAATTTGATGTATTTCAAAATCAAAATATAATAAAATCCTCTCTCTCACTCACATGATGGGGCCTTTTTCTCTCTCTTGCACATGATGGGGCCTTAACTACCACTTCTTTTAGGCACCATCTTTTCAACACTTTTTTTTTTTAATCGGTTGATTGAATAACCATCTTAATTTTTATCATGACATGATCTTGTATGATCTAATTAAGTTACATCGCAAGGATAATTAACTGTTTTTTTTTTTTGGTAAATAAGATAATTAACTGTTGGAGTTTGACAGATCTCGACTAATGCTTTAAATTTATCTTGGTTAAATGTATCTAGCAAACCATGTATCATTATCTGTTGATTCATCTCGATCTACTACTTAATCATGTTGTTAATTCAAGATTCCTGTGAAAAGGATGGCCAAAAACACACATGTCCATTTTTTCTCCAAACAATTTTTAACGCCATGCCTTATCGAAAGCTCATCCTAAGTCGCCACCATGATTAATCTCAAAATATTAAGAACAATCATATATTCTACATTTTTATTATACAATTATTTCATAATGTTGTGTGACCAACTTTTGAATTCTTATTTTTGTTTTTTGTTTCATTAACATTAGTGACTAATTAAAGAGTTGGATGGGAGGAAAAGACATCAAGCAAGGTGGAATCCCTCCTCCCCCCTTACAGGCAAGTATAAAGTCAATTGAGACGCTGTTGTAAACACAGTCAATGAGCACTTGGATATCAGACTCATTCTGAGGGATTAAAATAGATTGGTAATTGCAAGAATAAGGTTAATTGGGATGTTGCCATGGACACAGTCAATGAGCACTTGGGTACCACCTTGAATCTCATCAATGCCCTGATGGGGCAGGTGTTAAGTTATGGTTCGGTCGATTTTGAGGGAGGGCTTGCGGTTCCCACCGTCTAGGCTCCTCCTGAGCGGCGTTCCGATGGTTGAGAGCTACTATGGTCATGTCCAGGTAGTATAACTACAATTTGCCTCCCCCTCTAACCCTTTTTATTTTTATTTTTTTTTTAAAAAAAAAAGAGCACTTGGGTATCAGACTCATTGTGAGAGATTACAATAGATTGGTAATTGCAGCTAAAAGTTGGACTAAATTAGGGAGTCTATAACTAGTTAAAGTTGCGGCTTTGGCAGCATTCCAAACAATTGAATTTAGCATAGAGCTGTGTTTGCAAAATATCATCTTGGGAGAAGACATGTTTCAAGTGGTTAAGGCTTTGAACTTTTCATGTCAAAGTCTCAGCAGATTTGGTTAAATAGTTGCAAATGCTTAGATGATTATTACTTCTCTGTCTAGTTGGCAAATCGTTCACTCTTCCTAAGAAGCTAATTTTGTAGCTCATGGCTTAGCTAAGGCTGCAGTTAAACATGTTATAAATGATATTTAGTTAGAAGACATTCCAAAATGTTTTTGTGATATTGTTTTGTTAAAACAATATGCTCTATTTTCATAATCAATTAATGAAATTGAAATGATTATTTAAAAAAAAAAAAATTGGTTAGAACTGTTACGTTAAAATTGTAAGATATATAATTGTAAAATAACACTAGTCTTAGTTATTTGAGATTAAACCTTAATTTCTATTCTCCATTAGGATAATTCGAACAAGACTAGGCCCTAGCACGTGGCACTGTCGTGTTTCTTTTTTCTTAATTATTTTTTAACATGGTGATCTATCAATCTTTTCACTTACAACAACCATACAAAAATGTCTCACTAACTACAATTAAAGAAGGGAATTAAAGAAACAAAAGCTTTGACCAGTATTTGCTTTCACACCTTGTGATTGGGACCATTTCAATTGGTGCATGCATGATGCCAAATGAGCTAAACAATCGTGGAAATCTTATAATTCTTTAATACGCCACTTTTGGGATTTGTAATGCTTTGACACGTTCAAGCACATGGTTTTCGATCGTTAACCTGATGCAGAAGCTCCAACCCTAATCATTATGGCTCTAGCTGTTTTTAGTTTAATACCGCCTTCAAATGATAATTTACCGTTTGGGTTTGAAAGAATTTTCTTGAAGGTGAAGGAAGAGTTTGGAAGAACAAGAAGAGCATAGGAAAGGTGGAAAGAAAGGGGATTGAGTTGTATATATGTCCATATTGAAGGAGAGTTTAACAAAGTCTCGCCACCGAATTAAGTAGAGGAAGAAGACGAGTTACACCTCAAAAAATTAGAATTTATTTTTATCAAATTCCATTATGTCCTTATTGTACAAAATAACATGCTTATATAGATTCAATGACAGATCATGTTTGAAATTGTGTTATGAAGTTCTAAAAAGTACTTTTAATACTTAAAAAGTTTTGTAAAACAAAAAGTTGGTCTATTTGATAAAAAAATTCTAAGGTACTTATTTGATTTTGTTATTCTAAAAAAGGTCAAAGCGTACTTTTATAAAAAGCTTAAAAAAAAAATTTTAAAAAAAAGCTTTTTAGATTTAAAAGCTCTATTTTTTAACGCAATCCTAAACATGCTCTCAAACCTAACCCTAATTTGACTATGGGCAAAACCCATTTATAGAATTATAAAATAATCCACTTAACTCTTAAAAAAACTAGTCAAAACATAAATTTAATGCTAATAACCTAAATAAAACTAAAAAACCTAATTATTTATTTCATATCTTGCATATTTTTTAAATTTAGTGTATTAAAGTGATATATGTTTCAAATATATTTAAAAACCGCGTACATTTTAAACACATGTTAATTGACTAGACAAATTTTTTTGTAAAAAGAAAAAGAAAAGAAAAAACCTTGGTATAATAGTAATTTATGTTAGTGGGTATAATGTGAAATGAAGGAAGCGTTGTGCTCCACTTGTACGCCATGATATGGACTTGACAACTTGCGGTGCGCCTGAAAGAGACATTCCGATTATCTTTCGCATAATTTTAGCTGTCGACAACCTATGAGGTTTCAACCATGAACAATTGAAAGCGAAAACACAAAAGCACACATGTTTCTTCTGCTCTAATTTGGAGATTGGAACGATTGGACGGAGATATTCATCGAATAATTTTGTTGGAAAGGGGAATCAAAAAATCTTATGTGTTTTTCTGCTGAGTGCACAGAATTATTGAAGCACCTTATTAAGCACACGTGTTTCTTCTGTTCAATGAATGAAAATTTCGTTGCTTACTTTGCGTAGTAAACGTGGATGATGGAGCAAACTATGGATATTCTAACTTTAATAATTTAAGAAAAAATTACTAAATTGGTGTTATGACTTATGACTTGACCTTATAAATAAATAAATAAATAAATAAATAAAAATGTTATGAATACAAAAGCTTTTATTAAAAGATAAGTATCAAGCTGATGTGGAGCTGATTAATTGGATGGGATCATAACAATTAATCAAGAGAATTGCTATGGTTGGTTGCCAATTAATCAGCATCACATACCCCTGTAACCTTTTTCCCCATTCAATTAAAATAAAAATAAAAAAATCAGCACCACACCAGTTTGGTAATATCTCTTGGTAAAAAATTTGGTATATGTAGCATTTCTCATGAATAAATAAATTTATGTAGTTTCAAAATGAGATTATAAATCCATGTGGTATATATGTAACAAAATGATTTGGTTTTACAAATTATGTTTATTTTTCAAGAGACCCCTATCAAATTATAATTCTACTCTCAAATAAAAATAAAAAATAAAAAAATTGGTTTAAGATGGCCCAAGGAGGTAGTTGACCACCCCCAAAATGACTAACGGGGTGGTCGACCACCCTAATGGTGATTCATAGGTATATATTATACAAATTTATAAGCTTATTTTGAAACCTCAATCATTTATTTGTTACAAAATCAAACAACAAGAATCAATTTACCAATTTTCATATAATCTAATTACAGTAGTGTCAAATGATGTATTCATCGATCGTGTGCTTTTATATGCGTAAGCCCATTTCTATTGGGCTAATCAAAGGTTATTTTGGCTATTCCTATAACAAAAACTGCTAAAAAAAAATTATCTGCATCAGGCTAACCATTTTAGCTTAAAAAAAAAAAATGGCTAGATGCTACAAAGCTGTATTGTAGCACTCAACAAACCATAAGAAATTATTGTTTTATTCGATAGATTTCTCTCCTCCCATTTTCAAAAGTTTGTTGTCATAAAAAGAATAGTGAAATAGATAGTTAAAATAGAGCGTCGGATGTAAGATGATTTTTATTTTTTATTTTTTTAAAAAAGTGGGTAACTAAAAAAAAAAAAAAAAGTGATTCTTTAACTAATATTTATTGATCTGAATGTAAATATTCTAAATGATTGAAAGCTCGATAACTTAAAGAGCTATAAATTGTAATAGAGAACGTGGTACCCAAACTTTCTCTCTCTCCTTTTTTTTTTTTTTTTTTTTTTTCAATAAAGAACACTAAATAAATATTACTTTTGTAGATCTAAAATGAAGACTTAAAAAATTTCTAAACAATAAAAAATGTCGTGCTAATTATTTATTAATTTATTTATTTTAGCTTGGATTACATGTTAGACTTCTTTATTTTAATATATATATATATATATATATATATTTGGTATGTACGTAATAGCGTAGATAAGAAAAATATAGAATAAAGGCACATGGGCATTTTCCATAAAAAATAAATAACAAAGACAAGGCGGTCTCAAAAACCACTTTCCTAAAAATCAAAAGAATAATCCTTTTTGGTATGCAGTAATTTCTTGTGTCGCTTCCAAATTTTATTATCAGAAAAACATGAACCGAAACGCATAAATAAAATGTTCTCAGCAATCAAAAGCCACTTCCGTATATAAAGCAAAAATTGATTTTTTTTTTTTTTTTTTAACTAGAAAAATTATTTCCAGTATTCCACAACGATAGTAAGCCTAATGGCGAAGGCCCATGATTATCCATGGGCCAGAATAGGCTTTAAGTTTTATATGTCTCAAGGCTAGGCTAGCCCGATCCAGATGACAAGGCCCATGGGTGTAAAGTTCGAGTCCATTTTCCAGCTCTTCTCGATTGCAAGTGGCCTCAAGTGCAGTGATCATATTCAAGATCAGCACAAGTAGTAGGAATCCCAAACTAGAATTTGGCCCAGCATCATTTCATCCCTGTCTAGTCTTAACTCATGCAAGCTCATTATTAGGCCCACATGGGCTATGGGCCTTTTGGAGACTCAAGTTCTACTGTTGTAAACAAATTGGGTTGGATTTTGAGCATGTGAAAAATAAATGCTGGTTAAAAAATTATGTGTTTTTTTTTTTTAAACCAGGGTTCCGCTTAGGCAGTACCTCCTATTAATTGGATACCGAACGTAGAGGCCCAGTTAGAAATCATCAGACTAATCCCCTGTCCAGCGTAAAATTATGTGTTTTACACTTGCTAAAAGACAAATTTACTAATAGGATTCAAAAAATTTATATGCATCTCTCATAAATCAACTACTTGTTTTCAGTGGAATTTAACAAGTTAAATACGAAGAAGAAGAAGAATAAGAAAGAAGCTACTACCTTTGAGAAGCATGATTGAAAACTCATCTAAAACAATCCGAGAGGAAGAAAAACTACTAAACTAGGATGATGCAGGATAAGTAAATAAAGAGAACAATTAAAAAAAACTTGGTAAAAATCAGAGCCACACCAATTTTGCACAAAGAATGATACTGGTGTCTCACCAATATGAAATAGAAAGGGAGTCTCACTTTGATACAGAACAATACATGAAAAAAATAAAATAAAATAACATCCTTTTTGTTAGGGAGTTTGGGCCAAAGGGCCCAAAATCCCAATCAAGCAGCAAGGCCCAGATCGAGAGGCCCATACCCGACAGCAGGTCCCAAAACAAAAGCAAAGAAACGGTTTCGTTACTAACAGCCACAAAGGCCACAACTCCTGAAAGTAAGGACCGACTACCCACGAACCCGAGAATCACGGACTGACGCCACTACGTATGATCATACATAACAGACACGATAGGGACCACGAAGTCCAAGAGCACGACCCCGAAATACCCGAGAACCACTATACCGAAGGAGATATAAATAAAGCCAGGAGAACAGAGGTAAGGGGTTGAAATCTTTTTACTGTCAAGCACAAGCTATCAAATTATAGTCTATTATTAGACTCTCATATAAGCTCACTAACTTAAGCATCGGAGCTATTCCCCGCCGGCACCTCCCGGCAAGCTCTTTGCTTACGTTTTCCTCTTTTACAGGTGTTCGTCGTGAACTGTACCAACACTTTTATTTTAAACAAAATAAAAGAGTTATAGACTCCTAATAAAAGTAACACATAAAATTAGCTAAAACAAAACAATTGAAATGATGAACAATTGAAACGATGGGCTCCTAAACTAAATACTAAAATCTGGGTGACAAGTTCCATTTAGAGGTCGTCTGTCTAGAATTTAGATAATCTCCTTACCTACGTAGGATTGTCAACTCCCAATAAAAAGAACTTGCTTGGATACCACTTGACAAGGACAATGAAAAATAAAGAAAAATAAAACCTTATAGGACTGGCCGAATAAAGTCATAAGAATGAGTCATACATTGAGATTTTTTTTAAAAAAAAAAAAAAACAAACAAACAAAATGTTGTTGAGTCCTTCCTTTAGAAGTTGGGCCCGTCCTCTTGGTCTTATCTTATCCACGTTGGACTTATTTTCCAAGTCGGTTTCGTTGCCTGCTTCATTGGATCTTATTTTAACAATATTATTTCTTGAATTATGGTCGATAATTTTTTATACAAAGTGTTAATTCAACAAGGAATCAACATGGAATTAGAATTTTACATAAATGGGTTCAGGGAACACCTGATGATTAAAGGTGGCGAACATTAATAGGCTAAAGAATTCTCATTGCAAGAGTTGAACTCAGGCCCTAATACATGTTCAACCACTTAAAAATTCTTTGAAACTACTGAACTATCAACATTGGTGGTATTCGAACACTATTTAAGTTGTTATTATTCTTTCTCCAAACAAAGGAAACCAATTGGAGTTGAACATATTATTAGGGTTCCAAAAAAAACAGAAGAGTGAAAAAAAAAAAAACAAAAAAAAAAAGTTACATGATTTTTCTTGTATCCTTCTTTCTGTTATATTTTTCTTATATCTACTGAATTGGGTTTGCTTGAAAAATAGCTCATTGCTTGGTCTGATGCTTAAATGCTTTATTTTGTTTGTGATATCTCCGATCAAGTCTTGACTGTTGAAGTTATTGGGTGTCATTTCGTGTTTTTGTGATTATTTGTAGTTAATCAGGTCCAATCGGGTCAATTCACCCATTTATCTAGCCAATTTGTATTAAGTTTAAAATGTTTGACTTGTTTAACTAAACAAGTCATAACAGGTTGACTGGCCAAACAAATTGTTTTCAACTCGATATGCCAACCTTACCCGGAATATCCTCAACTAGCAAATTGCTTTTTCTTTTTCTTTTTTTTCCCCCAAAAAAGGTTAATAGCACCTTTACATGAACAAGAGAAAAATGGTAAGGAATAGTTACAACCAGACATGAGTTTTTTTCCCTTCCAAAAGGTTAATTACACCTTAAAAATTCTCACAGGTTACTTCAATAAACTGAATTACAATAGTTTCCTCATACTCAATTTAAAAGAAAACATTTTCCTTTTATTTTTATCTAATAAAGTGTCCTGTCTTTACTTTGTTTCAATAAGACAATATAACAATCGAAGTTGGGCAATATAATGCTCAAGTCCATGTATTTTCATGTAGAAAGATTGCTTAGCTATGACCCGTCAATGAGTTGATCCCAATATATTCTTTATCACACTGACTCAAACCTAAACTTGGTTTAAGTTTCATGTGAAGCCAACAAATATGGAATGGAATCAGGCATTATATAAGAAAAAAAAACATTAAATATTGTCCATACTGTTTGTCCACTTTATCCACAATTCCAAGAAGGATAATCGGGTGTTTTAAAATATTAGCAACACTACGTTTTAGATCAAATAAAAAGGAGTAAGAGTTCAAAAAAAATTTAAAATTTGAAGAGAAAAATGATTTTTTTTTTTATTTTATGTAGCAACTTTTAAAAATCCTAAACAACAAACTTTTTAAATATTTTTCTATTTTAACTATTTTTTTTTATTCATTGAAAGCCCAACCAACTCTTCTATCTCACTTATTTTGAGAGACTTTGATGAAGAGAGAAAAAAAAATAGTAAGGAGAGAGAGAGAGAGGGAATATAAAAATATAAACAGTGGAGTAGAGAAAGAATTTGTTCTCCATATTTGAAGAGAGCTTCTAACAAAAATTAGTTTGAAGAAATTATAGAAAACTTGCTGCAAATGAGATATTAAAGAGTTTCTCTAATATTGGGAGAAAATTTTAAAATAAAAAGTTTGATGTGAATGCTCTAAGGGAAAAACACGCTTTCATTTTACTCCTATTGTATTGAACATTCAAGGTAATCGGTCTTTGGATTAGCACAAATTAAAAAAAGATGAATATTATAAATTACATTTTTATCTAATTATTATTACATTATTTAGTAAAGGCTAATCTAAGGGTGCATTGATAGTGTCACATTAGCATAGTATGATAACACTGTGATAAAAAAATATGTGATTTCTAATGTTATTCATTTAAAAAAAAAAAAAAGATAAAAACTATACTTTTATTCTACCACCATTCAATCCTAACAGTATTAATCCGTTTTTTTTTTTCTTTTATAAAAAAAAAAAAAGATTAATGACTGCCAAACAACAAGAGATAATAATGGTTATGGCGGTATAAACATATAATTTTAAACCATATTTAAAAAAATAAAAAAATTATTGATACAACCACGTCAGCGGAAGAAGATAATGCTAGAATAGTGTTGTATTAAGCCTTACTCATTAAAAAAACGTTGTTGCTATATAGTTTGATGCGACGAGAGGTGTTGAGGCAATTTCCAGCGTCCATAGTGGAAGGCTGAGTCAGAGTCAGACACCATCCTGTCGCGGTGTCAAATGGTGTCACCCACCTGGAGAGAAAGCCAACGCGTTCAAGCGTGAAGAATTTGAATTCTCTTGCTCCTGTCACCCTTGCTCCCACTCTCTTATATATCTCAAGCTTATCATCGACTCGCAGTCAAAGCGAGTAAATGCACGGCCTCAGCCCAACTTGCTTTTCAACTATTAACAATTTGTTAGTACGTGTTAATATGAGATTAAATTATAATATAGCTACAAAAAAAAAAAAATCTGTTTTTAAGTACTAATTTTATAATTACACTAAAACTATCAAAGTCTTTTCAAAATGGTTCTGTTTGTTTAACTTTTTTTTTTGTTTTCTCCTCTTAAAACAAAAAATTAATAAATAACTTAAACATAAAATACTTTTAAAAACATAAAATTAATTTTCACTTTTATATCGAATCTTAATACTTTTACAAAAAACAAAAAATATATCCTAAAACCAATAAAAACTCAGTGCATTCACCAAAAATCTTATTATATAATATATGTTAATATTTCTAAAAATAACTATTTCAAATATGTTTCAAAAGCATAATCTTAAAGAAAAGCTTTCATAATACAATGAAAAGTGTTAATCAAAATAACTTTCTCATTCTAGTGTTTTTATGATAAAATTAAAAAAAAAAATTATATAAATCAACTATACAAAAGTATTTTAATAGTCTTGTCGTCCAAACATCAAATACTATTTTTAAAAGCATTACTTTGAAATATAAATTATTTAATTCTATGTAAAAAAAAAAAAAACTCTTTTTAGAGTTCTGTCAAAACGCCATGTCGCCATGTGATAAGGAGAAAAAAAAGAAAAAGAAAGGAATAGAACAAATTCACAAAGTTGACTGCTGGACGAGGGAGGAGAAAACGCTCATCAGCGCGCGTGAAATAGGGATACGTGACGGGAAACCTGTAAAGGCGGTCAGATACACGTTGAAGGAGGTGTTGCGAATTTGACTCGCATTTGAAGTTCATTTCGGATTCATTTCTCAAAAAACCAAGCCAAGCCTTCTAGTTGGAGCTTTGACTTTGACCGCAAAGCAAAGCAAGGAAAGAGCGAGGAAGAAAAGTCTCACTTTCCTCTCTCCTTCCCAGTCCGTAGCCTTCAGGAAATACATAAAAAGGACCGACTCCTCTCTCCTCGTATCTCACGCTTCCAAAGCGAGGTCTTCTCTGAAAAACCCAACGTTTCTCTTCAATTCTCGTACACACCCAGATCGCACAACGTAGTCAAAGGTATGTTGTTGTTGTTGTTGCTGCTTGATTTTGGTGAAAGAATAAAGTGTTGGTTTTTATGGTTTAAGATGATCTGTGAAGTTTTATTGAATTTGGGTTGGTTTTGATGGATTTTTTTCTGGGAAAATTCGGGAGTTTTGAGTTTTTGGGGCTATAGTTTGAAATTTTGATTTTGGGTTTGTTATTTGGACCGGTTCTCTGAATCTGTAGGACACCAAGTCGCTGAATTGACTTGGAACACGGCCGACACGTTCTGAATTTCGTTGTTCTGCTTTTGATTTTTCGATTTGTTAGTTTAGTCTCTGTTTGTTTGGTTAGAAGTAAATTTTTTTTATAATACCTAGTATTTCCGTGTTTGTGATTTATGAACGAGGAAAATTTACTTCAAGTTTCCCAAATAGGTTTTTGGGCTGGGCTTATCGAGTTGGGATGCTATTTTTCTTGAAATTTCCCATCATAATCTAGAATTTGGTATGAATTTACTTCTTTTTTTCTTGAAGGAATGCTAAATTACTCTTTGTTAAAATTTTCAGGACTTGGATATGTGCCCTGGTTCAAAGAGTAGACTTTCTTCCGCAAGCTTTGCCATGGAAGGTGAATTTCAGAAACAGAAAGATGCCTTTTTCTGTGACCGCTCGGTTTTGCTTGAATTGTCTGCTACCGATGATCTCGAGGCCTTCAGGAGTGAAGTAGAAGAGAAGGGTTTCGATGTGAACGAGGCAAGCTTTTGGTATGGTAGAAGAATTGGGTCGAAGAAGATGGCGTTCGAAGAGAGGACACCTCTTATGATTGCTGCCATGTTTGGTAGCAGTAAGGTTTTGAAGTATGTAGTCGAGACTGGCAAGGTTGATGTCAACAGGGTTTGTGGTTCAGACAAGGTCACTGCTCTCCATTGTGCTGTTGCTGGTGGTACCAATTATTCACTTGAGATTGTTAAGCTCTTGCTTGATGCATCCGCTGATGCTAATTGTGTTAATGCTAATGGAAATAAGCCTGTTGATTTGATTGGCCGTGCGTTGAAGTCATCCTCCAATTCAAGAAGGAAGGCTATGGAGTTGTTGCTAAAAGGCGATAATTCAGTGGGGGAAGGTGATCCAACGGTGAACCATGAGGAATTGCAGCAGCAGATGGCTATGCCCCAGTTATCGAAGGAAGGAGCTGAGAAGAAAGAGTACCCTATTGACATATCCTTGCCCGACATAAACAACGGGATATATGGGACGGATGATTTTAGGATGTATACTTTCAAGGTGAAGCCTTGCTCAAGGGCATACACCCATGATTGGACCGAGTGCCCTTTTGTCCATCCCGGTGAGAATGCCAGGAGAAGAGACCCACGGAAGTACCCCTATAGCTGTGTTCCTTGCCCGGAGTTCCGAAAAGGGACATGCCAAAAGGGGGATACTTGTGAGTATGCACATGGTGTTTTTGAGTCCTGGCTTCATCCTGCTCAATACCGAACCCGGCTTTGCAAGGACGAGATGGGGTGCTCGCGCAAAGTCTGCTTCTTTGCTCACAAGCGTGAAGAATTGCGCCCCTTGTATGCTTCCACAGGTTCAGCCATGCCTTCGCCAAAGTCTCATTCGTCTGGTGCACTAGACATGACGATGATGAGTCCCTTGAGTCTCAGTTCGTCATCTTTACCGATGCCTACTACTTCAACACCACCCATGTCTCCCCTGGCAGCCGCTTCATCTCCCAAGAGTGGGAGTTTGTGGCAAAACAAAATTAATCTCACTCCTCCTGCCTTGCAGCTCCCAGGTAGCCGGCTAAAGACTGCTTTGAGTGCTAGGGATTTGGATTTGGAGATGGAATTGCTTGGGCTAGAAAGTTATGCCAGCCAACAGCAGCAGCAGCAGCAATTGATTGACGAGATAAATCGTCTTTCGTCCCCATCCTGCTGGAATAAGGAGTTCAGTAGGATTGGAGATTTAAAACCTAATAACCTTGATGATGTTTTTGCATCTCTCGATTCTTCCATGTCCCAATTGCAGGGACTTTCACTAAAACCCACAACACCAACCCAGTTACACTCTTCACAACCCAGTTACAATCGCCAGAACATGAACCAACTTCGTGCAAGCTACCCAACCAATCTCTCTTCCTCTCCAGTGAGAAAACCCTCATCCTTTGGATTCGACTCATCTGCTGCAGTTGCAGCAGCAGTGATGAATTCCAGGTCTGCAGCCTTTGCAAAGCGAAGCCAGAGCTTTGTTGATCGTGGAGCAGGGAACCATCGTCATGGGTTTACTGCTGCTGGAAACTCTCCATCTACCATGTCCTCTGGTCTTTCAGATTGGAGCTCACCTAATGGGAAATTGGATTGGGGCGTTCAAGGAGATGAGCTGAGCAAGCTCAAGAAGTCTGCTTCTTTTGGGTTCCGAGACAACAATGTGGCAACAACTACAACCTTCATGCCATATGCAGTTGATGAGCCAGACGTCTCTTGGGTTAATTCCCTGGTTAAAGACGTTTCTCATGACAGTTCCGGGTTGTTTCGCAAAGAGCAGCAGCAGTATAATCCTGTTAAAGGGGGTCATGAGATTCTTCCACCGTGGGTGGAGCAGCTGTACATAGAGCAGGAGCAGATGGTGGCATAAGTAACATATCTGCCTAATTTGCTCCTAGATTATATTGACGAAGCTTAATATTCTTTTAATTTTTTTTTTTTTTGTCGATTTAGTATTCAATAATTGTAGTTAGAGATAGGAGAAGGGAAAAAGGCCATAGAGATCGAATTTCAGGTCAATCAAGGCCTACAAATTTGTGCAGGAAGAACCAGTTCCTGCTAGGTTAGTTAGAATATTGAGAAAGATTGATGGAGCAAAGATGGTGATTTTTTTTTTTTTATTTATATCATATTCTTGTATTTTTTGCCCTCCCCTTTGAGAGCTCATTTATTAATATGGAAAATGATATACGAATCAGTGGCAAGAAAGAAGTTTGTATATCTATGATCAAATTGTGAACATTTCATTTGGAAAATGTACGTAAACTTTTCCTTTGTGCCTTATTTTGTGATATTTCATTGCAAGTTCCATAATAATATGAATTAGTTCTGATGAATTCTTGTGCTCTTTTAATGTACTTCTTAATGTCTATAACTGATTCTTTTATTCTTCAGAAGATAGTGATGAATTGTCTTTTTAGAGCATTATGCTACACTCTGTTTTGAGAGCCAACTCTTAATCCTCTGTGAATGTGTGAATGCTGGAATCAATTTTTTGAATTAGTTGGTATTATAATTTAGCTGGCTTGGTCACTATTAGAATCATACTCTCCTGCATTAAGAACCGACTCCATTAGGTTACCTGATGCTACAAACATGTGGAAGCCCTAGTTGAGTTGGGTTATTATTTAGAATCTATCACATAAATTCTCTTATAATGCTCAAGACGGATTAAAGTCTTCTGCAATTCATTCAATTTAGACCGTTCATTACAATCCTCAGCCAAGATTATATCACATAAGCATTAACAAAAATAACAAAATAAAAGTAAAAAATAAAAACAGCTAATGAGGTGGCTGGATCACCCTGTTGAACTTTTATTGGGTGGTTAGCTACCCCTACAAGAGGTTGAGAGATTATCAAACCACCCTCAAAACAGTTTGGAGATAATCTAACCACTCTCAAAATTAGCTAATGAGATGGTCTGGTCTGGTCCGGTTAACCCCATAAGAGGTCGAGGGTAGCCAAACCTAGAAAAAAAAAAAAAAAAGGTTGGGTAATCCAACTACTTCAAATAAGCTTTTGTCATCTATAAAACAACTGATGGGTGGTCTAACCATCCCAAAGAGATGGTCGACCACTCTTATAATAGGTTAAAGGTGGTTCAACCATCATAAAATAACTTGAGGCTAATCAGGCTAATTATCAAAAAAAAATAAAACAACTGATGGGTGGTCTAGCCACCCCAAGGAGATGGTCGACTACCCATATAATAGGTTAAAGGTGATTCAACAATCATAAAATAACTTGAGGCTAATCAGACTATCTCAACAACTCTCAAGAGAGTAGCCAACCATTCTTAAAGCCTGTTCTATTAATTGTTCGACCAACCATGCTATCATGGTGGTGATTGTTCGCCCCTTTAACTTATTTTCTTATGTGGTATAATTATAACCATTAGTTTACAAGAATGGCCTGATTCAATTACATGACCTTAATCTGCTCAAGAGATCTCGCTCCTCTTCTGTCTAAAAAGCCTGCAAACCACAATATCATAACAATTGCCTCAATTTGGATAGCTATAACCAAATAGAAGTATTGGCAGAAAGTTGAAGGAAGAATTAGGTTGGGGAACTTTAATGGTAAATCTGCATCGGCTCTGCAACAAAGAATATAGGACGTTAAAGAGGGGTTCAAATTTTCAATTTTTGGTACAAATCAGTAAGACACTGATAAAGGTAAAAATAGTGATTGGTTTAGTAGGGGCTATACTAGCTCTTAGCTTACTGCACTTCCAAAAGAAAAAATCTGGAAATGGAAAATTGCTTTGCAGATCATGAAGTTTGGTCAAGTTTAGGCGTTGTACCGGCTCCTAACCTGCTTACTTTGTTACTTTAAACTATTGAAGGAGAGTGGATAATATCCAACAATTGCGCACTGAAATTTAGTGGGCACTAATGGCCGAAGTTTGTTTGAATTTGTTGCCCTATCAAAAACACCTCATATAAGCCAATTAACAGTCATTTGTTAAAGGGTAATACTTGTGCATTTATTTAATGTCTTTTTCAGCGTTCTTTTAATACATGTAAAATGAGTTTTTTACTTTTTAAACAAAAGTTAGACTCACTTGCTTTTCAAAAAAAATGAAAAAATTAATTCACGTGTATCAAAAGGACATTAAAAAAGATATAAAATAAATGCACAAACATTACTCAATACTCAAAGCTATTTTTACACTGATGTCACATAGAACATTTTTTCAAAAAAAAAATATAAAATAAACTTTTTAAAACACATCAACAAACGGAACCGTTGTTAGTACATATTAGAGAAGAAATGTGTAGTTAGTATTGCCCTATATCTCTACCGACTCTACCTGCCAGAAATATCATTAGGCAAACAACTAAAGTTCCTGCTTCAATACAAGTACCTGCACAACTATCTGCAACAAATTCAACAAAGATTGCTTGTACTTGTTAGCCCGAAAACGTTTGGAATATTATCGCTTTTATTATAATTTTTTATAAATTTACCTAAATAGTCTATATGATATTTGGTAAATATAAATATAAGTTTGAGCTGAAATAAATAGTATTTCAGTCCAGGCACATGAACAGTATTTTTGTGGGTCCCATATATTTAAAAAATAATTTTTTTTTTTTTTTTTTAAATCTCATTCAACCCTGTTCATTTCAGTCTGGACTGTTATATATCACGGCTCTATGATATTATGTGATTCCATATAAAGTAAAAAAAAGATAAACAACAAAATTTGATGATAAATTTAATTATTTAATGACATACATAATAAGTATTAATCTCGTAAATATGTAATAAAAGCAATAATATCCTCACCATATTTTTCGGACACTACCGCGTAGTCTAATTTACATAATCTTTTTTACTTGCCTTCTTATATTATATCATTTGCTTGGTGGACGGTTGATTATGGTAGAATTTTGATAAATTATTTTATGATCTAAATTATATTTTACCCCATTTAACCGTATATTTAGTGTCAAATAATTTCAAATTTTTAAATCACGTAATAATGCTGGCAACGTATACATTGTTAGTGATATATATATATGATGCCAAATTATTTTAAATTTTTAAATAACATGATAATACTTACAATATATATTATGTTAGATACTCTAATCAGGACGGTAAGATAAACGGAGAGAATCCTCATTTCAAAAAAAAAAAAAACGGAGAGAATCCTGTTCGTGCGAGCCAGGACAGGTCCAGCAATTTATTTTAATAAAGTAAGGTCCAGCATTTTGATATGTTGTATAACTCTATCTCCAAACATGAAATAGCGCGTGGGCCCTAACTTTTTGAGTTCTGTGTTTCTTTAGTCGCCCCACGAGAGAATGAGCTGGATGGTGTAATAATAACTGTATATGCTTGAGCCGCCCACGAGGTTAATTCTCAACCATACATAAACTTTGTTTTTTTGGCAAATTAGTATATATATTTTTTAGGTATACAATAAACTAAAACTATGATTGCACTCGGAAAGAAGCTTCTTTCAAGCTTCTTGCTATCAACCTGCACATAAGAGTTTACATAATTTAAAATTTTGAAATAAATTTAACACAAAATTAAAAGGTTAAAATTAGAGAATTTGATGATTTTAATTAAGAGTAATAATACATGTCAACTCCTATGTCTGTCTTGTATTCATCAAAAGTTATGTGAATTTTTAAAATTATTATTGAATAAAAAATTAATAATGATTCATCATGAATTTTGTTGGGGGTTGGGCCTAAACAACCGTATCAGCCCATATCCCCTTTTCTCGGGAACGACCCATAAATAAGGGGACCAAACTTGCACATCTATATTCGCCGATCTTCGTCTTAAGGGTCGGTTAGTACACCGAGGTTTTCCCCATCCCTCAAGGTTCGGCTCCCGAATGAATAGTGTCATGATTCTTGATGAAGAGAAGACAAGGTCCATTATGGCTAGCATTTAAGGCAGCCGGCCTTGGTTGCTGCTCCTGCATGTTTTCGAGGTCTACCTGCCCCTCAGGACGTGATTGACGTGACAAGCGGACAAAGGCTCGGATGACGTGGGCCTGTACTTACGTGACACGCAGAAGGGTCGTTAATGGATCTCATGGACATAGAAGACAATAAGAAACTTAGGGTCCCACCACAGAGGTTCATTAAATGAGCCTCGGGGAATCCACTACTATATAAGAAGTAGGACAAAGTTTGGTGCGATGTATGTAACAAAAAACTCTAAAAATACTCTGAGTTTTCTGAGAGGAATTCTCTAAAGAAAAATACTGACTTAGGCATCGGAGCTATTCCCCGCCAGCAACCCCCGGCAAGCTCTTGTGTCTAACGTTTTCTGTGTTCTCAGGTCCACGTGCAGCCGGAGTTGGAAACTGTCTCTACAATATTGAAGTTATTGGGATTTGGCTATATCAGTATTTAATTATTATAAGAGTTTTAGAGGATCTTAATAAATGAAAAATTAAACAAATTCGACTAAACAATCTTCAAATCTTATCTATTATTTTTATAAGAGTAATAACTGAAATCACACTTTCAAGATTTATGGGTAAAGTTCATATGCTCTCTTTAAATTATTATTTAATTAATGATATTTTTTTAAATTTTTAATTGCGACAATTTTTTTTTTTAGTGTGCATTGTCTCAATTGAAAGTTTAAAAATTGAAATATTGTCAATTAAGTAGTAATTTAAAGGGAGGTATATAGACTTTTCTCAAGTTTTATCCTACCACTATCACACTATGTTGATGTGACGGTGTGAATTCATTTTTAATTTTATTTTTTATTTTAACAAGAGTTGATCAAAGGGAATTAGTACTACCACATCAACATAATAAAATAGTAACAAAATAAAAATATGATTTATACCATTATTTTATTTATTTTTCTTAAATATATTTATATATATAATAATTCACATGTCACAATTAGTTACAAAATGAACATGAATATAAATAGTAATGCTAAAAATTATACTTTTATTTCATTATTATCCTACCTTATCGATGTGGTAGTCCTTTAAATTTTTTTTCCTAACAATTGGTACTACCACATTAACATAATGTAATAGTAATAAAATAAAAGTACGATTTTTACTATTACTTTGAAATCCCCGATACAAAATTGAAGTCCTTTGGATAAATTTGGTATTATGCATTGTGGGTTGGGGCTAACATATCCTATTACCAATGTTACTTATTGGGCCAAAAGTTTAGCCCACGCCCTAACTAAAAACCCGTTGAAATGGTTCCCGATATCTGGGGGTCGGCCCAACCAAACCTGATTTTTTGTTAACGTTGTATTTGAGCCAGCCCACCCAACCAAAGGTGTTCTGTTTTCCTTTTCTGGTATAGTACACGCACGTCACAAGTGGTCGATTGGGTGCATTGAGACAAAGATCGACCATCGCCTTCCTTTTTCAGCTATATTTGCTTCTTTCTTCTTCTACTTCTAAGCTATCGGCACCGGCACCTCCTGAAAGCACGTTTCAATTTGCTCGGGAAAGAATATGCTTTCAGGTCTCTCTCTCTGTCTCCCTGCGTGTGTGTGTGCAGCGTGCTTTATTGCATGGCACGTTAACTACTCGGTGAATTTCCTCAGAGAGATATTTTTTATAATATATAGTGCTGTTTGGTAGCTGGTGTTCTTTATGTTTCATTGAACTTTCGAGATATTCGTAAGTTTGATGTCAAGTTCTCGCTATATATTATACTGTCCCGAATGTATTTTCGATGATATTGTTGGAAGGCATTTTGTAGTTTTTTCAACTGTTCACTCTCCTTTTCTCGTGAAAACTTCAAATTAAATTTGAACAATTGGAAAAAAAGAAAAAAAGCACATGTACTTATGTTATGTTCGGTATGCGGAATAATTATTTTTTGGAATAAAAAAGTAAAGTGAATTAGCCTTAGAATAGTCATTTTGATAGCCACGATTCCTTCGTAGCCAAGAAAATGACTATTACAAGGTTAATCCATTTAACTTCTTTAATTCTTAATACAACCTATTTTTTGAAATAGTCATTTCGTATACCAAACGTGTCCTTAATTTTTTTATAGTACCTAAGCCAAATCTAGAGCTATGTTGGGGACTCTTATAGATCCACAGACGCTCTTAAGGAACATGGAGGGCTCCAGCTAGTCCTGGAAAAAATAAGCTATATTATATATCCACAACCATGATGGATCACTGGCTTATTTGTTGCTTACCCTTTATGTTTTTTGGTAATACATTGTTTTTTAGTCTAATTACGGCTTACCTATCCCCCCTTCATTAGGTTGGGGACCTCTGGTGTTTAAGGTAAGGCTACCCAGACGTGTAGTTGACTGCTTTCCGTAAATTCATATCTCTATGTTGATCTCAATCATTGTTTCTAATAGCTAACTAAAACATTGTAGTTTTTATGTGATGAAACATGTAACTAAGTTGCATTACTAGAATCTAGTCAAGGAACAGTAATCATTTTGCTTTACATAATCAATATAATGGTGGCTGGAATACATTTGACCTGAGGCCTTCATCTGTATCTTATGTTTGCAGAGCTAACTATTGGTAGCCACTTTCAGCCGAAAGTTGTAAACTTGCAAAGAAGGCAAATCACTGGTACTATTTTATTTTCTCATTGCTTATGTTTGCTTGACTGCATATACGAGATAAGTGGTTGTTAATATGAATGGCTTCATGAATGTTGAAAATGTGATTATCTCTCAACTGTACTTGCAGGTGTAAAGGGGGGAGAACTGAATTTGTCAAGAATTAGGTTATATCCAAACAACAAAATTACTTGCAAGTTTGGCCAGTCAGAAGAAGTCTCCTTTAGTCCTGAGGAACATGAAAAGAAGAGGCCTATGGTTAAAATGTGTGGGATAACATCAGCTAAAGATGCTGCAATGGCAGCAGAAGCTGGTGCTGATTTCATTGGGATGATTATTTGGCCCAACTCAAAACGCTCTGTTTCACTTTCGGTTGCCAAGGAGATTTCAAAAGTTGCAAGGGAATATGGGGCAGAGCCTGTTGGAGTATTTGTGGATGACGACACAGACACCATATTAAGAGCTTCTGATTCTTCAAATCTTGAACATGTGCAGGTATAAATTTGTCTGACCTGCATCACCTTGCATATAGTATGTAAATTAGTTAGTATTGTAATGCTTTGAGGTGATGCAGCTTCATGGAAATGGTTCTCGAGCTGCTTTTCCAGTTTTAGTCCAAGAAAAACGAATAATATATGTTCTTCATGCAAATGAAGATGGAGACCTTCTAAACCAAATTTCTGATGAAGAATGCTCTCTAGTTGATTGGATTCTTGTGGATAGCGCAAAGGGTGGCAGGTAAGAAATATTTTCTCTTCATCTGGTTAGATTATTGCTCTTCATTTTGTATGCTCATGGATTTATATGTTGGCACTGTTTAGCATCTTAAGGTATAGGCATAGACGATTGAATCATATCATGCAATTATTCTATTTCCTCGTTCATGGGTTTTGATTTGTCATCTCTAACCGACCAAAAGATATCCATGTTTTGAGAACTGGCTGCTTTTGTGTTATAGTTGGGACATTTTTTGCAGATATAATATGGAGTCCTTAGAGTTCACTTTAAAGAAAACAAGAAATTGCTGGTGTGTCTAGTCATAAATTAAATTTCAAATTCAATAGTTATTATTGCCTGCCACCCAAAGAGATCCTTCTTAGCCACTTTGAGCCACTTAAAATGGATAAATGTCATTTTAGATCTTTCTTTCTCTGCAAGAATATGATATAAACTTGTTTTGGTTTTGCTTGCTCATAACATATGCCTGCAGTGGCAAAGGATTCAACTGGGCCCAGTTTAAGCTACCAATAATTAGAAGCAAACATGGCTGGCTCTTGGCTGGAGGGATCAAGCCTGAGAATGTTTCTGAAGCTCTTTCTACTCTCCAACCTCAAGGGATTGATGTTAGCAGTGGTATTTGTGCCTCAGATGGCATCCTGAAAGACCGATTGCGAATATCTTCCTTTATGAGTGCCGTAAATTCTACACACTACTGAACGATAATAACAAAATGATTCAGAACTTGAAGACTTGAATTGTGATGGTGTTGTCAGATCCATTGAGTATTTTATGTTTAAATCATCAAGCATTTTGGAACTAGTGTAATCTAGGAGGTTTTTAGCCATCGAACTAGTATAATCATCAAGCATTTTATGTTTAATAACAAAGGAGATGACGTACCTAAGTTCTGAGATAAGGGATATTTTATTTGAGGCTCCTTAAGGGTTTTCTGAGCTTTTGTGAGAGCAGGCCTTTAATTTTACTGGGCCTAAGGCTAAATTTTATCCTTATCATTACCAAAAAAAAGTTGTTACTTGTTGAAAACCTCCCCTTTCCCCCCTTCCCCCCTCTTGAATATAAAAATAAAAAAAAATTAAATTTTTTTTTAAAAAAAAAAAAAAAAGAAAAAAGAAAACCACGGAAAAAAGACATGAATTCGTCCGCCGCCAGGTTTACTAAAATGACGTGAATTCTAGTCCAACGTTAGCTTCTTGTTTTGAACGTAACCGAAAAGAAAAGGTTAGGGAAACTACATTTACTCTGTTGAATTCATACTGAATTTGTAATCATCCTAACAAATTTTAAAAAGTAATAATTAACGCTCTTAAATTATTCCGCAATTTCAATTTGCTTTATCTGTTAGCATTTTCTATTAACTTCGATAAAAGGAATACTAACAAATGGGACAAACTAAAAGTCCGGAACAACAAATGGAGATTTCCCAGGAAAAAGAATGCCTTTTCCCTTTCTTTTTTTATTTTTTCAGAATTTTATCATAATGTGATATTTATGTCCATGGTACAATGGATAGGCTGCATTCACCTATGCAAACCCTCTTTAACATTCATGGAGAGTCTGCTGCGCCAATGCGGAACAAAGATGAATTATAGGAATGATGACTGATGATACAAAGACAAACAATAGTCAGAAGTGACAGAAAAATCCATGGGTTGATAGGCTTCACTTGCTAAACTTGAAAACCCTCACGCCTTCATTTTGATTCCTCAGGTTCAAATAGTTTTGTCTGATTGGTAATATACAACATCTCCGGCGTCGCTCACATAGCGATCTTGTTTCATGCTTCTTATAAGGGTTCCCAATAGGTGAAATGGGAGAGGACCGGACTTCTTCGGCTCCCTGTAATACTTCCCAAACACTGGCCTAGCTGCCTCCGTCTATGAGGTTAAATTTAGAACCATTAGAACAAGTTTATAAGGACTGCAAAACTAAATTCCTGACGAAGTGTTCCTCCGTCGGAAGAAAATTGACATGTTTTAGAGCACAATACAGTTTAAAGACATATGTCAGTTTAATACTCACTGCTTCTACTAAGTGGTAATGCGGGATTTGAGGGAATAGGTGATGTATCACATGGGTCCCAATATCGTGGTGGATGTTGTTGATTACTCCATAGTCACGGTCAAGAGTTGTAAGTCCTCCTCTCAGATAACTCCATTCCTGTTTGATGAACACAGAAGAAAACAATAAGCTATATAAATAAAATGCCTGCTTGCTAAGTTAACCTACAAAAATTGACTAAATGGTTGTTGGCTCCACGCTGTTGCGCGTTAATTGTGACATGACATCATAGGAGACATTCAAACAGAACTGGAAATTCCTCTTAAACATGAAGATTATGTGAAATCGAAAACAAAACAAGAGAAATTCAAACCAATACCTTTCCACGATACCAAGGAAGTTTGTCCTCGTGGCCGTGGTGATGCAAGTAAGTGACTACATCCAGCCACACTACAAATATCTGCATTTCAATGTGAATTTAGTAAAGTGCATTCTCTCCCGTGACACAGAAATAATTCAAGTATCAAGGAATTGAATCTACCCAGTAAGGAATGCCATAGAGTTTAAGGAGTTGGACAGGACCCATTGCAAAGGATAAGTACACAAGTAGTGCAGCCATTGCAGTCCAACAAGCAGTTGAGGTGATAACATCTTTTCTTTCATTTGGGACAAACAAATCGCTGTTGGGGTGGTAATGAGAGCCCTTCTTTCCAGGACTTCGAACCCACTGTAACAAGATGCCAAAGAATATCAGAAAAAGGGACTTTTGTTTTGGATAAAAGAAGCATATATAGCTTATAAAGCCAGTAATAGATGGAATCAACTAAGAAGCAGAAGCCTCACCAAATAGAAAGGGTAAGCCAGCATTGGAAAAGGCAAGGTGAACCTCAATGATCGGGTGACATAATCCAATTTCTTGTACATCTTCTCAGACAACTGTTTGTACAAATAATGCATATCAGTAAGTCCATGATTGACACCAAATAGCCAAATACTTCATTTTCAAAAGAGAAAAAGAGGGGGAGATCCAAAGCCAAAGATCATATTTCTCGAACGAGCAATCGAAAAGATTATGTAGCATCCTCATATTTAGGTATTATTCTTCCAATGACCCTAGTACCAAGTACTTCTTGGTCAACACTAATATGATCAGATTTATAAGTAAGCATATCCTGTAACATATGAGCAACACCAAACCCCTCTAGAGCCCAAACCTCCATTTCTCCTACCCGCCCAAGTTTCCTTTGGATCCCAATTCTAATATGAGCCCCATGCCTCATTTGCCGATACTGCTCCCAAAAGAATACCTATGGTTAAAAAGATAAACCCTATACCAATAATACAATAACTCCAATGATCCAATTGTTGAATCAACTGAGACCTATAATAATTCCTAGAAGAGATCATAGAAATGTTCCCTAAAATGTTGTTTCTTTCGCTCATGTATTGGACCTCATCAAATGAAAATGAATCATTATTGTTTCTCTCAAAACCCCTTATGACTTTTCGAAATGTAATGACTGTAAGAGCTACTGATAATGATGATCCACATAAAAGAGCTGCATACAAAAACTTACTGGATGCCATGATTCATCATTCTCGACGTGTCCATGGTTTTGATGATGAGTCCGGTGGCTAATTCTCCTGTAGTAGCCATGACAAGTGAAATCACTATGATTAAGAGACGTATCATAGTGCTAATAATATCTCTTAAATGCAGGAGAATTCCTAATTCATCATCTTTCAAAAAATTAAACAAACAAAACAGGTAAATAGAATCGTCTGGATTAAACAAGGTTTTTCAGGAGTAGCTAACCATCCATGGTAGGGGACAAGGATTGAAGAATGAAGGAGATGCCCCACAACACTATTGAGATTAAGATTACTAGAGAAGCTCCCATGACCACTGCCAAATTAAAACGTAACACAATTAATTCACATTAAAATCAAAGAAATTGGTATTATAGCCAAGCACACTTCACACTACCAAATGCAAATAAACAGGTAGATATACAAATTATATACTCAAAGAGAAGTAAACCATGGAAAGAAATTCTGAATTCAAGAAAAGGACAATGTTTTACTACCAGTCGTGGCCAAGAACAAAGAGAGCCCAGAACATGGTGCCCTGAGCAATCCAGTACAGAGGCCAAACAATCCAATTGTTGAAGTAAGCCGCAATAGCTGCCAACCCAAAAACCACCACAACATCTCTCACAACATAGCTCATCGATTTCCAAGGGTCTTTAACCCAACAATGCTTTGGAATGGCAGCTCGGATATCGGTCAACCGAAAAGGAGGAGGTGAACCGGGGTCAAATTCTCCATCATCTTCAACGCCATTAACTCTCTCTCTATTTTCACCTTCCTCTCCCACAGACGGGACCCTGAATGGCGCACTCACATTTAGTGCCCACCACCTGTTTCCTCTAAGCCCGCTTGATAGTCTCAAAGAAGAACCAACACAGTGGCTTTTACAGATTGGTGGCGGCCTTATCTTGGAAGGAAAGGTAGTGCTTGATGCTACTCCATCTCTGAGTCGAGGGTTTAATATTCTAGGCAGAGGCTTTAGCCCACATTCTGAGACGACCCAGCTCGCCATTCGAGGCCCGGATGCAGAAGATGAAACAATCTCAGCTCCGGGTCTTTATGGCCACAGAGAGAGAGAGAGAGAGAGAGAGAGAGCGCAGAATGAAGCCTATGAACAGAATTAGAGAAGGGAAGTAAGTGGATAACACAAGGGCCTCCCTCCTCCACTTCCAACAACAGAACCTCAACTTGTGCTTCTCGTTCCTTGTCTCTCTCTCTCCCTCTTTGTATTTATAGTAAATTTTATTTGCATGTACTGTTACTGACGTATCTTTTTATCTGTCCTGACACTGGGTTAGAAGAGCAGTAAAAAAGGGTTTTATATTCGGGTTTACCAACTGGGTTTGCTTTCTTTGTGAATTGTGATTGTATCTGTGGCTTTGCGGGGCGTGTTATCCAAACTTAGATCCCCCACCATTTTCTGCCTAAAGAGAAGGGGCAGGGACTACACTGTAGTCACTTCGGGCCGGGTTTGGATTTTTAGTAATTTAATATTTGAATTGTTAGCAATTTACCTAATTTGAGCAGTAAAATTATTAAAAATCTTCATCCGAGAGTTACTATACTATCTAAGCATAGCTCCCTATTTGGGTGGACTCTCTAATTGGATAGGACTTTCTTCCTACTCGAATAAAGGAAACTTCTCATTAATCACTTTTTTTTTTTCAAAAAAAAAAAAATTAAAAATCACAATTTTAAGAAATAAAATAAAATCGCCCAACTATAGGGTCCCGTGTGAAAAAAAGGAAACATGACTTCTGTTGGTGGCTGAGGAGCTAGTCCACAAGTTGTGTGAATGGGAAAAGAGGGTTGACGTGGTGTAGTCTGGTTCATACAGTCAACAATTGAAATTCTGCGGGATTTTTTGTGGGTGGTTTTCTTCCAAGGTCGGAGTTGTACCATAATTAGTCAATTTGTTGCTACCAGTTTTTGAATGACTTCTCGCATTGGTTTTCATTTGCATTATTCAATTAAAAAAATCACCAAAGTTTGGTCGGCACAAGTTTTTTGAAAAGTCCTTACGCATGGTCACTTTGTTGCAGAATCACGCGCTTATTTCCTATTGGGTAGAAATTGTGGTTTTGAAATGATCCAACTTGGTCAGCCTAAGTATACGACAAGTTTCAAATTGTTTGATTTGATTTGATATTTTGATTCATCAAAAAGGGAAAAGGCTGGGGCTTGGCTAGTGTGAATGTGAATTCTTTCCCAATTAATTTTTTTTTTTTTTGCTAAGAATGTGAATTCCTTTATAAGGACATATTTAATAGAATAGTCAAATCTTTAATAATAGTTAAATTTAAATATTATGATAAATTTTTAATAATAATTAAATTTGACTATTATGAATAGTTTTTCTACTCTAACAAAATAGGCAAATTAATTTTTTTTTTCTTTTAGTGTGAACAGGCTCTTATTATTTTCTCTCTCCTATTTAGTATTCACACTACAAAAAGTTTTTTATTATTTTCTTTCTCATCTCTTTCTTTCTTTCACTCTCTCTCCATCTCTTTCTTTCACACTCTCTCTGATACAAAATAATAATAATAGAAAATAGATAGTAGAATAGATAATTTATTGAAATGTGTATAGAAAAATTAATAGTTAAAATAGATATTTGTACTTTTTTAATAGTTATTTTGGCTATTATTGCTAGAGATACTCTAAAGGGTTGAAAATCCACATTCCCTTGCCTTTGGAATATATATTTTTTTTTTGTTCCTTTTAAATGATAAAAATGTTCATATTACTTTTAACACAAAAAAGAAATCAATAAAACCTAACCCATTAAAAAAAAAAATTGGTATTTCTTAACTCTCTTTGAATGTCGTGTTGTTTGTAATTAATGTGTTTGCTAGACAATATATGCTTAGGGGATTATAGGAAAAAAATAATTGAAAAAAAAGAAGAAGAAGAAATGAGAGAATAAATATAGATATATAAAAGGCTTTTAGCGTGTTGCCATTTGTACCTTATCAAGGGGAAATAAAAGCATGAAGTTGAATCACATGTCGCTACAATAAAAATAAAATAAAATTTTATTAAATTAACATAACTTTATTATAGCAAGCCCAATGAAGGGTTTCTATGGGTATAATGTGAAAATATTGAAATAAAAAGAGAATAATATATTATGACAAATTTTCTTCTTCTTCTTCTTTTTTTTTTTGCTTTGAATTATTTCACTATTCTCTCCAACTCGATGTATGCTACATTTTTTAATATGCTTAATTTGACACAGATTAATATGCAAATATCAATTGAAGGTTCCATGATTTCCACCACCAAGTAAAAAATGTATCATTTATTGAACAATCAGGAAGAAAAAGGACTTATAAGGCCGAGATAGAAATTTCATGTACAAAACTCATGGTTCCACGTTCCAACTTTAGGACCATTAGGTCATTGACTTGCATCGCTAATCTTAGAAAAGCATGATTAAAAAATTATCATAGCCAACATCACTCTCATTGTCAACCCATGAAATTTCAGTAATGTTGAATGTAATAGATACATAAGGATATTTTTGAAAGAACCAAACATGAAAATTTCATATTTTCCAGAATATTATTAGATTTTTAATCGAACCAAATGCAATGTTAACGTTATCTAGGAAAGATTTCGTTAACTTTATTGATTAGGGATATCATATCAGAAGTGGTTTAATTTGGTTGTTCTTCTCCTCGTTGTCCACGCTAGCACAAACCCATCCAAAGAAAACCCCAGAAGTGTTCCAAGCCACTTATTGTTAAATCCCTGTGCAATTAGAACAAGCAATTGAGAGAGTTTTTAATGGAGATCACTTGTCCAGCCCGGGACCTGTTTGGACAAGCAGGTCCCATCGAGTACCTCTGAAAATTATAATCGAGCAAGCTGCAATTTGAGGATAGGATTGCAACCAATCCCTATCCCATATTCTTAGGGTGAGGAAAACATGGACGTGTAAGATAATGGTAGAGAGTGAAGGTACGGCCACATGGGTACTAACCCCTTTTTATGTTGTCTTTAGGTAGAGCAGAAGTATGGATCCACTTGTCTGAAAAATATCAGAAAAAACCACTTCTACCTTATAATGTAATTGGACAAGATGAAAGAGTAGAAATATATATACACTAAGAGAAAAACAAACTCATTGCTATGGAAATGCATTTCTGATATACACTTACCCGAGAGAGAGAGAGAGTGGTACCAATACATATATACAAGTGTAAAACACACCCACAAAAAAAAAAAAAAATCAAAGTAGTTCTCTATTCCCCAAGAATTTAGCGAATAAATTACTTTACACAATACAACACGGGATGAACCCAAGAATTAGCTATCAATATATATTAACATGAGAAATTGGTGTGAATGCTTGATCCAAATTTATAGTTGAATCTTGGATAAAAAAAGCCCTCGCCTACTCTGAAAAATGCCTTATTAAGGGCTAAGTCACTCCAAATCGGGTTACTCGTGCTATCATCAATAGTTGCAAACTTGTCATACGTTCCACCATTTACGACGTTCCATTGTCTTTGCGAGTTCACTTGCCATTGATGCAAAGTTCTCAGCCCCACTTTGCAGTTCTTCAGTACGTTGACCGAGCCTCTGGTAAAAACAGTAAAGCAAACATGCTCGGTCAGAATCGAGTAGCCTCTTTTCTTGGGAAAATTTGTGAATGCGCAACCATAATGGATTGAGATCCCATACCGGGTGCAATATCTCGTTTTTGAGTTGTTCATTATAAATGAACGGTCCAGATTGTGACAGCAAATAAAAAAGAAAAATGATAAAAATTATTCTCTATTCTATCTTTTACTCATCTCCGTAAAATGAATGGGCAAATTTAATGGTGAATTTTGCAAAAGGAAGGGATAGGAGATAGATAAAAAATGATGTGTAACATGAGTCAATAAAAAAAAAAAAATGGTGATTTGCAGTGCAAGGGGTGGCCAATCCCCCCCCCCCAAGTGGTGGTTTAGAGTACTTGAAACAACTCTTTGGCCACGGGGGTGATTCAGCCTACCCCAATGACCGGTTTTAGGATTAGGAGAGAGGGTTGAGAACCACCCCTTAGCCACAGGGTGGTTTGGCTACCTCCAATGGCAAGTTTGGGGGTGGCAGAACCCCATGTGGCCAAAGGAGTGGCTCGGCCCACCCTAATTGCCGGTTTGAAAGTGGCCGAACTATTCTCTCAGTAAAAGAGTTTGGCTACCTCAATGGTTCAATTTGAGGGATGGCCGAACCACCACCTTGGGCTAAGGGAGGTAGAGGGCTACTCCAGTAGCCACCCTTCTTTGTTTTTTGCTGTCACAATTCAGACCATTTTTTTTATCCAAATAAAAGGTATTGCACCGAATCTCAATCCAACCATATTAAGAACCCTTTTTACCTGGAGGCCTAATATTTTATTTACCCCTCCTTGTGGGGCGGTCTCAGTAGTTTGTAAAGCACCTAATAAACAAACTTTCTTTTATTGTGTTAAGCACAGCCATTACTGAACTATCACATCCAGAACAATTAATGTTCCTGACCAACATTTTTTTTCCATATTTATGACTCAAACTGGTGTTCAGTATTCTTAAAGTGGCAGGGCAGGGCTGCAAGCAAACATAGAGAAGATAAAGGGAGCTCAACCATGCACTGGAATAGTGGCATTCTCCAAGATATTTTAATTTAATAATTGTTTGCTAAACATATTTTATATAAGATAATATCAGCAACATAAATTGTTTCAACTCCAAAGCATATAGGCTGCAACTATTAACAAAGTTTACCAATATATGGAATTCTATATTGCTAATTCTAAAAGTTTGGTGTCTAATGGTATATTATCCAAATTTCCAACCTACTTAAATAATGTGCATTATTCAAACGTCTATACCTCAAGAAAACTAAAATTTTCCAGTTGATCAGTTCATCAAATTTATAAATAGATAGAATTTGAAACATTCATCAACAAATAACATACCTCCAGTTTTTCTTTGCGTTCTACAAGCTTATCCCTTGCATGTGAAGCTGCTCCAGAGGCATCCTGAATCCACTGACCACGTTAGAATATTTAACTTATACATATAAAGCGCTTAATTAACGTTCTAAATAAAATTCTTATTGGCTAAATGATTTTCACACACAACATTACCCCAGCCTTTCTGTATTTAGCCCTAATTTCTTCTGCTGTCCTCATCCTTGGTGTTCTATCATTAGATGAACCCTCAAATAATCTCTCCCTCTCTGTCCCCTTATCTGCGGCAATAATAAGAATGTTAAGTTCATTCCATTTAAAATACACATAACAGAAAGACAAGAAATAAAAATACCTATCCTTTCGTTATTGCTCTTATGAGATGAAGATGAGAGTTCTATGGGTTCATCAATTTTAATATCGTCTGCATCAAGACAAAGTACTTATTCAAAAAGTGGAGAGGGTGTGGCAAAAAGAAGATGATTAGAGCAAAAGATGGAGAACCTATGTTAAAATCCACAATGTCTAGTTCCATGGGTTCATCAATTTTAATATCATCTGCATCAAGACAAAGTACTCAGTCAAAAAGAGGAGAGAGTGTGGCAGAAGGAAGATGATTGGAGCAAAATATGGAGAACCTAAGTTAAGCTCCACAATGTCTTGGTCATCCGTTACTTCTGTGGAAGGCTTTAAGAATGGGGGACTTGAAAATAAGCTCTCTAAATGTGCGAAGTTATTCTTGTGAACTTCAGTAAGATATACATGGTGCTCCTCTATACCTGCTTCAGAGCTCTTAATCCTACCACCTAAAAGCCCAGGGGCAGCGTCCTGTGTCTTCAGAAGTTAGCCATAAAATCACATATATTTTTCATTTATAAAGAGAGACAGCCCAAAATAATAAAGCACAACCTCTCTGTTCTTCTGATTTGGAGATAAGCTGATGGAGGCATCTACAGCAGCTTCAAGGACCTTATCATGAAGACTCGGCAGAGACTCCGGAATCCTAAATAGGCCAAAGGCTCTTTTAGAAAGTATTCAACGTACAAAATGTTTGTCTTTGCATTAAGCATATTGGTATAGAGCTTGATGGATAAATGATTACACACATTCACATGTGTGTGTGAGAGAGAGAGAGACCTGAAGTCATTTTCACTGGCCAACAGAGATACTGTAGCAAATTCGTACCCATTTACCTATAAAACCAAAATGTCATAAATTCACATTACATATTACAACATAAAGCTATAACTTGGGAATACAAACCATAGAGGAGCTTGGTGTCACAAACTAAATCACATGTACATCAGTTTATTACGGTCTAACCATAGGAGTAAAGTGTAATCTTCATTTTTATATTTACTTAAAAAGACAGAAAAGAAAAAAAAAATAACAAAATGAACTCTCTTTCCCAGTTGAATTTGTAAAAAAAAAAAAAATCGTGTGACTATAGATCAAATCGTTTATGATGACGCATAAAATAGTAAAAATGAATAACTGGTCCATTTCATAAATCAAGATAAAACCAACCAGCATAATTTGCCCATTATCAGAAGAAAACATTGTCTTCTCCATGTTAGTCTTGAAGTTCCACCTTAGGATTGACATTAAAGAGCTTTCTCCCAGTACTTCAAGAGTTGGCAAAGATCTGTCCAAAAGACGATATCAACTTCCTCTTAACAGATATTATGGCCGAGTAAAAAAATATTTGGTACCAAAAGCATTGAATTCTAAAAATTGATATAAACAATAGGGTCATCAAAATCACATCAGACTTTTTAGGCATCAAAGTAAGCAAGAAAGGCAGTTAGTGAGCACTTCACCTTATCTCAATGACTCCACTCTGATAGAGTACAGCCAGTCCACACTCTTTCTCATCTTTCTTGAAGGTTGTAGACCAAAAACATGGTTTTGCAAGATTCACCTTCGAAATTGAGTTACTGTCACCCTAGAAATAAGGCAGTCCCCTTTACTGGCAAATAAAGATGTGGAAATGCTGAAAAAGATAATGGATAGTGGATACAACAAGAGTCACCTCAATCATAGACTTCAAAGAGTATAAGAGCAATGCATCTTCACGACAAAGTAAAAGGAATAAGTTTATCAATCCCTGCCCAAAATCCGCAGTTTCACTAGGGGTATCAAGTTCAACTCCATGCGCTGTAATTCCAGACTGTAAATTAGTTGGTGCAGATTCACTTTTAGCTTCATTTTTCTGAGCTGAGTTCAACGAATGTTTTTTTCTCGTTTCAGGGATAAAATTGCTCCCATCTGCATAAAGATAGTTCTCAGCTACAATTCAAAGGTATACAATCTACTATTTCCTCCAATGTAAATACTTGCCTATAATGTGCATAGAAACTGCAGTGGAATCCTTTGTTGGAGACATTGACTGAATGGTAACCATATTGCAAGTCGCACTATCTATAACAATGATATGTGCATCCCTGGTCATTACGAACACTAGCCCATTTCCAAGATTTTCTGGAGTTTCAGATTCAGAGACGTCGGTAATATTTATTAAGCTGTTAGAATCTGAAAATGTCTTTGCAGTGAGAGAAATTATAGGGGAACGTGAGCAGGATAGACAGTCTGTAAGGAACAGAAATGACAATGTACTAGTATCAAGCACTGCAACCTGTAATATGAATGGAAAATGTGAATTCTTACAACTTATTAAGCTTAAATTTCCAATCAACGACTACCACAAATTAAAGAACAGTTCTATCATAAAAACCTAAACAGAAGACTCTCACCCGGCCACATTCAAATCCTACGGTAAGTCTTGATCCAAAATTTGCAAACTGAAGGGCGCATATACGAGAATTGAGGAGTGAAAATACAGCTCTGCAGCAAGGCCCATCCCCTTGGTCCATATTGTGAACTGCAAGCAGCTTACACAACAATTAGCATATAATTAAGATCGGAAAAATCAAAACTATTAAGTGTGCATTATATAAGACAGAGAGATGTATCAAAGACAATACTGGCTTTAATCATCAGACCACCATCCAACAGTCAACATTAATCTGCCCAACTTCTTATTATAGTTAACTAGAACATTAATCAGCCTGAGTCTTTATGCCATGTTAATAGTATCATTGTAGTCATTTATGAAAGATAGGAGCTCAAAAACAAAAGTCATCTGCAAACAATTAAAATCTGGTTCACACAGAACCACTAATATGCGCTAACCCATCAGCCTAGCTTCTGAAGCATTACAAATTTGGTTGCAGGACAACATTAGAACCACAAAGATAATTTTTCACATAAGGGAAAAAATTCCCTAGAACATACTCCTAACAGGCATAAAGCACCACTCCGTCGCCAAAAACAGAAAAAAAAAAAAAACACTCTATATGGATGGGACTAATTAATGATGGAAGGGAAGAGAGTGGAAACTAATATAAACACCCTCTAAAACCATCATTTCTTGAACCATATTCTTTTTTGTTCCTCCTGGAGAGAGTGCATGGCATGACCATGTGAGAGTAGGGTCAACAGGATAAGGGCACCACTTGGTGCAAGTCCTTTAAGAGAGAATTGGCAGACATTTGAGTGACAAGTAGTCATCTCGGAATCTATTAGTAACACTTGTTGCAGAGTTTTTTTTCAGGAGTAACATTGTCAAAGTTCCTGTTAAGATCTTGAGGAAGCCTTTGAGACTCCAACCACTCAACTGTAGAAATCCTTAATCTCGATCACTTGGGGTCGACCATGTCAATCTTTTTTGACCATTGAACTCTATATAGACTCTAGACCGTTGATGCCTCAAAGATCCCACTGGTCATTTATCAAAACAAAATCCCCCTAATCACCTGTTTACCTTCTTTTGCTCCTTGTTTGTAGAGCTAATTTTTTGAGCAAAGACATTTGAAAGGAATACACAGAGGATAGAGCCAAACCTTCATTTTCAGTTTCTGTCACAAAGTGCAAACTTGTCTCATCTGAATTCCTTATTAGCTCGTATAGGCGAACCTACATGCTCTCAAAAGTGAAGACAAGCACTAAACATTGAGTCTTGACCGCATTAGAAAAAGGCAGAAAGAATTTAAGTCTTACCAGACCACATTCATTGCCAATGGCTAATGTTAAAGTGTCAGAGCAGAAATCCAGTGCTGAAACCGATGCACTTGTACCAGCAATGTTGATACCATTCACCTGTCATACATAATATATGTTCTATCAATAAAAACATATCTTAGCAGGAACTACGGATTAATATCCAAAGTCAAAAGGGTAACGGGCTAAGTTCTCTGTGACATTTGAAAATTAGAAGTTAAAAAAAAAAATGCTAACCTCAGATCCTAAAATATGAATAAGTGTCAGGGCTGGATATGTAGCATCCCATACTCGAACAGATCCATCTTGATAACCTGCAATGTATACTCTCTCGACACGATAATCTTCAGTCTCAAGAAGCTGACTGTGAACACCACCAGTCAGAGGCCACTTTGTACCCCTTGTATCTGAAGTATGTGCAGCATTAAGTTTTGCAGCTGAGACAATCTAAATGAACAAGGAAAACAAACATAAATCAACAATGGTCAATGATATGTACTATCCTTGGAGTACGTTCTGTTTAACTTTTGCAGCTTCGAATATTTAATTGAAAATAGGTAACTCATATTAATATCAGGGTGGTAATATTAAAAAAAAAAAAAGAGTATTTATTAAAATATTCAACTGAAACTATATTCAGTACTTGCGGTAACAAATAAACAGTACCTCAGACAGAACTCTTGAGAACTTCCCATTTCTATAAACCAAACCAAGCTTTGCCACAGTCATGTATGGGTCAAGAGTGGGTATGAGCATTGGATACTGCATTGTAGCAGCAGAAGCCTTTGTTTCTTTCTTAGAAATTAAGTCAGACAAGCAAGTATCATCGTAGAAATGCAATTTTCCAGGATTTGTCAATATAACTAGAGACATGCCTCTACCTTCCATTGAAGGAGTACTTGGTAATAGAATCATATCTGCAAAGCCATCAAGTGTAAGGTCTACACGCCCAATGCATTTCAGACTTTCTATTCCAGACGACCAATCTAGGCTCAAAATCTGTAATATGGAAAAGAAATTCATGAAGAACTTAAACAAATAATGCTATATACTTATATCATAATCAGACCAAGTATTCTACTGTTAATATTTCCATATTTTGGAATTCATCTCAAGTGTAACACAGCATAGCAATGGAGATAAATCTAACTCTGGTAGCAAAAGTAGGCTGTAAATATATTGTCTCCCCCCCACCCCCCCAAAAAAAAAAACCCAAAAGGACAAAACCTTATCTTTTTCTTCCTTTATTTCACAGCGACAACCTCAAATGTCAATGTTCATGTTAACATGTTCGCAATCCCGTAATATTGAAATAAGATGTTTTGGTCACTGTTATCTGTTGGCTCTTGGCTCGGGGGGTAAAGGGCTGCATGGGATTGTGAAAGGTCTCATGTTTAAATTTTATCATCACAAAAAAGACATTCCATCACTATATGTTGATTGATCACAAGAACGTGTACTTAACTAAGACCAATATATGAAAAACTATTTTGAGTTGAAAGCACACCGTCAGAACTTCTTTAGATCCAACTTCATCACCGCCATAGACAAAGAGTTGGCCCCCACAATCATTATTAGAGCCATTTTTAGCCCAATGTAAAACAATGACAGGGAGTCTTTTGTTGCTCGACGATAATTGTAGCTTAACAACATCATTAGACGATTTTTCATCTTTATGATCTTTGGTAGGGGCAGCATTTGATAAGTTCCAAAACATTATATCTCCATCTATGTAGCCAACAGCAAGAACTGATCCATTATTAGATGCCCAACAGAGAGAGCTTATCTCTTTCTCCACTTCTCTATCATCTGACACATCATCAGACAGCTCATGTTCTCTGTCTTTTGAACAATCAACCACTGTTTTGTCCTTTAATAGGAGGTCCTTATAGCCTCTAATAAGAACAATACGATCTTCAGAAGCATCCCATAGTATCATCAACCCATTCGCATATGCAATAAGCAATCTGTGAAAGGATACATTTTTTCAAAATGCATGAAGTAGAATGAGTAAGTCAAAGTACTGTACAACGATGTGCAATAGTCACGGATAATTACCCTTCTAGATTCATCCATAAAACATGTATGATTTTTTTTTTATTAGGGGTACACACACACACACACACATATATATATATACATATAATACATATGTACATTTATCGTATAAACCAATACACGCTCAATTTACTGAGGACACCAATGCCCTAAGGTTGGACCAATGAAAGAGCCAGGAAGGCTCCTGCACGCACCTGTGAAAAACATTTGAAACCTTCTTTATTCGAGTTCTATAAGTTTGCTTCCCCTAGACAAGTGAAAAAAAAAAAAAATGAAATCCCTACAGTTTGTTTGAGTTTTAGTAGTTTGAACCCTCTAAGATATTGTGATTTATACTTGTTGATATGTTTTACAGCGTAAATAATGGACTATGTCTCTTTATGCATGAAACTTCATTTTAAAAAATAGAATTGTTCTTCTTCATGAATATTTGTGCATACACCATTAAATCAAATTTACCAGTTTATATGTTTACTAATTTAGTTCTTTGTTGTTTCTAGATAAGAATGTCTGCTGAATTCAGTGAGATTGTCTGTGTTATGAACTTGCCCAGAGGAGTTATCCTGGTTTTGCTACTCTTCGAACCCAGCTCGGTCCATGGTCATGCTCAGCATCCTAAATGAATAATATAATTACCAATACATAAGCCTCAAATCATGCATGGGCCTACCGAATCCATAGCCTCTAGATGCAAAGTATTGATGTTAGCTACTAGTAGAGAATCGCAAAACCAGAAATTTTTAATCAGATAAATTTCAAGTAAATCTTGTCTTGCCTATTTCCCTCGGAACTAGGTTGATGGAGAACTCCGACAACAGAAAGATAATCAGGCAACGGCATCCCAGCTGCCTCTGCAAGAGCAAATTTTTATACTTATTTAGATGTTAGAAGTTACAAAGCTACCTAATTGTCCTGAAAGTAAACACAACATAAATGGCCACCACACGTAATGCAGGTGAGATGCAAAATTAGTTTTATGGCTAAATGCCTTAAGTTTTTGTTGTACTTATCATTTTTGTATCTCTGTATTTTCAAGTTATATTGAATTACTCATGTATGAGATGTTTAGGCTGATCAGCACATAAACATTGGCTGGCATATCAAGCTGACAACAATATATATACCAATAAAAACAAATGAATGTTTGCAAGAGTGTAGTTCGTATTAGATTATCAGAAATAATTCTGATAATCTAATATTGCTCCAACTGAGCAAAGTTCGTTGAGGAGAATAAAAATACCATGGATGCAAGCTTGTGACCTGTTTAGTTTATTGTCTCCTGCCTTTTGTTCAATGTTTTGATTACTAGAAAGTGACTTGAGCCAGTCCCAGACCTAGTTTGGTTAAAATCCACCAACCAGAAGGATCAACAAAATTATCTTTATACGAAAAAAATGAAACATATTTACGACCACAGAATACTATCTCCAACTAGAGTATCACCATGAAGTAATTTGAAGTTTGGAGAACTCAGACAAGAATGATAGCCAAATGGTAATTCTATTCTGCCTTCAGCATCAACCAATTGTACGAATATAACAATTACCAGCTATGATATTTGTGGGAACACAATATGGTAATTGCATAATTCTTCTGCCTTCAGGATCATATTTTAGCACAGACACCATCCCATACTCACATCCTATATACCTGTACGGAAAGACGGTGTAAAAATGTTCCACGGATCAAGATTTCAATTGTATTTGCAGCCAATATAAGCGTGACGATGATGCAGCATAAACCACAAAGTATCATACATGTAAGGGGTGCCATAAATGACAGAGAAAGAAGTTATATTGGACTCCCACTGTAAAGTAGAAGCTATTTGCCTGTGTTCCAAATCCCAAACCTGCCAACATCAGTAACCTATTAAACCGATTAATCTATGTGAGTGGGGGGAAATTGGAAGAATAAAATATAAGAAAGAGAGAAGGATCAATATAACAAGAAAATCTATAAAAATAGAGAAGACCCAGATGAGGTCTAGTAAGTGAAAAAAAATAGTTCACAAGAAATTTAAATGGCCCAAGAAGTATCAATACCTGAATTTCATTTTCATTTGAGATACTGGCTAGAAAACCTTGATTTTGTAAGAACTGTAGAAAAAGATAACAAAAAATATATAACATTGTCAGACAAACATTTGCTGAATTAAGAAGCAAAACCAGACATGTAAAAATGAGATTGGTGCACAAACTAGATACAAGCAATTTACTCTTTGCTTTTAAAACTCACAAACCTCTAAGTTTTTAAAGGGCAGCTGCTTAGGAGATATAAGAAGCGCCTCTATATTGTCACCACCAATCACTTTTATCCTGCCATCCCTGCAGTGAGCAAAGAAGAAAAAGATTCAGATTTGGAAGCTAATAATCATCAAATCAATCACAACCAATGCGTTTTGGTGTCAACAAATGCTTAAGGTTCCAAGATTCATTGACGAGTCTAATTATGTCATTTCTCACAGCGTTCCTATTGCCAACAGGCTCTGAATTGGGTCGAAAGCAAGAATAGATGCAGTAGATGGGATCCCATAGTGAAGAGTTACGCGTGGATCCAAGTCTGTGGGTGTCAGACTTCCCTGAAGTACATCATGCTGTTGAAAAAATGTTTATTAGAAATTGCAAAAGATATACATACAACACAGGGGAACAAAACTAAATGTGGTTCGCAATCTATGAAGCACATCCACAGTACATATTTGAGCGACTCAGAGAGAAACTACATTCATCAGCTAAATAACAACCTACCTAGCTCTCAGTATTTCTGAATTGAGGAAAAATTCTTATTGTTTGCTCAAAGAAAAGCATTTCCAGGTAAATATCATAATCATTATTTCTATTAAATGATTCAGATTAATAAAAATAAATAAATAAATAAGAATTTTGAATTCAGAGGAAAAGAGAAAGAAAGAAAATCATCAAAACAAGTATTTCTCAAATTCATACAATTGATAACGTTAACAAATCTAACAAAAAAAAAATCAATTTTGCAATGCGATAATTAAGGGAAATTAAATTGGGCGAGAGAACCTGAAGAGACTGTTGCTGAGCGGTGACCTTTTGAAACAATTTGGCGAGCATGGCGAAAATCGAAGAGAAATAAAATCATCAAAACAAGTATTTCTTAAATTCATACAATTGATAACGTTAACAAATAAATTAAAAAAAAAATCAATTTTGCATTGCGATAATTAAGGGAAGTTAAATTGGGTGAGAGAACCTGAGGAGACTGTTGCTGAGCGGTGATCTTTTGAAACAATTTGGCGAACATGGCGAAAATGGAAGAGAAAGAAAATCATCAAAACAAGTATTTCTTCAATTCATACAATTGATAACGTTAACAAATTTAACCCAAAAAAAAAAAAAAAATCAATTTTGCATTGCGATAATTAAGGGAAATTAAATTGGGCGAGAGAACCTGAGGAGACTGTTCCTGAGCGGTAATCTTTTGAATCAATTTGGCGAACATGGCGAAAATCGAAGACGAGCTGTTTCTTCTTCTTCTTCTGCTACAAATCGTTAGTTTTGTATTTTCTGTTTGTGTAACGAGTCTAACGACTTTTCAGGTATGATACGGAGGATGATGTTGATGCGTCGTGGATCGGATCTTTATCGGGAATTGTGTTCGTGACCGAATGCGAGTATGAGCCGTTGAGGGCCTCGATTAGCATAAACTAATTAGAGAGTAATGATACAAGTCATTCTTTATGTCTATCTTAAATCAAAAGTTAATAATTACTCATAATTAATCATAATTGAGATATATGCTCTCTTTCTTATTGATGATATTTTAAAAAAACAAAAAATGTTTTACATACGTGTCACTTTATTACACTAATAATTGCGTCGTTTCTACTGGGCTTAAGCTGTTTCTAATGGGCTTACGTACTTTCGAGTAGTGATAGACGCTATGACGGACATCTATCATCCGTTTCTTTATTTAGAAAAAAAATTAAAATATAAAAAAATCACTTTTTAAATAAAAAAAATATATTTAAATCCTATTTATTTTATTTATTTTTTTTCTAAGACTATGAAATAAGGATAATAAGCTGAACTTATTTTTTGTTAAAAAAAAAAATTATCATTTTTAACCCAATGATAAAAAATCTTTTTTTTTTTTTATAACAAAAATAGGTTTTATGCTTATTTTATCCATTTTACAGGATCCTCAAACGGTACTAGTTAAAATCGCTACGAAAGAATTACAAATTTTTATTTTTTATTTTTATTTTTTTTTTCTAATGGACTTAAGGTACTTTCCTTTGGGAATCTCATAGAAAAGTTGGGGACCCACAAGATTCCCATTTTGTCCCCATACTGCCGCCGAAAGATACTTGAACACAACATTATATTTTGAGTGTCAGGATCTAAAGAGTAGTAGTTAAAAACGCTACGAAAGAATTACAAATTTTATTTTAACTACTTTTTTTTTTTACATATTTCAACATTTTTTATTTTAATCTCTATTTATTTAAATATTATTTTTCAATTTTTATAATTCACTTTTTGCAACACCCCTCTCGTCTTCCATATGTGAAAGAGAGAAAAAAAAAAGAATAAAATAATTAAAAAAAATGGTTCAATGTGTTAAAATAAACTTTCACGTTGCTTATAATAACTAAATATTAGCCATTTTGTTGGAGGAGTAAAATGGCTTATAATAATAATATTTAAAACATCTTACAGTAGTATTAATTAATTTTTAGATTTTTTTTTTTAAAAAAAGAAAATAGTTGATTCAAGAGTTTATAGACATTGACACATTAACTCAGTAAAATGTTAGTGAAATAAGAGTGTAATATGTAGCGTTTTTTATGGACTTTATATCTTCCTAATAATAATGTATGAAATATGAATGCTGATTTTTAAGTGATACCTTTGTCCGATGATGTTAGATTTTATGTTGGGTAATTTGGTGCTTAAAATAAGTTATTGTGGATTTTAAAGTATGAAAAGGTTGTAATTTTGTAGTTTTTTCAGAATTGTGATAGTGAATTTGAGGTTTGGATGATGAAAAAAGAAAGGCATCGAATGTGGTTGATGGTAATGGGTTTGAGTCGTTTGACTGCTTTGAGAGAGTCACTCTTCAATTGATACCTCTACAATACAATTGGGCTTCTTTTTATATGAAAACAGGCCTAACTAATTCTCGTTACGACAAATTGACTGATCTAAAGTCCAGGCCAGCCCAACCGTTTGTATCTGACTCAATTTACAACTCCATACCCATGGCACCCTGCCAGGTGCCACCCACCCAAGCTGCCACCGAAGCCATTCTTTATATTCCCCCCAGATTACACCACGCGCCCACCTTATCTCAGATCACGCCAACTGGTATTCTCGAAAGCATCCTAAGCCTGTTTCTTCTCCAAAATATAGAAAAAACACTCTCAAGCTCTCGCCAAATTCCATTTATTTTATTTTATTTTTCTAAATTTATGAAATAAAATTACTTTTTATTTCTCTATCTAAATACATTCTATAATAGCTTACATTATTTTTCTTTATATCATTAAATATAAGAGCTCCAACTATCATGGATTGTAAACGGTTGTAAACCTTATTTTTACAGCTTACAACGAGATGTTGACATATTATCTAAACACATCAAATACAATAGGTGTAAATTCTGTAAGTCTCTTCAAATAAATAAATGTCTATTTTGTCGATAAGTTTTCTTTTGTTGATAAGATGTATTTTGTGTTTTTAACTAACATGTTAACTTTTTATTAAATGTTGTAAAAGATGAGTTCTATACTACATCCTGACTAAAGTTATTCTCTTAAGTATTATTTATTTACAAAATACAAGTTTCTTACCTACCTTCACTTTTTTTACAAAATCTCAACACATTCTCAAATAAAAAGCAAAGAAATAAGAGAAGAGTAATAAATATTGTGTTATAATAATGGATAATGAAGCTAAAGTTATACCAAAGGATATAGAGAAGCTAAAGTGTTTCATCCCTCATCCCCAAAACAACCGTAGGAAGCAACGGGAAGCCTCACAAGGAGGAGGAAAAACTTATACTCTTAGAGAGAAGCGTTGTTGTAGTAGAAGATAGATACTGAATGCTTGCAAGAGACTGAGAAAGGACAAAGACTTGTTGAAAATTCCTATGAAATATATTTCTAATGCTTAAGTAAACAAGGGTAATTGATGAATTTTTCAAAGAGAATAATAATTAGGAGAAAGTGTAATGCTAATGATAGTGTGTACTTGGAATAATTGCTTTCTCTTTTCTTATGCAAATTAAGTGTTTACTAATGAGACAAAGACTTGTTGAGAATTCTTGCTAAAGATATTTACGGTGCTTAGGTTAGCAGGGGTGTGATTAATGAATTTTCAAAGAGAATAGTAATTTCAAGAAAGTGTAATCCAATCATAGTGTGTACTTGGAATAATTGCTTTCTCTTTTGGTACGCGAAGTGTTTAATAATGAGTACGGTCTTGGTAAAGTGTCACTCATTGATAGGGCTTGACTATTGGTTATAGCGCCAAATTCATGTCTTCTAGCAAAATAAGTCCTTCACTAGGTAGTCATATGTTGATGGATACTATTCTTGCATAGCGTGGCGCTGAATTCCTTACTTATTAGCAAGCTAAAAAAACTTTCCCAAATTCCTCATGCGAGAATAATGGAATAGCTAAGACTAGGAACGGAATTAAAAAATTAACCTTAGGGGGCCCTTATGTATTGTTATTATTATTATTATTTTTTTGAGGAGTCAAAGTTAAAAAAGAAAAAGACCTAAAATGCTTATTTTAACAAATTTAAAAATGTTTTTTTTTTTTTTGGTGGTGGGGTTTGGAGGGGGGCCATAGCCCTCACACTCCCTCCGGTCCATCCTTGGTTAGGATGTGATCGCACGATTCTTATCTTCTATGCCACGTCCTCAATTGTTATTTGACCAGCTGATTTGTTGGCCTTCACAACCCATTAGGGCTTGTGGTTTGGGGCTAACTACTCCGGCCCAATCCAACATTCTCAACCTAGATTGGTTGGGTGGATACTCAATATAGATTAGGTAAGTGTCATCAAAACGAAAGAGTTTATAAAATCAAAAGTATTGCTGATCAAATATTTGTAGAGAATATGAGTTTAACGATTGAGATGAGGATTTTTTTATTATGGACACAGAGATTGGTATTTGTGTTGGTTTTTTAGGGGTTGGAGATGGAGGATTAGAGACTGATGATGTTGTCTGTAAATGTTGGTAAATAAAGTAAAATGTGGATAAAGTATTTGATGAAATAAAGTTGGTGCAATAAAATTTGGGGGAGATGGGTTTGAATTTTGATGAAATGCAAGTAAGATATTAAGTACTGTAGATTTTAAAGCAGATATTTAGTAAGTTAGGGTTGAAACAAATTTTTTTTTCAAATTGAGTTAGCGAAATTTTTCTCATCCAATTTATTAAATTAATATGTGTATAAGATTTATATAATTCTTATGTGCATTTTCTAAAACACATGTTTTATAAAAAAATAAAAATAAAAATAAAAACTCATATATATATACACAGTAGCCCCACCAATTGTAAACAAAAGTATTTGAAAGTTTCAGAGTATACTTGGTATTTAAACAGACAAAGCACAAAAGTGTGCACCCATGCTTTCATCCAATAAAGAAAAGTTTGCTCCCTGCAACGCAAACCTGCCACCACCAGATGCACAATTTCCCTCACAACAAGGGACCAGACTGCCACTAAACCTGCAAAAAGTCGCGAATCTTTGGGACTATCAAAACTAAACTAATTCAGTAGCATGCATTTCAACAGAGCTGCTGATCAGTTGTTTTCATCAAGATATTCCAGCTGCTTTTCCTATTTTAAAACCCTCCTTACCAAAAAGGAAGCTACATTTCATCCTTGCCAGATCTTAACAAATGAATTTTTTTTTTTTTTCTGGATAGATCTTAACAAATGATTAATACAACTTATTTGCATCCCACAATCTGAGTTGGATCAAAGCTGTGTTTACAGAGAGTTAAGTGCCAATTGAACATTTTTCATTAACTCGGAGAAAATAACTGATTTATCATCTATATCTGCTTTACTTTTTTCCCCCCCTGTTTTTAGTGACGTCTATAAATGACTTTTTATGTCATATTAATGTATAGATAAAGTTTTTTTTTTTTTTAAATTATTGAACTTTGTCCTTATAACGAGTAATTTTTACATGTACTTTTAATATGAAAATGTGATTTTCATGTACATTCTTTAAAATTGATAAGATAATTGTATATTTTAAAAATAAATATTAATTTAATAGATTGAATTAAAATATTAAAAATATCCCAACTTAGGAAAACTTTTTATTAAAAAAACCATTAAATGTATCTCTGTGAGGGTGGGCATTTCTTTATAAGATAGCTTTGTTGCAACTTCCACGCTTAATTATATGCACTTGTATATCATTTTCATTCACATACATCATGGCCTCTTCAACTCACAAGCAACAACAACAGCTACCAAACATGTACGGCGCCACCGTAGCCCCGCCGCCCACGCCTTCAACGCAACCCGCCACAAACCTCCTGTCCACGTCAGACGCCGCCGACGCGCTCTCCAGGCTCCTCCACCGCCTCCCCTCACCCACTCTCTCCCTCCCCACTCGCCGCTCACCTCCCACCACGTGTCCACCCGTAGTCTCTCTTTCCGATGATCAAAACCCCTCCACTACTATCCTCGACGCCCTCCAACTCGGGTTCTTCCAACTCACCAACCATACGATCCCTTCCCAACTCGCTAGCTCGGCCGAGTCAGACTCGCTTGCTCTCTTTGACCTTTCTCGGGACAAAAAAGAGTCATATTTTCCCAAGAACTGGCCTCTGGGTTACGAAGGTGGCGATGACGAAGACGGGGACGGACTCGGAGAGTCGTTCCGCTTGGACTCGGCGTGTTCTACTGAGTTGTCAACCGAGTTGTCGTTGGACTCTTTGCGCGAGTTCACTCGCGCTCTGGAGAAGCTCGGGCTGAGGATCATCGAGCTGCTTTCGAGAGCAGTGGGGTTTGAGAATCCTGTAGGGGAGGATCCATCCCGGGTTTGTTCGTTGATGTGGATTTCCGAGGGCGTACCCGGGAATAAACCGGCCTTGTCGGGCGGGTTTTACCCGTATATAGTGGGTTTACATTATCAAATCAGGAGCCAGAAGTACTCGCTGCTGGCGGATTCGGGTTGGGTTTCTGTATCGCCACAAGCGGACTCAGTCACGGTCACGCTTGGCGACATTGCTCACGTGAGTTTTTCTACTATTTCTTTTTTTGGCTAAACTATACTTAATTTTGTTTTTTTTGTTTTTTTGTTTTTTGTTCAATTTAGTCTCTAATTACTTGCCTAAAACACCGTAGGTTTAGTTCCAATTAGTTCTAATTACGGTGTTTTTGGCTAAAACACCGTCGGTTAGTTATTAACTAATTACTTGCCTCCTCTTGACAGAGGAGACAATTTGTTTTCTAGTTGTAGCAAGTTGGAATATTGAGGTCTTCCAAAAGTAATTGTTTGATTATATATAGTATATATTTGTTGTGTTGCATCTTGAACCATCTTAAACTTAAGGAAGACATTTAGTATTTGCGTGTCAAATTTAAGTCATGTCAAAGTATGAATATAAAATTATATAAATTAATTATAATTTGAACAATTTAATTTAACGAGTTAGATCCCTCAACCACAGTTCATTAATTTCGTGTTGGGTTTATGTCCAGTTTGTGAGTCACCTAAACAATTGACAATCCTAAATGTTATATGTCAAGGCATAGATATAAAATTTTGGAAAAACTTCACTTAGGCCCTTAGAACTTTGGCCCATTTTAATATACTCCCTTAAACTTTTTTTGCTCTTACTTTGGTACCTTGAATTTATAACTTCTCTCACTTTACTCCCTCCATTCGGATTCACCGTTAAATCTTGTTAAAATTTTCAAAATACTCTTGTATTTTTTTTAAAAAAAAAAAAATTATAAAAAAAAAAAAACTAAAATGAGAGGTATTTTGAAAACTTTTGCACCATTCCATTAGGATTTAATGAAAAATCCTAATAGATGAGGGGTTAAATAAGATATTTTGAAAATATGAGGTACCAAAGTGAGAGCAAAAATAGTTCAAGGGATATGTCACAACAGGCCAAAGTTTGGTGGCCTAAATAAAGTTTTCCTAAAATTATAT
>FXXK01000116.1:930978-1039370 GCA_900184695.1 Betula pendula | reverse complement strand
AAGTCAACTCTAACCCGTTCTATGTAATTAAACAGAGTTAAATTCTTCAACTTTAACTCGCTAATTTCATGTTAAGTTTATATCGAATTCGCATGCTGTGTAAAAAATTACCCGAATGAATGACTAATAGGTGTGGAGCAATGGCAAGTTAAAGAAAGTGAGAGGGAGACCAGTGGCGCATTCGGGAGATGGCAACAACTCAGGCAGCATATCAATGTCGCTGCTGGTCACTCTTCCTATGGACAGTGAAGTCTCTCCCCTCATCCCCAAGGCAATATGTGGGAACGAGGAAAAAGATGAACAAATTGATGGTAGCAGCAGCAGGGGCGAGGAAGAAGGGAAATATTTGTTCAACTCCTTTCGTTTCGAGGACTATGCGTGGAGGGCCTATCATGAACGCCTTCTCTTCAAAGACCCACTTGACAGATACCGTATCTGATCTCTGGAATTTGTTGTGATTAATTATTTCAGCATTCCCTCTCTGTTTGTTTTTGATGATATTGGAGTGATAGTCATTGTGATTTGAAGTTTTTCTCGGAAATGTTTGAGATGCAACAATTTTTTTCCAAACTCATATGATAGTGTTGTCGGTTTATATGGGTGTCACATGACACATCATAAGGTAAATTTAATTATTTATTGAATGATATGATAAATATTATGTGAATTATTACGTTAATTTGTAAATAATTTATAATAAAAGCACTCTTTGAGTTTTTGTATTGTTAATAGTAACACAATGAAAGTGAATATGTGATCATTTTCATTGATTACTTTTTGGATATAAATTTCATCCAAATCAATTTGGAGAAAATTTATCTAACTCATAATAATAAATGTCAAGTATCCTTTAATATGTGAGAGAGACATTTTTTTTAACATTCTTAACGGCCATTAAGTCCTAAACATTGAGTTTTAAAAAATTTAAACATATTAAATGACACTTATAATTTATTAGAGTGAGTATGTTGGAGGAATTTTTTTTTTTTTCTTTTCTTTTTTAATGATATTGAATTTGTTGTCACCGACAATGCATCATTGGCTCTCGGCTGTTTCTAATTTGGAGGCATTAAAGTGCTTTGTATTACACAGTTATGCTTTGAATCTTCCACAAATATTACTCCTATTTTGTCATTCGTGGCAATGCATTGAAAGTTGTCATATTATGTTTGTGTTCTCTTTTTATCCGGCTTTGGATTTTTTTTTTTTGCCTTTTTAGATAATTTTTTTTTCAAAGTATTTACATCAATCTTATTTTAACTATTTTATTTATATATTATTTAAAACATATATATTCTAAAGACACGTGCATATATTATCAAGTCTTTAAAAACAAAAAATGTTTGGTGAGCTACGGTGATCATCAATTGATGAGCACTATAACAGCTCATCAATTTTTGAGCTAAAATAACTAGCTTGATGCAGCTATATTTTTACTTAAATTTGCATCCTTACTAATCAATAAGCTAGCCGGGAAATAGCAATTATGATTAGTGGCTTCAGGTCGGGTTATGAAAGGCCCAATTCATTTTCTAAAGATTTGATGAAGTCTAGGGGTGTACAACCAGGCAATAATCGCAACCGCAACCGAGGTACTCGGTTATTCAATTTTGAGTAACCGCAACCGCAACCGCAACCGAAGTTAATAACCGGTTTCAATACCAGTTATAAATCGGTTTTAATATTATGGATCATTAAAAAAATTTTTTTTAATCACTTCTCATCAAAAATTTATTTTTGAAGTAAGGGGAGTAAAAAAAGTTTGTTCATATTTAATGTGGACAAGTTCATATTTTTTTTCTTTTTTTTTTCTTTCTTCTCTTTTTTCTTCTTCTTCTCCCTTTTTTTCTCTCTCTCTCTCTCAACATGCTCCCCTGATGCAGGGAGCTCCATTCTCCCTGCAGTAGGGAGGAGCAGGAGCAGCAGCTCCCTGCCGAAAAACAAGAAAAAAAACAAAAAAAAGAGAAAAAAGTGTATTATAATTTGTCAAAATTAATATATATATATATATAATATATATATATATGAGCAGCAGCTCCCCACTGAAAAACAAGAAAAAAAAAAAAAAAAAAAAAAAAAAGAAGGAAAAAGTGTAAATAAATTTGTCTAAACCGGTTATTCGGTTATCCGGTTAATAACCGGTTTTTCTAAAATTAATAACTGCAACCGGCTTAACCGGTTATTCGGTTGCGATTATTTTCGATTTTTCAGTTTGTCCTGTTATCCGGTAATCCGATTATTTCCGGTTATCCAGTTATAAGCGGTTAATAACCGCCTCGCTTGTACACTCCTAAATGAAGCCCAATTGAGTTGTTAATGTCTCAAGGACTATTCAGCCCAATATCAAGGCCCATAAAGATCTGTCAAAAAAAGTTTAGATATCGTTGTGGGCTTTGTTTCTTTCTATTTTAGGACGAAAAATAGGTTTCTTTTCAGGCACTCGAGGTCATCGTGAACTTTCGTGACAACGCCTTCTCTAGACGCGGGCCTCAATGTTTTAAAGTCGACAACTCCGCCGTTACAAGTCTCAAAATTAATTTGACCATAACCGGGCACAAAAGTTCATAAACCCTCAAAATTTATGAAGTAAGTCCGTTTTGAGGATTGAAGGAATAAGAGAGCAAGTAGAGAGACGCTCTCAAACTCCAGAGATGACCCTAAAATTAATGCAGCCTTCCCAATGTCTAAAACGTGCCATTTTTTAACTACATTGAGAGAAAAATGCGGGGAAGAAAGAAAGATAAAGAAGAGAGAAAGAGACCTTTCTGCTACAAAAAAAAAAAAAACTCGTTTTGTTTGATATTAGTATTTTATATTTTAAATTGTTTGCGTGCTTTCGGTTTTGAAAATAAAAGAATGTTTTCAAACGGTTACCAAACAACAAAAAAACTATTGTGGGTGTCCTTTTTTTATGTTGTAATTTTTGGGTGGGGTGTCTTGGTATGTAGGGGAAAAAAACTCAATTAGATGAAGGGACAAGAAAATATTGGAATCTTATTATTAATTCATGTCCAAATCATGGAATCTTATTAGTTCGAATTCGTCGGCAACGCAGTGCGGTGGGGCATGCATGTTAACTATCTACCAAAAGGTGTAAGTGGTGATGGGAACATCCTGTTTGAAGAATCAGTTTGTTTCACCACAAGTGAAATGTAAGGCTGACATTTGATAATTGGATTTGAAAAACCGCTTTAGACCCTAAGTTGTAACAAGGAACGAATATCTTAACACAATTCTGATTAACAAAATTATCCATACTAAAACCAAAGTAAGCACAAAACAATTCAACACAAAATATTTTAGTGAAAAGTAGAAATTTTTTGAAGAGCACGGTCGGCTAGCCAATTCCAAAGGCATCTATTATAAAAGATTTGTGCTACAAATTGATCTTATTTATAAAACTTTTGTAACTTTTAAGACTTGATTTGTAACCCTGGCAAACAACCTGTTCATTTCTTATTGTAGTAACTCTAGAATCTTTGGCATTTTTTACACGAATGACTTTCACAAACGAACTTTGTCGTCTTCAACCTAGAATTTTGGTGGCCGTAGGATTTTCTATAGTTTGAATGATGAGAATGAAACTAGAATAATGTTTGAACTTATTTAGGCTCAAGAACAATGGTAAACCTCTCCAATATCAATGAAACGATGCTTCTTAAGATCTATGAAAATCATAGTTTATAAGGCTTTTATAGATGGAGAGAAAATTGAAATTTTTAGGCTAAGTCAGCTAAGGTTTAAAACAGTTTGCTTTAGTATCATTCGAACTTGAGCTAGGGTTTCATAGTTTTTGCATAGTGGTGTTCGAACAGGGTGCAATCAAGTTTCTTGAATCTGATTTGATGATCGCGATCTCCATTGCAATCGAATATTATGTGAGCCTTCTAATTTAGCCTTGTTTGAATTGATTGCGATCGCACTTGTGATTGAGCCTGTCTTGAAGTCTTGCTTTAAATAGCTAGTGATCATGACTGCAATCGAGATATTTTGAAACTTATTCCTTTTTTTTATTGTTCTTTTTTTTTTTTTTGTCATTCAAGACGGGGGAGGGGGAAACTTGTTCTTGAAGTGCCTTTGATGTTCTCTTTCGAACAAACTTGTGATCGAGCTTTTCCGATCTTCAACTCGAACCAAGTTTTGAATCTTGTCTTAAGACCGACTTGAACCCTAAACTTAGACTTACATAACAACAATTTTTTACACTGAATTTTCCAATAACATAAAACCTAACAGGATTGAAGAGATATCCTCTAATCTAATATATTAAATTGACAGTTTATTTTAATTTTTAAAAATGCATGTGACAATCACATACATTTTGAATACATGTCAATTTACTATATTGAATTAAAGGAAAATTTTGTTGAAAATAGAATCATGAATAATAATATGAAGGCCAAGGATGGACTATATCATGTCCTGTGGGCGCAAAGTTTTATCCAATTGGTTATGATAGTTTACTATTTTGTTATGAAATTGACATGAATTGTAAATTTCTCTCTCTCTCTCTCTCTCGCATAGTTGCCTTAGCTTGTAAAAAAAGCGATATTCCAACCATCAAAGTGACACCCGAAAGAAGAGAAGTGAGTCAGTACACAAAGAAGATGTTGGTGTACTCGCACAAAAAGGGGGTTCCTTAGCCTTTACTTTTCTCAAATATAAAGTTACTAATTATTCTGATTTGTTTTGCGTTTCAAACAAATAGTTAACATCATCAAGAGCCTTAATTATGCATCAACTGCAGTTAGGCAGTTCTTGGGACACAGTAATATCACATGGAGGAATAAAATGATCGAGTTTGGGAATTCAATCATTTTTTTCACGAAAATAATTAATTTACGCCAACTCAAAACGTTGTTGACATACAAAATTATTAGGTGAGATTTTGAACAACCCGGATCACAATGATTTTTACCATATAATCAACCTTTTCGACGGGGCCTACATTGTCTTTACTTGCCTTAGTGGCCCACGATCTATGCAAGTCTTAGAAAAAATAATAAATTAAAGAAAAAACTATATATACATTAGGAAAAAATATAAAATTAGTCTATGTAGTTGATCTAAATTATAGATCACTCTAAGTAGTATAATAAAAAATTTAGAGGTTTCTGTGGTTGGTCAAAATAACAAATCACTCTCTGAAGTAAATTTTCGTCAGTTATTTTAATAGAAACTATTAGTCTGTCAAGTCACACCACTCGCCACTCCTGCGTGTTCCTATTGGTTTAACGTGGCAAACTAACGGTTTTTATTTAAATGACTGATGAAAATTTGTTTCAAATAGTGATTTGTTATTTTGGCCAACCACATAGATTTTTGAATTTTTTATTATACCACAGGGAGTAATATGTAATTTAAGTCAACCACATAAACCAATTTTGTTTTTTTTCCTATACATTACTCCCCTCTCTTATCTATCTACCTTGTAATTTGTAATGTACAAATCCATACAAAGAAATGACAAAAATACTTTTTTTCTTTTCAATTTTTCAATTTTTATTTTTTTTTTATAAATGGTAAATTTGTCTTTTTTTTTTTTTTTTTTGCAAAAATAGAAGTACATTGCAACTCAACGATAGTTTGAGATGATGTTGAAGCAATTAAAGAGTTCAAAAAAGAGAAAAAATTACAAATTATATGATAGTTTGAGGGAACATACGTAATTTCCCCGAATTAAAGTTGTTCCATTGTAGAAACTTATTGGGAGGAAATGAGAAGAGAGAAAGGTAGAGAGAGAGTTGGGGTCTCCAAAGCTTTGGCTCCGGTCTAAGTATGAGTGATATGCTTTTGCTGGGGACAGGATGCGTGATCCTAAAGAAAAAAAAAAAGTGATACGTTGTCCTACTCACAGAAATTTGGCACATAAACATTTTAAATTGGCAAAATTTTCTCAAACTTTTTTTAATTCTATCTTTAAAATTGATATATATTTTTAAAATATGTGATTTTAAAATAATTTTTAATAAAATTAACATAGCATATAAAAATGCATGTGACGTGAGAGAATCACGTCTTCTAGTGACATATAGATGTATAAGTAATATTTTGCATTTGATATGCGCATCCTCAATTTTTCCAATTTAATATAAAAGGACACTCTAAAAGCAAGCTAGATGCTAAATTGGGGGGACGTTCAAAATTGTTCAGTTTGATTGCAATGTCACAAGTCACAAAGAATCACTTGATATTTCCCTGCATTTTTGGTTTAGTTACAATTTTCTTTTTTTTCGAGAAAATCTATTGCTTACTTAATCTTGGGTGGTTATGATTCATGGACTTTCCTGGATATACCAACTCCACAAAGTTAACAAACAATCCACACCAAAGGTCTCAATTAAGTGAAATTAGGTATGACTTATCAGAAAAAAAAAAAAAAATGGACACATTTTCATTTGGACAAAGTTTTCCTCTCAAATACAGTCTAATATTGACATATGTTCTTAGTGTCGGCAAAGTAACATATAATTAAGATAATTTTATGTGAACTCACAAAATAAAAAGAAAAGAAAAAAAAAATCCTTTTATGAGATGAAGATGAACCCACATGACTCATAAGGTAAGCTCTCAAAAGAGTTTGACTATTTGTCTGCAGAGAATCTGGGCTTGTGTTGCCATTTGATAATTTTTTAACTGTTAAAGCTTCGAGTTCCAGTTTCATAGACAGTAACAGTCTGTCTACTATAGATCCAGAACACCTCCTCAATACCCTTCGTCGGACTGAGATTGGGACCAACTTGGGAAAGCTTTGAAACCACTCCTCTCTCTCTCTCTCTCTCTCTCTCTCTCGCTCTCAGAAGGAAGTAGTTAGGGAAGGAGGGACTATAAGAAAATGGATTGAGAAAGACAAGTCTCCTTCCATCAAAAGCGAAGCCAGTTTCTTGAAGACAAAACCATCTCACCAAACCCACAATTAAAGAAATTAAGCTTAATACAACCAACCCCAACTCTCTCTTTCTCTCTCATGTTGCTCATTTCTTTCTCTATATTTCCATCTCTTTCCCATTTCTTCTCTCACCCCTTCTCCTCCTCTGCGCCTCTCTCTCTCATGCAGCCACCTCGCCGCAGAGGACCTCTGTTATTCTCCGACACAGGAGCCATGAAAGCCCGCAAGAACAACAACCTCTCCGTCGTCGTTGTCGTGTTTTCCGTTTTCCTTTTCGGGGTCTTCATGTACAACGAAGACGTCAAGTCGATTGCAGAGTTTCCTTTCTCGAGGCCCAAACAAGAAATCCAAGAAGAACCGTCCAAACCAACCGCCCCGCTTCAAGAAACTAACAAGAATGACGACGTTGGAAATGGAGTCTCGGTTTCGGTTTCGGTTTCGATGAAGTCGAGAACTAAACTGGAAGAGAATTCAGAGGAAAAACAGGACACGGTCGTCGATTTGAAATCGATTCTGGGAAAGGAAGAGGAACAAAAGATCGAATTGCCGGCCGTTGAGGAAGATGATGAAGACGTTGAATTGCCTCCAGAAGAGTGCGATTTGTTTACAGGAGACTGGGTTTTTGATAACGTCACCCATCCTCTGTACAAAGAAGATGAATGCGAGTTTCTGACGGCCCAGGTGACTTGCATGAGGAACGGGAGAAAGGACTCTCTGTACCAGAATTGGAAGTGGCAGCCCAGAGACTGTTCTTTGCCAAAGTTAGAGAGTTTGATTTTTTCTTGAATTCTTTTTTCTTTTCTTTTTTTTCTGTTGATTTATAATTATGGTTTTTTGTGTGTTGGTGTCCAGGTTCAAAGCAAGATTGCTGCTTGAGAAGCTTAGAGGAAAGAGGCTTATGTTTGTAGGAGACTCATTGAATAGGAATCAGTGGGAGTCCATGGTTTGTCTGGTTCAATCTGCTGTTCCTGCAGGGAGGAAGAGCTTGAAGAAATCTGGCTCTCTTTCTGTTTTCAGAATTGAGGTACCTCTTTCTTCTCTTTCACCTAAGAAACTTCTTTAGAAATTAATCTTTATTAAACAAAAGCATTTAAAGTAGTTTTTTTTTTTTTTCTAATGATGATTAATCATAATGATGGTACACGAGTTTGTTTGCTATTGGTATTTTTATTGCTTTTTTCTCCACCACGATTGACATATAAGAATTATTCGATGCGTTGGCCGCCTAGTTAGACCAGACACATCACCAATTCACCTGGCATTTTCAAATTGGACAAATAATGCATCGGGATCCCCTACATTGTCCACAATTTCCGGCTCCTTTCAATTTACAAAAAAGGACCAGTAATTGTAGAGAATTTGGATTCCTACAATTTGACGTTGGAATTGTTAATTTCATGCATGAATTTGCTAGTAATTTGCATAGCAAATATGAAAGGGTTTTTATAAAGTTACTGCCTTAACAAATGGATTAACAGTTTAAAATTTACTTAGATATATTTGTTGTATATTAGTTTTTTTATATTTGTTATTTAAATTGTTAGCAATTCGAACAATAAAATTAATAAGGATTTATATCTAATTGTGAGAGGCCTTTGAGCACACTTGTTCGAACAAGTGACTCTATCATAAACCTTTCACAATTGCAAGAAATTTTCTACAGTATGGGCAAAGAGATTGTGAAAAATCTTGATCCCAATGTTTTTTCACATTTACTTTTAATAGGATTAAAAAAGCATATGGATTTTATATATAATTTTTAAAAAATATATAAAATTCATGTGCTCTCGGATCATATATTAATTAATTTGATAGATAGAAGAAAATGGGTTGAAAAAATTTCTTGCGATCCAGTAATGTCCTACCCAAATCTTGATGGTTTGGAGGTGGGTCACATAACTGAGCAATGACGTGGTAGTTGGTGGACAAGAACTGGCAGTGTATATTAGATTATAAGGTGGAGATTGCTTTGGAATTCCGCTATATATGAACTTATACAGATTACATGTCAATTTGTAGGGCTACAATGCTACGGTGGAGTTTTATTGGGCTCCATTTTTGGTTGAGTCAAATTCAGACGATCCAAATATGCACAGCATATTGAATCGTATAATCATGCCTGAATCAATCAAGAAGCATGGAGTTAATTGGAAGAACGTAGACTACCTGATCTTTAACACATACATATGGTGGATGAACACTTTCAACATGAAAGTTCTGTAAGTGCTTACCTAATTTTGCTCCTTCTAAAATGATTGTATTTAAGTAAAATCATTGAGGTTGATTTCTTTTGTTTGTGATTTGATGGAAAAGGCGAGGATCGTTCGATGAAGGGTCCACAGAGTACGATGAGATCTCACGGCCAGTAGCGTATGGAAGAGTTTTGAGGACGTGGGCTAATTGGGTAGATAAAAATATAGATCCTAAACGAACTATGGTCTTCTTCAGCAGCATGTCTCCTCTGCATATCAAGTAATATTTCAATCGTTAAATCTATATTATCTAATGATTTACTGGGTCTTGGTTTTCATTTTTCTTTAGACCGAAACAATACAACAAAATTTTGATAAACAGAGAAAGAGATGATTAATTTAATTATCGTGTATAAAACAAAGTTTTTCTTAAATTCAGTCTATTAAACTGACATATGTTCTTAAAGAATGTGATTCTTACATGCTCTAAGAACATATATCAGTTTACTAAATTGGGTTTAAAATTTTTTTTCAAAGTCATTTTGAAGAAAAACGTATTTTTATCTCACTTTACTGATGTGATAAGGTCTAATAACCCTTAGATCGGCCCTTAAGTAACAAAAAAAAAAATCTAATAGCTATTAGACCATATCACGTTAACATAGTAAAATAAAAGTGAGATCAAAATAGGGTGTATACATTGCTCTATCTAATTTTCCTTTCAATTTTTTATTCAAATCCAATTAGGCGTATGAGATTTGTTGAGAAATTGCACTGACCTCAGCAAATTACCTTCTCTAATTATTGCATTATTAGGTGAGCCCCGGTGGTTGATACCGTGGGCCTGTGACCTTTAATGGCACGATTTGACCTCACCTAGGTCTTTTTCCATTCTTTGGTTGGTTTAACCACTATATTCTTCTTCTTAATATTCCAATCATTATCATATGTTTACAATTATGTATCCTTTTTGGGACCTTTCGGCAATTGAAATAGGAGCGAGGACTGGAACAACCCGGATGGCATCAAGTGTGCTAAGGAGACCACCCCAGTTCTAAACATGTCTACCCCATTAGAAGTAGGCACGGATCGCAGGCTTTTTGTTATTGCAAGCAATGTGACACAATCAATGAAATTGGGCGTCCACTTCATAAACATCACCACCCTTTCTGAGTACCGAAAAGATGCACATACCTCGGTCCACACCATCCGTCAGGGCAAGATGCTAACAAAGGAACAACAGGCTGACCCGGCCACCTATGCAGATTGCATCCATTGGTGTCTTCCCGGGTTGCCCGACACGTGGAATGAGTTCCTCTACACACGTATCATCTCGAAATCTTGACCTGCAAATTCATAACTATTGTTCATCCATAATTTTTTTTTTTTTTTTTTTTTATGTTGGGTTCACTCACCATCTCAGTTTTTTGTTCCCCTTGTAAGTTCATGTAATTTCCCTTCAATTTCCTCCTTTAGCTTTCTAGGGCATGATTCTAGGGTTGAACCAGTGAATTTTTTGGGTTCTGCCGATTTGGGAGGTGGGAGTTGAGCATGCCAAATTTCTGCCAACTAGGCAAAATTTGCCAAAGCGAAAGACAAAAAAGTGGGCAGTTGACACCTATCTGAATTGTTCAATGTATACCAAAGAAAATAAAATAACTACAAATTGTATGTAAAGCACAATTGCTTGGTTTTGTAAATTTACTTTTGTCTCCTATTCCAAGTCTAGATTTGTGACGGATTGGATGAAGATCTCTATCAATAAGTTGTCCAAATTCGGGCAATTTAAAAGGGGCTATGTCATCCACCTATCCCAAGCAGCCCAAGATGCGGGACGCAACTATTTGGGACAAGTGAGCCCTGCAACTTCTTATCTTAAACTATCCAAATTTTTATAAGAAAAATGTTTGTTGTTCATCTTTGGTCTTTAAAATAAAGGTCCATCACTGAATGGCATCACCTGCAAATAATAATAATAAAAAAAAGAAGAACAAAGATAAACAATAAGCATTTCTTTCTATAAAATTCAAACAGCTTAAATAACAAAAGATCTCAATCCTTACGGATTAACCCAAGGATCAGTTCCATTTGAAACCAAACCTACGTAATTTTGCTACCCTTACGTTGTCGCATGATCATTCGTCCAATCTCCATGAAAATTTCGCTACCACGTTGTTTCATAACTTGGGAACAAGTCTAGTCACATTCTAAGAATGACTTGAATATCTCGATATATTTTGAAACCTAAGACGAGAAGTTTCAATAAGGCTTCTTTTTCTTTTTTCTTTTCTAATATTAATTAAATATTAGATTTTTATTTTAAAATAATTCTTCTCACTTTTTTAGATACAAAATTAGTTATTAAGTTTTTATATTCAAGTTTTTCTAACATTCCATTTTCAAAAGATAAAAAAAATTATATTTTGACTATAATATATAAAGTAAATTTTAAAAATAGAACAATAAAGCCTAATTTGTCAAAGGAACTATTTCGAATTCACTTTAATCTTTATGATATGATTATTTAACACTTTCAACAAATTAGTATAAAAATATTTATTAAAATCAATACAAGCGATTGATTGAGTTTTTGATAACTAACTTTTTTTTTATTATTATTGATCAGATATGAAATGATTTTAAGGACTTAAAAGAGTGAGTTATTGGGTAATAAGAAAAGAATTCTAATTTGAATAAAACTTGAACAGAGAAATAGAGAGAAAAAAAAAAATGAAAACTTATAAAAAGAGAAATTTATAATTGGATAAAATATTTAGAGACTTTCCATATTCTTAACATTTAATTTTTTTTCATTTTATTTTAAATGTTGGATACCAATTGTTAGACTCCAATTATAAATGTTATATTTTTTAACGTTGCATATAGACATAAACTATTATTTGATTCCCTCATTTAATGCTATCAATTTTACCATAATTTGGAGCCTTAATTAAAAAATATTAATTGTAATTACTTATTTACTATAATTATTAATTAATTACGTGTAAACAAAAGTTGTTATTAATTACTTATTTATATTTTATCATAATTTAGAGTCTTAATTAGAGAATATTAACTATAATTAAGGCCTTAAATTTTTTTATGAAATAAATCTTTATTAATATTTATTAATTGGGGCCTTAATTAAAGATTATTAACTATAATTATGGCCTTAAAAACAATTTTATGAAAAAGACTTCCTAAAATATTTATTAATTGGGGGCCTTATTAAATTTGGGGCCCTAGACGGCGGCCTAATCCGCCTAAGGGTTGAGCCGCCGTGGATATAACAAAGCAACAAAGCTTAGCCCCATGCCGACACAATTGCTGGTAACAATCTGAGACACTGCCCATTCTTTCCCTCCTACAAAAAACTGAAAACAACTATACAAGAGGAAGTTACCAAGACATGGAAAGAGCCTCGTGGTATACAAGTATGCATGTATAACATGTGATATGAATAGATACAGAATAAGTCAACCGTACAGAAACAAAAAACCAGTAATAATTACTAGAAGACAGCCATGGCAATGGTAAAGAGGATGAATAAATAGCGGGGCTGCACCTACTGGTGGTGGAGCCGCAGTGGGACCATGTGTGCTGCTTGAAAGAGCGTGCACAGTGCCAGAAGATTGGTTGCCGAGGCTGGAAGGTGGAGAGGCGGTGCTGCTGCTAGTGAGGTTAATGGCTAGTTCTTGACCTAAGTCGCAGTGGTAGTTGTAGGTGCTTGTGAAGTAATGTTTGCTGGTCGGTTGTCTTGCTGGGCTATCACCCTCAAGACATAATGCAGGACTCACGCTGCTGACTGACAAGAAGACAAGGACTTGTCTATCTGATCAATAGCGATGATGTGAGTGCTTGGAAATAACAAACGCAAGAAGGGAATCAAAGATGACGACATGAGCTTGGGTTTGATTTTCTCAACTGCTATCTTGATCACAGATGGAGCTGGTACCCCAAACCACTGAAGGTACCATGAAAGAAGTATTGAAGCTTTCTCTCCCTGCGATCCCTCAATGGGCCACCTTCCAGAGTTCAAATAATTACAGAAATCATCCTTCAATGCCGGAGAACAATTTAGGAGCTCGTCCACCCGCTTTCTAAGAGACCCTATAAATTTAGATTGAACAATGCCACCTCTAGAAGTGATCAATCTTCCACTTAACAGAACCTCAGTGTAAGTCAGTGCAAGCTGTACACAGAAACAGGCAGTGAAAAATTATTCTCCTGATAATTCGTGAATAAAACCAAACATCACCATAAAGACTGAGCAAACTAAATGTGGAGAAGAAACAGATCGGTAATGAATGTCAACTGTTCCGCATATTCAACTAATCCCAACTCAATCAACAAGCAACAGTTCTTTTTTCTGACAAAAGGCAGGACTGATATTATCTTATACAGCTCTCTCAATAGAAGATAGGAGAAATCAGAAACCAGGCAAGACTAGATCCAAAATCACAATTAGACAGATCACCAACCATAAAGCCTCTATAAAAAGGATGAACTCAGTAAGAAATATGCAGAACTCTTTTAACCTTTGTACGAGACAAATAAATTCAACAAGCTACACATTGATACTAAATCTTTCAATTATACAGTAATCAACCAGCTTGCTTGAAATTTATAACCAATGTACATATTTTAAAAGGTGATTCACGTAACTAATTCTAAAAGCAACCAAATAAAAAAGGAGGAAAGAGGTAAAGAAATGTTTTAGTGGTGATAATATGAGAATCTCTAAACTAACTTGGGAATGCAGATGGAACATTTAAAAAAAAAAGTTCAGATCATATCTTGAAGAAGAAAATTTCCTGTAAAATCGTAATTGGGGGATGCTACTCATCATGACTTCACATGTAAGCGGCTTCTGTCAGAGAGGTTATCTCAATTGAGAGGCATGTTAAGAACTTGCAAATGCCTGGATTGTTTTCAAGTAATTTTTACTCTTGAGACAGTAAGCATACTAAATGACACATTGAAAGTGAGGACATACTGAAAAACTTTAATGTTCCATTTCAGTTGCATTAATGTCTTTCGTCCCAAGTAGTACACAATTTTCTTTCTTTCTTTCCTTTATGCTTTCTTTTATTGGTGGATTGTAAGTTACACAAAGCACCCAGTGGGTCATGAACCCATGCTAAAATGAACTGGAACTGGTACCAATATTGTGAGTCAAGTCATGATCTCTGCTTCAGGTGACCTAAATGTAACATCCAGCATCCAATACTAAGTAATACATACAGCTAAGTATTAATGGTATATGCATCCATGTCCATAACTTATTCAGTTAAAAGGTCAATAATCATCTGAGTCTAAGGTTATATATAAAAACTTGTTTTATAATTATTATTTTCAATGGGGTAATTGGGTTTTCTCTATACAAATCCGAATCCAATCTGATTACAATCAAATATTAAGAGATTGATTTAAATTCACATTGTCAAAATGGGTTTGATATGATAATAAAATCTTAGCTGGGTCCAATTTGGATTGGATACTCCGAACCACCAGTCCAATTTTGGTTGCTTATCAACTTAAAGCAGAAATCTAGTTGTTTCAGCACATACCATAGAAATATTTGATCTTGATTTTCAGAAAACATTGACTTGGTACAATTAACAGAACAAACCGCTAGAACTTCGGGAACTTACCTTTAGACTAGAAATAAAGAGTGAGTCAACAAAAACAACAGTACCACTGGTAACTTGATCAGCCATAGATGCAATTGTCGTGTATAATGACAAATAGACCTGCACAATATCACGGGGAAAAAAGAGAAGTTTCCATAAAGTAGGAAATGCAATCTGGCAAGCATTCAATAAAATGATGCAACCATAAACAAGTTACATTTGTTCCATCAGAGAAAAACTAAGGGTCCGTTTGGTAAAGTCTTGAGAAGTGTTTTGGGTTTTGAGAAGAGTTTTGGAAAGGTAAAAATTGAAATTTGATTTGCTGGGGTCCGCGTTTGAAAAATGAGTTGTATGTGAGGTCCACTGAAAGCATTTTGCCTCAAATAATCACAAGATAACAACATATTTATGCTACCACTATCAGGGAAACTAACTTGGTTATTCAGGTTAAACTGTAGAAGGAAGCTCGTCCTCGCCAAATTTTATAGTTACCTGTAGAAGAGCTGGTCTGTCCTTGCTCACGCACTCAAATAATACTTGCAAGCAAAATTCCTGGAAATCAACATCGGATCTGCAAATATTTTCAATGAGCAGAATAAAGAAAAAAGGAAATGAATCCTCTGCTTAAGGTGAGAAAAACAAAAGATAGCAGCATAATATGTAACTCAGTTAGCACTATTCTGATTATTCTTGACATGTTCAATTAGAAGGTTGATCCATTCTAAAGCAAGTGCAGATTTTAGCAATACCTTAATGATGGGCTGCACAGATATAAGAGAACCTAAGCATTGCATACATGAAATCCTTTTGTACCAATCCACTGTACGATGTACTGCACATTTGCTCCAAACTTCTATTCCCTATGAATTTAAGTGTTTGGCCATTTGCACCTTTCAGTAATTTCTACCTACTATAAGCATATTTCATGTGTACGTATATATGTATTCATCTACATTTGTGTTAGTCAAATCAAGAATAATAATTGAACTGGGGGAGCTTGCCAAGATGGCTCAGTTCCATATGTTTTGCAACTTTCAGCAATGTCAGTTATTCTACACATTGTTGGACACTAGTATCAATCTGCACTCTAGGTATGTTATTGAAAAATATTCTTAATTTACTATATTTGGGGCTCATCTTTAAATCCAATAAATAATCCTCATTCTTAGCCAATTAAAATGGAACCTCAAATTTTTCCACGGGGAAAAATAATTACCAATAAAATGCAGTTTTGAACTGCATTGTCACATTAAATATTCTTAGAAGGCAATGCTCAAACATGCTGTAATGAAACAAAATTCATTGCCTTGAATTCCTGAACTTTGAAGGTAGGTTTAATATTTAAATGGTTTACTGTTCATGATCATGGTATATGTAAATATAATACAAGGAGAAAACAAAAATACAAGCAACCTTAACTCTAGAAGCATCTAATGTATAGCAGGATCAAGAATATGAAAAAACAAGAACACGGGTGAATTTTACATAAGACCAACATTAGAGGGTTCTTAAATCCAATAAATCAAAAGCAACAAGGCCGCTTAAACAAGAGGTGAATACAAATATACTTGCCTGCTACTCCAGGAAGGGTCACAGCACAGTTGTGCAAAAGCTATTAAGCTAGGATCAGAGGAGAAGGTACTGACCAACTGATCAACTGTTACAGAACTAGGCCCATTGCAATGGACAGTACTTGGATCACATGCTGTAGAGCTTGTCAAGCCAAATACCTGAATAAAAGATAACTTGGTACCCATTGAATGATCTTAGATAAAGCAATAAATTGTCTATACGTGGTAAATTACCAACCTTGTGCATTGCCCGTGATAGCAGAGACTGACAGCCCACAGGATCATCAACATACGAACAAGCTGCAACCTTTCGTTTGACATACAGAATGCCAGAATTAAATGGGTTATTCTTGTCCCTGAAAGTCCACCAAGGTTTATCTGTTGAAAAATAAAAATTTAATCTATCAGAAGCATCTTAAATTACAATGAAATAATCAAAGTAGAACAGCGATTTATTTGTGAGACATTAACTTGAAAAAAGAAAAAGAAAAAAAGGATTCCAAGGAGTGAGGAGTGGAATCCAACTACCTTCAGGGTAAAGCTCTATTACTTGAGGCCAATACCGAGGGCCGCAAACACGTATTGTCTTCAACTGCAAGCAGCATATCAAATAATCCTTTAGTCCCAAAATAACTTTCCCGGTACAAAAAAATTAGCTGAGAAGATTCTATCCAAGGTCAATCAACCATGAGAAATGCGTAAGGGAAAGGAAATAAAAAAATAAAATAAAATAAAATCATATAACAGCTCCAGTAAATGCAAATGCTTTATGAAGGAAAGTTTGCCCTTTATAGCAAATCACCACCTCATGCAAGTCCACTAGGTTTTGCCCCAAAAGATTCTGATTTTCGTTGTGAGAGAGAGCAAGGAAGATAAGGAATTATGTATATCCTACAGAGTTTATGAACATATGGAACTTACAACAGCACGTTCTGGCAGAAGGCAAGGGGTAACCTCACAAAAACTAGTTTCTGCATAATGTTCAGTTTCCCTAGTAGTAACTTCAAGAGGAGCATACACCGGTAGACCAGTGTCAACATCAACTGTCTGCACCCAGCGAGCCTCGGTAGCAAGGACGTACAAGTGACGGAATGCCTGGACATAATACTTCCTTCAGAAAAACAGAGAACAGTAACAATTGGACAAAGTAGGAAGGGAAGAAGCATGCTTCAAGCCTCCCATCACAAATCATAGATGCAATACTTTGGGCCTCTGCATCAAATTAATCTTAAAGAATTGCTGTTATCAAAAAATCTAACCTTAAAGAATTACTATTATTCAAAAATCTAACAGGCTAACCATATTCCTTCCACAAAATTGGTAGGAAAAGTTTCACATTTTCTGGAAAATTTGAAAAAAAGTAACAATTAAATTAGTCATGACTAAGAAATATTCAGAATACAAACTGGCGATCAAACAGAAAAAAGGAGAAGGTTGAGGGTCAGAGATTCGACTAGGGTCGAACAGCAATGCAAAATATAATAGGTAGTACATTTTATTTTGATCAATCAAAACTTTGATAATAAAAAAAATATATTTATAAATCATATCTACTTTCACATTCATAGAACTCATGTAAAATATAATCATTTTAATTTTTTTGCCATATTACAACAAGGTCCTTGGTAGCTTTGTGTAGGTAATTTAATATTAAGTTTGGGGCACAGGTTCAAATTTACACCACTGCAAAATCTTTTTTTCTTTTAAGTATAAGACTGGTGCAAGAACCAGTCAGTTCTTAAAAACCATAACCAGCTTGACCTGACCTACTCCTGGGTGACATGAAACATACAGGCCGCTCTACCTTTCCGGTACATTGGGGAGGCAAAGTGACCATGAGTGGAGATAGACCCAAGGTTCCGCCATAACTAGAATGCCTCTTCATGCTCTAGCTCACCAGGGATGCCTACCAGTAAATTAAGTCACTAACATGACCATCCAAGGATACAATGCGGAATCCCAAAGGGTGATTGGTAAGATCCGCCTTTAAGTGTCAGTTGGCAGACTTGAAGTCTGAAATCACATGTTATTCGAATTATAATGGTTGGCAGTCGAACTGGCCAGACCCGTTCAGGCCGGCTTTTTATCACAGAAATGGTCTGAGTAAACTGGACTGGAACTTAGGCCAGTTCCTGATTAACCTAGTTCAACCAGCTGATCCAGTTTTCAGAACACTACTCATGAGGCCTATTAATATGAAATGGGACCAACTTAATGCACGGTTCAAAACCAATTTAAAAATTTTACCACGAATTTGTTGAGCTTCAAACTACCTCCAATTTATCAGCAAAATTTCTCTACTATATATTCCTGATCTTTAACTCAATCACAGATAGTTTTACCTGAAGGTGGCATCGATTGTCATTTGGTCCAGTAGGCAAGCGTGGATAAAGAGTGATCAGTAAAGAAGCAACAGAACTGTTGCTTGTTGAAAACGTTCGCTTTCCTCCCCCAAGAAACAAGAAACCAATGGCTAAGCTTACCTACAATCATGCGCAGTCTCAGCAGAAAGCCAATCAGCATAATTTATCACTCAACTTAAAATGAAAACATTTGAACATGGTGCTGTTATCGAGCAAGATGCCCACCTGAATGCAAAATCCACCACAAATGACAAATGTAACCAGATATATCTCTAGGTCAACAGTGACCCAAACACGTCTAATGCATTCCATATTATTTTAAGACTGAAGGGAGCTTATAGAAATGTTGAGCATCTTCCTCACATCGCATGAGAAAAGATTTGACCAGATTTTCATATCACAATGAGCTTTGCAAGTAATGCAATTGAAGGAAACACAAAATTACCAAAAATCCACAGTTATCGTTGCCTCAGTAATTAATGAAAGCAATTCACAAGGCAGTGCAAGCCTGATTAATATCTTAAACACATGGTTGAAACAAAGGGAAACATCTTACTTTTCATTTGATGAACTGCATAATTCATTGTCCTGGATCAAACAATCAATTCAACTTTATACTTACCTTTTTTTTGTAACACATTTTTTGGTTTATCATATTAAAGTTCATGCAACACATCCAAAAGAATTTTTGTATTCATAAGGGCTTGCAAGTTTTTCCCCATTTTTCCAGGAAAATAAATGAAAATCCCATAACAAATCCATTAGTGGTTTGACATCTCATAATATGATAAAAACAGTGAAGATGAGCAATTCTAGAAACAATATGAGATCTGATGAAAACCAAACAAGAACTTACTGCCATCTGAATACCGTAATTAGCATGCCCATCAGCAGAGTTTCTGCTGCGGAGAAATCTCAATAATCGAAAGGTTTGTAGATGTCCAGAACCAGCCATAATCTGCTCCCTCAGAACGCAATAAGCCACAGTTACCATTTTCAGAACAGAAAACGGAAAAATTTAATAATGATTATGATGATATAATAGTAATAGTAAAATTTAAAATCAAACAGTAATCTCATTTACCACAGAGAGGGAAAGAACAATGAGGTGAAGGCATATCTCCAATGTGCCCCTATCAATGTACTGAGACAATCCCTTTGGGAAGGTATTTCCACTTGTAGTAGAAACAGGCTTGATCTATAAACATTAAATATATCACTTATGTCTAAACAGACAGATAAATTTATGTGAAAATTAAGCAGCCTCATGCTTAATGTCAAACCTCATTAAGGAAGTAGATAGCATATTCATAGAGTAACTCCTGTGCATCTCCATTCTTTGTACCAGCAAATCTCAGCCCTGAACATGATGATAATAAACTTCAAAACACAGATAACAAAAACAGATCTAACTTTAACTTCTACTAATTTGCTGCAAGAAGATTCACAAGGAAGCAATAAAAAAGAAAACAATGCCAACCATAACAGTAGAATAAATCAGATAAGTATGTCAGTGTATGAAAACATTAGGTCAAATGAAAGTCAGCAAAAGGAAGACCACAAACAGTACTAAGACCTAAAAGTCTATGACAGATGCCTCAAAAAGTCAGACCTCCTCCAGGACTGCCACCATTGAAAATTGATTTATTTCAGCACGATTACACATAAACATAGTAAATCTACTAGAAAGTTTTCCGGAGGAAATTCTCGAAAATTTGAGCAAAGTTAGTAACTTCCGTACATATAACTATTCGCATGCCAGTTGGTGCTCATCAAAAATATACTAGAAGGAAATTAATTGCATTCTTTGCTTTGGTTGATTGTATGACAAATGGCTAGAAACCCAAACTCCTATTGCAGGCAAGAATGAAGCACTGATTAAGTTAATTTCATCAAGCAAAGTCTATTATGTAAGGTATTACTAGTTAGATATTTTTTTATAACCGAAATATCATTAAAAGCGCAAACAGCCCAACTCAAATACACATGGAGTATACAAGAGAAACACCTAGCTAAAAAAATTTAATGCAATTGTCTAGTAGTAAAGAGTTTTGAAAAAGAAAGACTTTAGTTTCACCATCATCCTCTTATGGTCTTTAAAACTTTTATAATTTCCTTCTCTCTAAGGACACCACAAAGGACAGGACGAAACCATCTTCCACATACAACACTTGTCAACCACAATATACATGACGTTTCTTTAGGTTATCCATGGTGAAGATCTTCCCTATGGCGGCTGTCCAAGCAAAAATTGTCTCTTTCAAGGGGTCTTATTCTACCAAATTCTCTTCCAAGAGAAGGGAGTGCTATTATGAGGTACCAGGATGTTATAAAAAGACGTAACGTCAAACATCCCTCTCTTGGAGGGTCTTCACCTCCTTGTCTCAATCTAAAGGAATACAACATGTTAAAAAATAAAGCAAAGACATCCACCTTCCAATTGTGTGCCGCTCTGATAAAGCTTATATTCCACTGATGGGAATCACTAGATAACTCCAAGTAATCTGCCATGGAAGCATTCTTACGCAAGCAATACTATACAAATCTGAAAAAATTTCCTCAAGGACCTGATCCCCACACCATTTGTCATTCCAAAATTTGATTTTGGAGCCATCTCCTACCTCAAATCTGCTATGACTAGTTCTAGAAAACTCCCTCCCAACCCCTCCTGATATTTTTCATAACCCTACCCACCCCATACGAACCACATTAGAACACCACTCACCCCACAAGCTGTCATATTTGGCATCCACTACAACTCTCCAAAAGGCCTTGCTCATGCACATAGTGCCAAAGCTACTTTCCCAACAAAGCACGATTAAACAAAAGCAAGTTTCAAACCTCCAACCCTCCCTTAGGAATCGGTGAACAAACCTTGAACCAACTTACCATGTAAAATTTGAACTCATCACTTAGCCCACCCCATAAGAAGTCCCGCTATAACTTTTATATGCGATTGACAACACCAACAAGGGGACAAAGTGACATGATATACATAGGCAAATTGCAAATGGTACTCTTTATTTTTTTTATTTTTTTATGAGTAAATAAAGCGTAGAGAGCGCAACCCTAGTATACAAGAAGTATACAAAGAGAAACCCCTAATTTAAAGAAAAAGAATGACAAAAAGTTAACCCTAGTACTCTTTATTAAGGTAATATTTCCACCTTTAGACAAGTACATCCTCTTCCAGTTAACTAAACGGCGATCGCGATCAATCTTCTCGATAACACCATCCCAAATAGATTTGGCCTTAAAAAGAGCTACCAACAGAAGGACAAGATCCTTCCAAGGCAAATAAGACACCCCGCATCTTAGAAATACTGGCCAGACCATGAACATTATTGACATTACCCACATGAACTAATTATGACTTAGGTTAATATTCAAACTGGAAACAGTTTCAAAGCATAAGAATAAGGCACATAGATAATGTAGGTATTCAGGGTTTTGCCTCGAAAAATATCAAGGCATTATCCGCAATCAGAAGATGAGAAATATGAAGCGCACCAATGTTCATAAACCCCACAGAAAAGCCCGAAAATAAGCCCCATCTACAGTAGTGGATAGCATTTTACTTAGAGCCTCCATAACAAGGACAAATAGCAAAGGAGACAAAGATCTCCCTGTCAGCTCCTCGACTCACATCGGTTGCAAAGACTTTCTCCTAAGGCACATGCCTTAGTAACACAAAACGAGGGTTTCACTCGTTATAAGACTTGCCCAACATCTCACAACACGAGTTGACGACAACCATGTAGCAAATATTGCAGATCCTACAGGTCTCCCAATTTGGAGGCTCCACTCCATAGACTAGACATGCCATCACAACCACCACTGTGTTGTCCACCTCGGCTGACTGCACTGGTATTTCTAGGCCTTTTTGGATCCTTGACTCTGGTGCCTCTATTCATGCCTCATGTTCACCCTTGCAAAAGTCACTTAAGATTTTATTGCATATGGATCTCCTCAAACCACGGGAGCTACTCAAGAAACCGGAAGGAGTGTCATTCACCAAAACAAAAAAGCGCTCTGAAGAAATACAATGCGCTATCCAATTATGTCATTTCTCTCCAAAACCACACCTCCTCAGCAAGTAGAATAAAAAATCCCAGTTAACATGATCTTATGCCTTCTCAATATCCAATTTGCAAAGCACATCTGGCCCACCAAATCTATTCTACTATCCAGGCATTCATTATCTATAAGAATGGAGTCTGGATTTGCCTACCTCTGACAAACGCATTATGAGGCGTCAAAATAATCCTCTCTACAACCCTTTCCAACCTATTGGCTAGGACGTTGGCAATAATATTGTAAACTCCACTCACTAGACTAATAATTCAAAAATGTTTAACATCAACAACCCCGGATTTCTTTGGAATGAGAACAATGAAAGTGTCATTGAGGATTTTTTTCAAACTTGCTTCTAGCATGAAAATCATGGAACACCCTCATAACATCTTTAATCACATCCCAGAGGGCTTGGAAGAAAGCCATAGTAAAACCATTTGAGCCTGATGCCTTATCACTATTCATACCTTTCACCACCTCTAGTATCTCACTCTCCTCAAACAATAGCTATAAGTCCTCCTCCTCATCAATGGAATCAAATGCAAGGCCATCCAGCTTGGGCCGCCACTATTCGGTAATGCAATCTATTATAAAAATGCACAATATGTTCCTTGATCTCAATTGATAGAAAGTAATTGATCCATTCACCAACATCGACTCTTTGTCTAGATACGTAGGCTTGAAGCTGAACCATAGAAACAATCTTTTGCGTTTTGGCATTACTGTTCTCAATTGTTCTTTTACCATAATCACGGATCCTATCACAACATATCTTTATAGGTACAACCTTTTATGAACTTTCTAAATACTATAAGTTATATGAAATTTTCCAGTATATCACGCTGATTCTTACAAACAACACATTAAGTGACCATAGACAAGAAGTCTGTAACACGATGCCTCCAGGCCAGAAATGATATTTTTACAAAAACTAAGGACTGACTGATGACAAAAGTTACATTCATATAAACAAGGGAATAAAACCTTACCAAGAGAAACACAAGCTCCAGTCACAATATTAACATAAGCCTGGACAAATGCTTCCATTTCCATATCATCGATTTCAATGGAATCATCTCCGAGGCCTTTGACACCATTTTCAACAATTTCAGGAATCTGGGACTGAATCCAATCTTTAGAAGGATGGATCCTACAAGAAAACACCTTATCATCTTAGATCTAAAGAACAGCGAAAATGGTCACAAGTTCTGTTGTTGAAAGAGTTCATAAGACTAGCTCTACCTGCTCCACATTATCAGATTCCGAGCAATGACACGGAGCATTATGAAGTCAGGCCTCACATATTGCAAGTCAAACCGTGTATGAGGTATAGAAAGCTTTGACACAATTTCCTCTGATTCAGTCTGTTATAAACATGGGGAAAACTGAGAAAATGATAAATGACAATGAAAATGTGAGGCATTTTGTACTTATGAATGGTCTAAAACTGATAAACTTGTTATTAAAAGTTCATACAAATCAACTCAGTAGCTCCTTTATGGAAAAGTTACCTTTAAAAACATTAAAGCTAGAGCAATTGTAGCTCCAGGTGCAGTGACATCAATATTGACTGCTGTTGCATCCATCATCTACAAGATAACAAGAGGATAAAAAGAAATGCCAATATCAGTTGCTCAAAAAGAAGGAAATCCACAAATATGTTTTTGACACATGGTTTAAACTATGGAAAGAGTGAACACTCGAAGCTATGTAAATCACACAACCTTCACAGCACCACGACTTTGTTCCTCTGTTGATACAGTCACAAAAAGGGACCGCTCCTGATGAAGAACAAAACCAAACAGAAAATTAATAATTCAAATTACAAGTAACATAGGATACCAGCACTATAAATTCAATAACACCAATCCAGATTATCTGTGAGGAATAACAAATAAAACATCAATTCAAGAGCATACATTACAAATTTCTTTGCCACCAATGTAGTGGAACAATCGATCAACTATTGCGTCGATGCAACCAAGTGCATCTTCACCCCGACCTTCAGTTAACACAGCACTGTTAGCTAAGACAAAGATTAACAAAATTCAATTAACAGTAGTGTCTAACTACTCATACCCAATAAAACAAGACCCAGTGAAAATCCTGCAGAAACAGCATAACCCTCCCTTTCAAGGACATTATCACCTCCACTTCTACGACCAATTTCACCCTGTAAAAAGAAATGACATACAAGCCCAACTAGAATCATCTGATAAAGCTAAATAAAGATACTTATACCCAGTCAAAGTAAGGAACCATGGCATACATGTATGAAATAGATTCTATTTTGAAAGAGTTGAAACGGCACTATGTCGTTGAAACGTTCTATACATCTATCCTTTCTCAAGGCATACTCATACTCAATTTCCTATAAAATGAATAACATAACCCAAAACGTAGAAACAAATAGGACAAAATCCCATGTGTCTAATTCCAATTTCATATTGATTGTTTCAATGAAGTCCTCAAGGTTTTAAAAGCAGCCCCATACTACCCTTAACTTGCCTTACTGTCACATTGCAAATGACAATTTTTAAAAAAACAGCCCTCATACTACCGTCAACTTGCCTTACTGTCACTATGTAAATGACAATTGCTATTTAGCGAACTCTTTTTATACAAGTCCTTGATCTCACAAAATGCCACATTAAGTCACATTCTGATCTCAAAAAATCAAAACATATAAAAACAAGTGACACGTACGTTAAGAACCACAATGTTTTCTATTTATTTTACACTATTTGGATATTAAATTCATGTGTCTTCAAATATTCCGATTTTGTGAGACCAGCATGTGGCCTTACATGCGATGTCAGCATTATAAGAGCATGCATGCAAAAGAACATCTGCCAAATTGATAATTATTGTTTTCATATTGATGATAAGCCGAGATAAAGATAACATTGAGACAATCTTAAAATTTCAAGGACTGAATTGAAACAATTAATAGTTCAAGAATGATGTTGGCATTTATTACAAAAAAAAAAAAAATCAAGAATCAAGAATCATGAGTATTCTATTAGCATAGCAACGATACCAAAAGAAAAAAAAAAAACATACCAATAGAACTTGCATTGCATGAGGGTCCGCCGATCCTTCATGAAGAAGCCCAAGTGACATTAATGCTGCTGACTGGACCATCAACACGAGTGCAAGGTAAAAATCAATATTGGAGAGTTCAGAAATAACCCTTCAAATCAGATTCTACTAAACAAAGTATCAAATGCATCAGCATCATGCAAAAACATATTATAGGTGCACATATTATAAAAATGGAACATATTGCTAAAAGAAAGTATAAATGTGTAGATTATTCATGTGCCTGTGCAGAATATAAGCTTTAGCATATAAATGAACTTTGGTGCTCTTATGCTTGAAACATATCCATATACGAATCAAAATTGGGAGAAAAAAGTATTTGCAAAAGTTAAACTTAAGAGGCAAATTGAGGGGGTAATCTAAAGACAACAGCTCATGATGCATACCTGCAGAAGGGTCGGAAACTCCAATTCTGGATAGGAAGATGGAGGGGGTTGATCAGGTATATGAATATAAAAAGACTGCCATGGGATAATGCAAAAAGATCAGCTTAAACTGTGTGCAACATATATTATGAAGAGTGAGCACAAATCAGGAAAAAAAATCTAGAATAAATAAACTACAGAAATTATAACTCCTTGTCTACAATTTGTACTGAAATAATTCAACTGGATATCTTCAAGTAAACTTGATGTGATGTTCACTGGCTGCCCAAAACGCAAAAGCCCTATAATTTCATACTTGGAAAACTCCTTTCATTAATTTGGAGCTGCTCATTCACAACAAATATGGTGCACTTGAAGAAAAGATAAGAAAAAAAGGCATTGAGAAAATGCGACAAACATTATTCCACTGTATAGAAGCAAAAACAACTTGAACTTATCAATCAATATACAAAATATAACATACAATAAAATGGAAATTTTCCGTCATAAAATAGAGAAAAACAGTTTTGATGCAAAAATGTGAAGTTGAAAAAGTAAGCAACAAAGACAGATTTCTGAGGCAAAGAGAACAAAAATCATCAATAAATCAGCATATCAAGTTGCTTTTGCTAAACAAGAGATCGGTATATAAGGAAAAGTGAAGATCAAAAGATTATATGTTTTTACCTTTGTTATTGCTTGTTGCATTGTCCCCCTATAAGAAGCTGCCAGGCCAAGCATTAACCCTGCAGTTGTGCTTTCATGTTCCTAAAAAAGTAAAGTGTCAAGATACCAAAATGAGACTATGATTGTCAAAGAATAAAAGAGAATAGGAAAAGATGAAGGAGGAAATGGAAAGGTCAGGCATTAAACAAAAGACATGAATGCCTTTTATCCAAAACACTTGTGTACAAACTTAACAAAAATCTCAAAAAAAAAACTAAAAAAATCCATTTATTATGACCCAAAAGATCCTTAGAGAAGCTGGACAAATATTACTGCATAATCTCAGATTTATGAACACTAATTTAAGCAAAAATTAAACCCTGAAACAGAGCGACACATAACATTAATTGTAGCAAAACAAAATAAACAAAAATTAACCTTTGGAAAAGAAGACACAAGGAATAAGAGGCACTAAAACTAAAGATGATAAGTGACAAGGATCATGGGAACTGCACCTGATTATAATACTGGTATATGTCAGTAATATTCAAAACACGCAAGTATCCATGTAATCCTAATGCAAGAAGAAGGCCAGCATGAATAGCATTTGGTTCCTCAGGTCTGTTATATATTATCCAAGTTCTTGACATTTTACCCTGCAAATGAAAGGTCTATACACATCACATAAAATTCAAGATATACTATATATAGGTTAAAATATAGATATAATGGAGAAAAACAAAAAAAAAAAAACTTGCTTTTACTTTATGGAAGAAAAAAACAAGTGGGCAGGATCCAAATGAACAGAAACAACATACTTGCTTTCACTATAACCATATAGACTGCATTATAAATACCAAGAATTTAATTCACCATAGAGAAAATCTATTTAACTCTTAAGTGTGCTGTATTATGTTAACAAATAAAGATAAACCTGAAGGGGGGCCAGTCTTAGTCCAGCTGCAACAGCATTGTGAAAGTCAGGCCAAGATTTAATTTCTTGTATATTCCGTAAGTTTGGATCTAGATTAACCTACCAAGCAACCAAATAAAAATGTGTAAGTGACAAATGAAGGTAAAAACATTTGAAAATGATAGCAATGAAAATATGGAAAAGTCAACAGCAAAATCCATAAACATGCAAATGAATGGAGAATTAAAAACAAATTAAAGAAAGGCACCCCTTTCAAACCGAAATTCCTAGGGTGAAAAGACAATAACAATGGAACTGATTAAAAAAAATTACCAAAACTCCATATCTCACTGAAAAATCTTTCTATTGTCAGTTTATGATAATAGATGCAGTAATGAGTCAGTGAAAGCAAACAAGAATTCCAAAGAACATGGTACAGAAAACAACATATTTATAGGAGAACTTAATATGAACATACAGTTGCATTTTGTTGGGCAGGCAACCGACCTGCTAAAACAAGCTTCGGGACTGCGAAGTCCTACAAAAAATTAAAGACAATCCATCAGGAAAAGATAAGTGTATCTCAAAGAAACACATTTCATGAAAGATCTTTTCCTTGGAGGGTGTGAGAGAGATTTCTTAATACAAGAGTACCTCTGTTAACAGAGTAGATATAGTCGCAAGAGTAAATGCCCCACGACCAAAAGGAAGAGCAGTGGTTCTTTGAGCAAGGTTCCATAGCTGAGCCTTTATAAACCAAAAAGGAAAAGGCAATGCAATGAAGCAATAGCATTGAGAACTATTATGTCCATTAAGCAGGAGAAACAAAAAGTATATCAACACCCTCACAAAATACAGAAAATTGACAAGAAACATTGTCCAATCCTTGTAGCTGCATATAAGTCATGTAGGTGAAGAAAGAAGCAGATTCAATTACTAAAATGTAAGGTGGATGCTCTTTTTAAATTTTCTGCAACAGCCTGGGAGGGCTTCCCAACTCAATTTGATTCAATCTGCAAGTTAGTTTGGTTTTCAAGACGAAAGTACACAATTGAAAAAAACATTTATTATGTGGGCCCCTTGTTATTACAAGTTTATACAAGCACTAAACTTCATCAGCAAAGCCATACATACAGCCTTGTCAAAAGCCAGGAGAATAACATAATAGTTCTAGAGTCTAGAATCCTGTCTCATAATCTCAAGTTTCATCATGGGAAACACTATGTGATCACTACCATGATGTAATCCATTTCCAGCCAGATAACAGCCTTAAAAGAAGATCCTTCCTCCAAAGATAACAGTATCTGAACCATATCAGGCCTTGAAGGCTTATGCTTTTACCATTACAAATTCCTACCATCATACTTATTCTGCTTCACCAATGACCGTGCCATTTCAGACCAAGGAACTGAATTTACAATGGTGGGAGAAAGAGCTACAACATATCATGGAAAAGAATGAATAATTCAACATTAAACTGAATACAAATAAAGCATACCTGTTGGAGGTCCTGATCGGTGGCACTAGGGTTAACAGATGTTTGAATTGCCACAGGTCTTGCAGAACACAGAAGACGTCGAACCTAGTTGAAATTAAAGTAGGTATTAAACACACATAATAGAAGCGAATTTAAAATTATACTTCTAGTAATCATCACCATAAAACGTACACTTTAAGGAAAAGCAGGGAACTGAGTGCAACTAGAGAAAAAATACTGCCAAACAAAATTATAACTACGTACAAGGTTGCTTGATAGTCATCATCCAAAGATATTCACAATAATGGTAAGAGAAATCAAATAAGATCCTGAAGTTTGAGGGCCTAATAACAGGCTCAACAACACAAAGACAGCTGAATAAACAATTGCATATCAAAAACTAATGTACTGGGAAAAAGAAAAGTGTAATCCCACAGATTACTACTAGAGATACAACCTATATAAAACAAAAATATGGCAAGAGAAACAGGGTTACTTTAAAAATCCTAATTTAAAGCGTATTTTGCCAGCATCTTGAACTTCAAAACTATGAGATGGATGATGTGAAGTCGTAGAACACCCACAAAAACACAAGCCAAATCAAAAGGAGTCAACAAAGTCAAACAATGACTGTATCCTCCAAGCTTTCCACTCCCCATATATGGTAAAATTAAAATAAAAAACAACATTTCAGATGGAAAAAGTAAAATCTAGAGGTACAATCACCTCCATCTATTACTTTCGAGGGGGACCCATCACAAGCCTGCAGACCATATATACATTGTCGCTAATCAGAAGAACACAGTATGAATCATTCTATGCATTATGGGGAACATATATGATATATGGTTACAACTAAAAACCTCTATAACGTCAAAGCACGAGCAAAACTAGATTACACAACACAATCTAAGCAGAATGAATCCAAAGAGCCAGGTGAGTATAGCAAATGACTGCTTGTTGCCTAAGGTGCTCTATTTGAACCATTTCAACATTGATTTGTTTGCAAACTCTACTCTTAACATGTAAGTACATGAAGAATTGATTAGAAACATGTTAATATAACCAGTTCAACGTAAAGGTCCTAGACTGACCTCATTCAATCGCAGATCACGACCATAACGCAACTGTGTGCTTGAGTTGAAGATATGCTCCATACCATCTGTCATAGACCCATCAACAGAATCTGTTTCCTCAAATTTGGTACTTTCCAGCCCAATTGTATCAGAAACTGTGGAAGGGATTGTAACTGGATGCAAATGTAGCATGTAAGGTGTAGACATAGAGATCAAATTCACATTGGTTTGGGCCCCAAGTTCCCTAGATTTCAACGAGCATGCCAAACAAGACAAAGCCAAATCTTCCCGACCAAGAAGAAGATATGCAGCTGCAGGCCAGTCAGAGGGAGGAGATTCCCGGCACTTATCCAATGCCTGATTAGTGCAGAAACAATTAAATATGCTGAATATGACGAAATCAATGATGGTAAAAACCCAACAGATGGATCAGCAATACTATACAGGTGCAGCAATAAAGATTCAACTACATTTTTCCAGATAAAAGAATATAATAGTAAAATCATCCTATATTGTTGTCCAACACATTTTAGGTGTCAATGGGATAGAATAGGCAATTATCAATAACTCAAGATCAGCATCACATCTGGCAGTATGCTGTCATAACCATACAATAAACCTACAGGCACCTTCAATTTTACAACAATCACCTTCCTGACACTGTTTTTAAAGAATACCACAGAAAACTTATATTCCAGCTTTCTTAGGTAATCCGCATTCAAAGTTTTTATACATCTGATGCATTATTGTGGCCCAACTTACATGCCGCAGAGGAAGAGATACACCAGAAGGCAGTAAGTCTAGCTGTTGCAGTCCGAATTTTTCCCCAACCATTGCCAAAACTATGAGCTCCTCATTTGTGCAATGTGATCCCAGGGCAATATTACAGTAAACTCCAGATGAAAGCTTTCTCCCAATCTGTTTAGCACCAGATAATAAGCTATAAAAGGAGACTACCTTTCGGGCCCAACTAACAACAGAACTTCCATCTTTACAAATTAAAGGTGGAAGATCATCAATATTAGCAGAACTACTTCCATGTCGCAAACAGTTCTCGAGCCATCTGAATAAACTTGGAGCAGATTTCCAGGAAAAGGAGGTCGTGCACATCCCAATTTTCTTGAAAAGACCAGGAAAATCACGAACATAATGATCTAAATATCTTTCCTCACCCAAGAAACTAGCAATATTACACAATAGAACTGCCAGAAGCTCCAAGTCCCTGCAAGAATTAAAGTATCAAAGCATTATTGAAAAAAAAAAAAATTGAGAACTAATTTACCACAGGTCAATGCTACAATCTAGTCAAGGTAAGAAATCACATGTAATAGGGCTCAACCCAAAATGCATATAGCAGGCAGTAGAAGTGCAATAACTAATAAAATAAGTACCCTATAGTACCAAGGAGTTGTTCAAGTATGAAGTAAAGCAAACCCTAATGCTTATCCCAGAGTGCTAAATCTTTAGCTTGGCATGTATACTAGACAAGGAACCATGCAAATCCAATTTTTTTTTTTTTTTTTTTTTTTGATAAGTAATGCAAATCCAAATATTAAAAAGATGCACACTGTCTACACTACCAACTATAAATTCAACTTAGTTAAAAAGTTATTCTTAGTTATTCAGCTTACAAGAAGCATATAACTCAGGACCATTCCAAATTCTAACACAAAGAAACAACATGAATATACATTAGAAGAAAAGACTAACCTTTTGCGAAGAATATCCAGTTTTAGACTCTCATATACTGCATGCAGAGAATCCAAACATTCCATCAATAACTCAGAATAAAATGAATTTTGCAAACTTCGTTTACCATCTGAATTTGAGCCAGGGGAAAATCCCAGAACATCATGTGACATCCCAGAAGAAATTCCACTGATAGAGTTAAGTTTGTAATTCTTGTGAAATTTGCTGCTAATAAGAAACTCCCAAGATGATTGTGGCACTGATTTCAGAAATTCTTGAGAAACAACACAAGAGCTTTTACACATTTGCATAATAATACTACAAAGAGAATCCCATTCTAAGCTAACACTAGAATCAGCATCTGCTAAATAGGCAGAGTCGCCATCTTTCCAAAGAAGACCAAGAAAATGACCATAGAAACTGGAGCTGAACCCCTCAGCCATTGCTGTGATGCAGTCATCTGCCAACAGAGATGATGGGCTTCTTCGAAATGCACATCGAAACATCTGGAGAAAGAATCAAAAAAGAATTTGTCAAAAGGCTATAGCAACAGCTATCAAAGCAGGTAATTTGATTATCAAGAAAATTTGCAGAGTAGTCCACTAAAGATGACAAAGCCATATATATATAAATAAGCATACCTGCCCATTATTTGCTATTACATTGATACGTCCCTCAACAGCATCGGCCAGTCCTATAATCTTTAAGTCATGCCATACAGATGATGTTTCTGGAAAATCCAAATTATGCGAAACTAGACTTTTACTCAAACAAGAAGGTAACGTATACCTGCACAGGCATTGCTTCCCTGACTGCAATTATAACATATATGTCAAATTATACACATCTGAGAAAAACACACATCAAACTTTAGCAAGCAACTCTTGCATGTCTCATAAAAGGAAAAAGGAAAAGAAGAAAGAATAAATACTTTCAGAAAAAACTCATATAAGATTTCTACAGAACAGGCATTAAGTTGTATAAAAGAGAGCAAGAACACCAATCTCACTTTTTATTGGATAAAACATTTAGTTTCCTTGAAGATAAACATTTCTGCATATGGCAAGCAAACTCAACTCAGTGGAAAACTTAAGACAAGTCACTTTGGATTGGCCATGTGAATCCTTTTTGCCAATGAGCTCTTATCGAGGACATCTATTTGCAGTCACATATATGCATTAAAACACTAGAAAGGTCAAGGGAGATAAGTAGTCGAACTTCACTAGGCTTCAGACCTGGTTAAGTGTATCTATGATAAGATAATCACTACAATAATTTTTTTAGGCAGATGACCATAAGAGGACTTTGGAGGAGATCAAGTCCTTTTTCTTCCAAATTTTGTATCTTTTGACAGTTGCTTATGTTTCTCCTTTCTCACTCAATTCTAATGATTTCCTTGTCATTTTTGCTCCTTCTAACTAGGCGCATCCTCTTGTATACTTAGGGACGCCTTTAAGCTTAATGATTATTATCGATTACTTATCAAAAAATAATATTTTTTAAAGACATACAATATTAGTGAAGTACAATTAGATATCATATTGAGAAGTGCTACTCAGTATTCTCTGCAGTCTATCTCCCAGCATTTTCTTTGTTGTTCTATTTTTGTTTTTTGTTTTTTTTAAAAATAAAAACAAACAAATGGATGTGAATGTGCTACATAGGATGAAAATGTTAGAAATGGACAGCAGAAAATACTAACTAACATTTCTTTATCATATTAGTATGAAAGGCAAACTGCCTCAAAAAGTACTCAAACATAAATACGGCATATCAGTATAGGAACAAAAGTTAGACTTGATACTTGGCAACTGCAAGCAAATGTAATCTCAATATCAGTAGTGAAGGACAAACTGTCTCTAGAAATACTCAAACATGACCAGCTCCTGTCAAAGACGCAGTACTCACAGTATGATTTTGAAAAAGATGGCATGGAAAATGCAAAACACATACAGCCATAGAAATTCAATTAGAAAGAAAAAAAAATTAAAGGTTAACAGAATTGATGTAAACTATGATATAATCATATGCAAATAGCTTACATAGAGAAGAAGGCCATTTTCTGGAGTCAAAACAAAGATGTCTGAGTATGATAGCAGTCCCACTTTAACTCTGGAAAAAAGGGGGGAGAAAATCAAGTCCACAAGATTATAAAGCAATTGGTCAAGATAAAACCCAAAAAAATAAAGAAAAAATAAAATTCAACTCTACCTCGGGCGCGTTACAATCACAGGTTCAGCTGCAACCGCAGGTATGCTCCAGCTCATGTCAGGTTTTATATCAAAGAGAATCTCATTATTTATTTCAACACTTTGTAACCTTACAGCCAACAATTTTTTTTGCTCTTGGTGAAGAAAACAAATTACAGGAGATGCATCATTATCCGTTGCCAGAAAAACCTGGTAAACATTAAGAACAGTAAAAGTCAAAAGAAAACGGAAGAACCATATATAAATATGAATTTGACTTTTACTTCCTGTGTACTTAGGGGCGCCTTACGCTTTTATAAAATTGACTTTTACTTATCAAAAAAAATATGAATTTGATTGTCAACTACTCAAAAAGAAAAAAGCAATGTAACAAGATCAATTAGATACAGATTACAAGCAACCAAACACACAGTATGCAAAAATATACAATCAAAGGGGGTCCCTTTTAGGAGAATGTTCCCAATCCCAGGTGAGCAAAGCATCTTAAAAGAAATAAGAATTGAAGAAACAAAGAGAAAAACAACAATCCAAATAATAAAAGGATGGCCAGGGTAATTATGATCTTAAGACATGCAAAACCAATAACCAAAGGATGTCCAAAGTCAGGTCCTGCCACCAAAATCTATGAAGTTCAAAAAAAATTTTTTTTTTTTTGGTAAGTATGAAGTTCAAAAATGTTATTAAACCAAGCATGCACCAATAACCACATCAGTTAAGTCAATCCAATTCTGTGAAGATTCAAAAGTTTCTTTAAAGTTGAAATCCAGTTTGCTCATTATTCTTTCATGTCATCTTTTAAATAATTGTTTTTTTTTAAAGGGTCTTTTAAAAAATTGTTACATTGAAATGAAAGTCACCCTGAAGATCAATGGGAAAAAAAAAAAAACTTGTGGCTATAGTCCTGAGTCTACTTAGGAAGAATCAAAGAGGCAAACCCAAGCCAGCAACACACTTAGTCAGATCCAATTAAATAGACCCAAGCAGTCATTGCCTTATCGGACCTTAAACCATTCTGAACCCCAACACATTATGTGAAGTTCCATACTCTACTTTTTATCCACTGGCTGATCAAAGATGCCAATGCAGCTTCTCCCTTCTAATATAAAGTGCAAACCATTAATGAGAAAAATTCTTTTGAAATCTTCATAGAGCTTCACAATGCTCTATGTTTATATATTTAAAGAAGAGAATAAGAGGGAGGAAGACAATCATTAATTTACAAAGAGAGATTTCCCTGGTCAGATTTTCATTCAAAAGACACCAAAGATCGGTAAGTACATTGACACCTTACAAGCAGCTGTAATGGCACCCTTCCCCTGCCAAATTCTATGAAAAGAGAACTGTTTTGGTAGTACGTCAGCAGGAACTACATCAGCTAAACTAGCATTTGCCACTTCAAGGTTAGAATTAACTGCTTCTGCAACCCATACCGAGTGTTGCATCTTTCCTGCATAAGAATAACTATATCAGAAATGATGCATATTGAACACAAAGATAAGCGTTTTGTGTGTGTGTGAGAGAGACAGAGTGACGAGGGGCCAATTTAAAATTGATTATAACAGATGCATTACAAACCTTTATTGTATGATGCCATCAGAGGAATCAGATCACTAGTCCATATTGTTCTTTCATCAAACTCCTTCATTATGTTCAATTTTCCTCTCTCTTCAATATAAGTCGACTAAAAATTTCATTTAACAAAATTTATTTATGAATAAGAAACAAAGAACAGGAAAAACTAAGCATATATTGACAGAAACTAGAGTCCAGGGACGAGTTATGAACATAGCACATATCCGAAGCAAATAAAATAAAAAGCTAACAAGAAAAGACATTCAAGCACATACTAGTAACAGGGAAAAAAAATTATGTACCTGGGGTTCTTCCAGCGGATCCTTCAGAATTAGATGTGAGCACATTGAACTTGTGTCTCCCTTAAAAACACAATCAAATGAACTCATAGATCCGAATTTATGTTGCGGACTATGTCCAATTTCTCTCCTATGACGGGGTATATCACAGGTGCCTAATAAAGTACTTGAAGATGAAAAAGGAATATGTGCTGGTGAATACACTTCAGCTGCCTGCTGAAGTAATAAACCAAATGGAAGAGGCCATATTGACGTGATGGTACGAGGGAGCGGAATAGATATTACCTCACCTATTCAACAAAGTAGGAACTCAGCTTCAACACATAATATGAAATAAATAAGGTGCTTTAAGAAAAAGCTTGAAAAAAAAAAATAACACCTTACAATTTCCAAGTAAAATAATCTGGTAACATTTCCCACCATAGATTGGGAGATATAGTTTGGTAACTTTGGTTTGGTAGAATGATTTTGGCTCCTTTCCAGCATATATAGAGCAAGTGACTTCAGAACTTTTTTTTTATAAGTAATTCAATTTCATTAAAAAAGCACAAAGGGGTGCAACCGAGTACACAGGAAGTATATAAGAGAAAATCATTTTCAAGAGTGAGTTCAGAACTTGCAGATACTAATTCTAATCCTGCCACATCGGCATTAAAAAGAATAAACTTGCAACCCACCATGTGATGCATTTAACCAATGCACCACACAGATAATCATGAGCCCGATTCTGGATTTTTTTTCTCTTCAAAGAGCAACAAAACCAGATATTTTTGGCACACCGGGACTACTAAACAGGAGTCATAAAATAATCCATCATTGCATCCCTATTATTTATTGCCTATTGATAGCACATCAGTGAGTTCCCATCTTATTGATGATGAAGTGGCAACATCGAGAGTAATATTTACAAGACATTTTTTTTTTCTTTTTGCTGCAGAGAGCCACATCCTAAGCAACATCTATTATCAAGTAATTAAATTACCACAGAACCTATCCTGGCCTGCTTACCTGACGTGCTGTAGATTGTTAAAGAATCTATTTGTAAGACACAGAGCAGAGCTTCAGCCATATTGCCCAAACGACACCAGCACACCTGGAATTTAGATAAAATTATTGCCAAAACTGAAAGTTCCCCGAAATAGAGCAAAATTTTTAACAAATGACATTCTATCCGAAAGCTATACACAGTGATAGATACAACAAGAGATGTCAAGTTTTTATAGAATACAATGAAAAGGCTCTTAGGAACAAAGAGAGGGGAGAAACAATCCATTGACGTTTGAACTGGATATAAGAAACACATATAAACATCATAGGATCAAAAAAAAATGTCTAAAGAATTTATGTAATGGCATTAGGGTGTTGTATTTAGCGAGAATGAGACGGCAAGAGAAGGACAAGCTATGGTGGGTCCCTTCCAAAAAGGGGTTGTTTGGTGTTAAATCATTCTACAGTGTCAAGGGTTGACATGATGGTTTCTGTTTCCCTTGGAAAAGTGTTTGGCAAACTAAGGTTCCGTTGAGGTTAGCTTTTTTTGATTGGTCAGCGGACCTAAGAAAGATCATTACCAATCTCCAAAAGCAGCATATCATTGTGGTTGATTGGTGTTGTTTGTGTAATAAAATAGTAAGTCATGGGTCATCTTCTGCTTCATTGTGAGGTTGTTTGTGCTATTTGAAATATTTTATTCTGTTGTTTTTTGTTGTGTTGGGTCATGTCTAGACGAGTAATCAATTTGTATGCTTATTGGTGTCTTCGTGCCTTTTGTAGTGTCTATGGAGGAAAATGAATAATATAAATTTTGAGGACCGTAAGAGAATTTTGAAGGAGATTAAATCTTTATTTTTCAACACATTATGTCTTTAGACAGCTGCTTTTATTTCTCCTTTAGAGATTAATTATCATAATTTTCTTGTTCTTTTTGCCCCTAGTAACTAGGTGGCTTTGCTTGTATATTTCATGTGCACCTGGGAGCGCCTTATGCTTTTAGTGATATTTCGATTAATTATAAAAAAATAATTTATGTAATAGCATATGCCTCAAAACAAGTCAAGCAACATACTTACTGTAAACAATTTGCATTCATTTTCTTATAATTAAATCTTTATCAATCACGTAGAGGAAGACTAGCAATCACGTGTCCTTTGGTGCCATCCCTAGCAGTTCTATGAGAGTAGGCACATTAAAATTATTGAACCCTACATTTAACTCTTTGAAGTTAAGTTCTCCATTAATATAAAGAAAAGCAGTAAAAAGCAAAGTAACTATAAAGAAAGCAAGGCTATGATTTTATAAGAGGTATTACTTCCAAAGTTCACCACACCAACAAAAGATATAGAAAAATGATTGTTTTCATTCTCTTAACCATCTCTTTCCCATCTCCTTATAAAGAGGTGTGCAAATTTACCATCAAATTTATGGGACCACATAATGGTAGATTTGCACACCTCTTTATATGGAGATGGGCAAGAGATGGTTAAGAGAATGATGTGTTGCATCTCCCAAGGATATATACATCAAATCTATAAACTGGATCAGAGAAAATAAGTACCTTGATGACAGTAGAGGGTAAAGTGAATCTCTTAAACACCCGTGCACCTGTCGTCCATATTATCCTGTTACAAACAAATAGAGAAAATTACAACAATTTTTTTTTTTTGATAAGTAAATTACAACAATTTAATCAAAAACAAAAAAAAAAAGTGAATGAAACAGGTTGTTCATGCACAAAATTGGCACACGTGATTATTACAAATTAAAGGAACTAGGAATTGATTTTGATTATTTTTTGGCTGCTGAGAAAAATGTAAGGCAATATTCGAACTGAGCAACGTTCCATATTCAAAACCCCAGAAAAAAAAAAAAAAAAACCTATTCCAAGTGACCACACGAACTACTTTTACTTATCAAATTAAACACTGAGATAACAAATTCGTCTTCGGATTCTAAACTATTGTTTCTGTGCGACTAAAATAAAGAATTACCGGTTCCCTCTGATGAAAAGCTCGTGATCGCTCCGATCGCTGAATGCGGAGGCTGACGCGTCTGGTTCACCGGCTTCGTCTCTTTCTCGAACGACTTGTGGATCAAAGAGGAAATAGTCGTACTTGTCGGTGACATCATCGGCGGGCTTTCCGTCCAGGGCTTCGGCGATTAAGCCGAAGGGCTTGAACTCGCCGAGTAGTGTGAGCTGGCGAACCCCCACCGACATTGTGAGCCGAATCAGTGACCGCGTTGGCTCGGCGAGTGAGAGAAATGGAGCAGAGTGGAGTGGAAGGTCAGTGTGAGGACTCTCTCCCGCTCTTTTTCTGTGTTTGAGGAATTAACGGGTGGGGAATTGTTGACTGTGGGTTTAAACCCTAGAGCTTGCTCTGTTTGGGTGCAAGGATTATCGAACTTTAGCCAAGATTATCCTGAACCTCTTCGGGAATTATGGAACCATTTCCCGTTAATGTGGAAAAAAAAAAGTTTTTCTCTTGTTTATGAAAAAACAAATTTCTAATTTTTTGGTATGTAATACGATCAAAAATCTTGGTCAAACTAAGAACATCTTCAGTTGACTATGAAAGCCTTCTTTAAGCTATGTAAAATAATTTTTTTTTTTATAAACTATTTTTCAAATTTGAATTATCTTTCTCATACACACTCTCTTGCAGTTCATTTTTTCGCCACCAAAGTTTGCCCATTATCATCATTGTTGTTGCCGTCGTTGATTTTTCACATGAGCCAAAAGCCAAAAAATAGGTTTTCAACTAAAATCGATTTTGTTATAAATATTTTCTAATATAAAATATTTTACATCAAAACAAACGAAGCTTAAATTGGGTTTTCGGTTCAATCTATTATATGGATTCTTTCAACCTATCCTATAAAATTGTTTTCTATTAAAAATTATATGTTTCTCACATATTAATTAAAAACTTATTTGCTTTCACAAGCTCAAAAATATGTGGCAATTTAATAAATTGAATTATAAAAAATACCTCCAACCCAATTGCTCAAAATGGATGTGAAAATCATGGGCTCTATTAATTAAACATGCATGTAATAATCAAAAGTGTATATAAGAATTACATGCATTTCAAATGGTCAATTTAATAAATCAAATGGAAGAAAATTCCTTTACCTAGTTTAGAATAAAACTTTGTCTCAATAACGCCCTTATGCTATTTTTTCAAAGGCTTTGTTTATTTTGACTTAAAACATTTTTAATGTAAAACGTTCTTAGTTTAAATATTTTTCAAAAAATTACTATTTTTTGGTATTTGGCCGTCACCCTGAACTATTTGTATACAAAATTTGAAAAAAGGTTTGCTTAGGTCCTACTTCATCAAACTGTATGTTAAGTGTGTTGACAGTTAGTCCGCTCTCAATATTTTTTAGAGTGACGTGAATCAAAACATAAGTGGTTTGCAATTTATTCGCAATGAAAGTATATGAGATCATTGTATACAAAATTTCAGACAAAGTTTGCTTAGATCTCACTTCATCAAACCGTATGTTTGTTAAGTGTGTTGAGAAGTGATTTTTATGTTTTGAATCACTTAACTCTAAAAAACTTTTTTTAAAAAAAAAAAAAAAAAAAAACCTTGAAAGTGCACTAACTATTTATTTTAACAAATTTAAAAGCTAAAAATAATAATTTTTTGAGAGGGGGCCATGACCCTCCAACCCCCTTGGCCTGTCTCTAGTTAGGGTGGCTACGTGGCCACCCTAATCTTTTGGGGTGATCACTCCTCGAACACAAGTGGTCACTGATCATCTCCTTTTTTTGCTTAGTACTATTAATTTTTTTTTATAAGTATATAATAAGTGAATATCTATACCTAAAAGTACTTTTATTGTGTTTTGTTTTGATAAGTGCGATGTGTAATGTTTTGTGTTGTGAAAATTGAATTGTTTGTTGAATGCTTTACAAAAATAGTGTAGTTCTGTTTTTGAAATAGAAAAGACTTTTTAAAACCATTAAAAAATATAGCTCATGATATTTTTTTGGAACATTTTCCAGAGTAAAAGTTTTCCTGCATTTTGCAAACATGTCAATCATGCAAGTACATGAGAGATGCAGTCAAGACAACAGTATTGATTGGTCATAGTTTATCTATTCTTTCGATCTTCTATAACAGTAAATCATTTTATTTTACATACCTTCCAAAATAATCTCGAAATTATAAAAAAAAAACATTAGCAATTATAAGTAACTCGACACCACACCACTCCCTTATCAGCCACATAATCAAACTCGGCCAACCAATCCTACTCAAAACTCATCATCCAAAACAACTGAAATACATCGCTAGTCACACAAGTAAGTTTGGAAGCCTATTATGTTGTGTATTCGTTTTTTTTTTTTTTAATTTTTTTTTTCAGAATTTCATAAATAAAAAACAAAAGCTACTATATAATCCAAATCGGCTACCAGTGCTTTTAAAGATAAGATTAATTTGAGTACCAGTTGGGGCACCCGAAATTCCATCTCTTTGGGATTTCGTAGCATTGTCATCATTTTTTGTTTTCTTGGTTTGTATCAATGTATGAATCGGGCCTACAATTGAGGATCCTTAGAATTGCCCTGCCGAACAGGAAGGGAGGCTGTGAAATGGCCGAGCAGGGGCGCCCAATTGTTCAGGCATATGAGCTTCTGTCCAAAGAGGACCCTCTCACAGTCCCTACAATTTTCCTTCCCCCGTGTTTTAGGCAGGAAATTGGAGGGGATTCAAATCTTTTAACGTAAACTTTTGTTCTCTTCTCTGTTATCAAATATTTGCTACCCAAAAGGAAGGAACAAAAAAAATAGCATATAAGCCAAATTAAGATAATAAAACCTCCATATACAGTTGCCATCAAGTACATAAACATGACAATACTGAGAAGCAACAACAACCTTGAAAAAGGCAAAACGAGCTGCCTCTGTCACTTAAGGACAGAGACACACAACACCAAGCCCTAACCCTTCTAGAACTCCTATCGACAACTAAAACCATGCACACAACCACGGTCACAAACAGCTAGCTTGGAAATACATTAATTAGCTCCTTGTCCTGAACTTGGACTCGTCAATTGGGATTCCCTCCTCAGCAGCACGTTCTCCGCCAGACTTTTCCACGGTGCTTAGACCACCCTTGCGACCCATCTCCTGGTACCCTTCTGGCCCGAGCTGCTCCCTCCTTGTCTGCCCTCCTCGGCTCCTCCCTTCCATTACACAAAAGTGACAAACAAAAATTAGCCAACCAAGCCAAATAAACCAAACAAGTACAATACTTGCAAAGCATATAAGAGAGCTCAATAGTTGACTAACCTTCAGCGAGGTGTTCCTGGGCTTCAAGGCTTTTGCCACCTGTTCCACCAGGGATCACAGTCTCTCCCTGCTTGGCCCTGGCGTCAAGTTCAGCTCTTTCCTGTTCCGAAGACATGGCTAATCGTTTTTGTTGGAACTTTTCGCTAAGTGATCTTGATGATGTGTGAAAACGATGAAATCTTTGAATTACTAGTCTCAGATAGGGTGCTTGGACGACGGGTTAATTAGTGCTTTTATAGGGACAAGTTGGGAGGGAAATTGATGTTAAACATGATGACACGTGGATAATGATGCGTCACCTTGGGGAAAGGCTTAGGTGACACGCAGGACATGGGTTGCAAAGAGAATGACACGAGTCGTGGCTTTGTGACAACGATGTCAAAGAGCCCCGTTTCCGTGGCACGTATGCATGTCTTGTTTCGGCTGGAGACTGCATGCGCGCATTGATGCTGAATTTCACTATTTGAAATGTTCTTTTTGGATGTCGGAGCAATCAGAACTTCACTGAGATAGCTAGACATTTTCCGAAGAATAAAGAGGAAATTAAATATTTTAATGCTCAATTAATTTGTCTAAGTACTGCTTCATCCAAATAGAACATGGTTTAACAAAAAAGGACACACTATGATCCGATGCCACTATATAGTTTGTGTCAACCGGGGCCTGCAGCTGTAGAAATTAATGCTCCATACAATGGCGGGAAATGAGCAAAACTGCTCACGGACAAGTTTGGACTCGGCTCAGATAAGTTCGGTTTAGAATCGGTTTATTTATTAAACGAACAAAGTTTAAATAAAGATTTATACTCATTTAGCAAAATTCGTATAAAATCATCTATGCTATTATAAGCTAGATCATTTAACTTTATTTTTATTATTTTTATAATATTATTTTTAATTTGTAATGAGAATATGCTAAGTACCTACAAAGATAAAAATGAATTCTCTTTATAATATAATAAATATATCTTGAATTAGTGTAATTGTGAGTCGTAATATAAATATATGTATATTTATATGTATATGAGTGGGTTTATGTAGATGTATATATATTCATAGTATAACATAAACATATAAACTCAATATTAAATTATTTAATATTCGAGTTAATTTATCTAATTACTCAAATAACAAATCTTAACAATAATTAAATAATTAATAATTAGTATGAATTTTAAAAACATATTAAACAATCACGACATTTAGTTTATATATAGAATGAATAAGTTAATTGAGTAGCTCATGAATAAATTCGAACTCGTTCGAAAAATAAGGCCCCGTTTGTTTCGACGTAAAATGAACGTGTTTTTTGGTGTTTGGTGGGGCGTAAAATAATAGTCAACAGAAATCATTTTCAGTTTGACCGAAAAATCTTCTTTAATTTCCGTAAAATGGTTTCCCCTTTTTAAAACCGTAAACCATTTTCCGAGTTTAAGTATCACATTCTCAAATTGGTAGACCACAGCTAAAACACCACCAGACCCCGCCAGAACCCAGTCGGAACCAACCCGGAAAATTTTCAGGACCCGCCGGGGACATTTTCGGGACCTGCTTGGAACATTTTCGGGACCCGCCCGGGACATTTTCGGGACCTATCCAAGACATTTTTGAGACTTTTTCGGGACCTCTCTGGAAAATTTTCAGGACCCGCCCGGGACATTTTCGGGACCTGCTTGGAACATTTTCGTGACCTTTCGCTCCGGACATTTTCGGGACCTATCCAAGACATTTTTGAGACTCTCGGGACCTCTCTGGAACATTTTCGGGACCTGCACGGGATCCCCCGAGACATTTTCGAGACTTGTCCGAGACCGCCCGAGACATTTTCGGGACCTACCTGAGACATTTTCGGACCTCCCCGGGACTCGCTTGAGACATTTTGGGACCTCTTCGGACCCCGCCGGGACATTTCGGACCTGTTGAGACATTTTCAAGACCCGCCTGAGACATTTTCGGACCTGCCTGGAACCCACCCGAGACATTTTCGGGACCCGCTCGGGACATTTTCGAGACCTCCCCGGACTCGTCCGAGACATTTTCGGAACCCGCCCAGGACATTTTCGGGACCCTGCCCGGGATCCGCCCAAGACATTTTCGGGACCTTGTCCAGGACCCCCCGGGATATTTTCGGGACCTCCCCCGGGACTCACCCGGGACATTTTCAAGACCCGCCCGGGACATTTTCGGGACCTGCCTGGGACCTGCCTGAGACATTTTCAAGACCCGCCCGGACATTTTCGGGACCTGCCTGGGACCCGCCTGAACATTTTCGGACCCGCCGGGACATTTTCGAGACCTCCCCGGGACTCACCCGGGACATTTTCGGAACCGGCCCGGACATTTTTGGGATATGCCCATGACATTTTTGGGACCCGTCCGTGACATTTTTTGGACCCGCCCGGAACATTTTTCGAGACAATTTATATTAATTTTTTTAAATTGTGCATAAAAAATAATTTTTTTTGGTTAATATGATTGGTTGAAAATATAAAAAAAAAAAAAAATTTGCGATTTTCCGTGCGCGCCAAACACCGAAAAATATTTTTCGACGAAAATCATTTTCTTGAAAATCAATTTCCCTGAAACCATTTTCCAACGGAAATCATTTTACGTCGAAACAAACGGGGCTTAAATGAACAAAGTTTGAATAAATTATATAGATAAGTGATAAGCTCGAATTCAGCTTGTGTGCGAAAATAATAAACCAATCGAATTTAAATATTCAATACTCAACTTGACTCGATTACAATTATAACCCATACTAACCAACAAGTGCCAAACACGTTCGTATGCATCATTACTATTAATAAAATTATTATTATTGTTGTTGTTGTTGAAGCATTTATTCATGCAGAAGCCAAGAGCGATACATCTAGATGCTGAACCCTGAAAATGTCTTCTTTTCTCATCTTCCGGCCAGTTCCTTTCATATGACATGAGATTCGATGCATATCATGGGCATATGAGAATATGTTAATCATGTTATTTTTAAATAATGTAGCTGAAGTACTGTGCTTCGCAAAAAAAAAAAAAAAAAAAAAATCCCTTTCAATTAAAATAGAAAACATACCATAAATGCAAACCGGAATCGTGTCACCCTTTAGGCCTTTACCCAAATCAATTTCTAGGTAAGAGTTAAATTTTTCATCGCCAATAACAAAAATAATTAAAAAATAAAAAGAGCGTGCAATATAATTTATTATATCATCATTATCAATCTACTTCTGATTTTCCTTGCTTGTCCCAATATATAGGTTGGTTATTTCCAAATTCACATTAAAAAAAAAAAATCGGTCGAAATATACATTTTCTCTAATATCACATCACATGTATGCCACCGACTCACCGACTGTAGGCATATGATCAAACAATTAGCTTACAAACTCTGACCGCCGACCTGGAGCAGCCACAATACGCTTCATTTCCGGGGCAAAAGAATAAGAATATGGGAGTTTAATTGGTAGACTTTCAGATTCTCTTCATTTCATCGCTACTATTTTACTATTAAGATTTTATTTTGTGACATTAATCATGTATATAGTGTCACATTATTTAAAATATTAAAATTATGTAACAATTAACATATACACTATTAAAATATTAATTAAATAATTAAATTAACAATTTCTTATCATTTTAAGATTTTAAAATAATGAGCGATTTAATATGATAATATAACAAAAGTCATAAATTTGAATGTTATACATGTCTTCACTTTTTATTTTAATTAAGGGTACGTTTGGGTATTTGATTTTTTTTTTTTAATTTTTTGTTGATTTTACGGATACCGAAAAAAAAAATTATGTTTGGATGGTTTTAAAAAAAAGTTTAAGTAAGTTAATGTATTTAGAAAAAAATAAAATTAAAAATGAATAAAAATTATATTTAAATTTTTTTAAAAAAATTAAAAACTGAAGAATTTATTTATTTATTTCAGGTGATTTTTAGACCACTTCCAAATGTTTTTGGTGGATCAGAGAATCGATGTTAGGGGGTGGCCTAAGGTGGCTCAATATCCTCCATACTTTTTTTAAAAAAATTTAAATATAATTTTTTAAGTTGAATTTAATAAATTTAAGTTAAGTAAAAAAGTTGACTTTTAAAAAAAATTAAATTGAATAAAAAAAAAAGTTTGGTGGGTTTCAAACAAACCCTTAGAAATAATTGAAGCCCATGCGTATTAACCTAAATTTTTAAAATAAGTAATAATTTAACTTTCGCTTTCGCTGTTTGATTTGTAAATCATAATATTTTTTTTAAGTAGTCATAAAATAGTTTCCTCCTACTTTACCTACTCCGTGGTAGACATCTAAGGAAAAAATAAAAATAAGAAAACAAAAGGAGACGGCGAAAAATGACCCGGTCTCACAACTAATTAAGAAGAATATCATAGTAGAGAGAGAGAGTGGTAGACATATTGACTATATGAGGAACCGAGGAAGAGGACAAAAAAAAAAGGGGAAGGAGACGACGAAAAAAAGACCCAGTCTCACAACTAAGCGCCAGACCAGTAAACGTGTTTGACCGTTCAACGATTATAGTCACAAAATACCCACCACCCACTAGGCCACGGTTATTTTCTTCTTTCTCTTAATATATATGTTGAATATTATTAGACACTCACAATAAGAGCGCGTGCATCGTACTACCAGTCACCGCTCGTACAAGTATGGCCGTTAGGGCGTTTAGCCCAGTCAGCGCGCCCAAGTCAAACGGCCTTATCCCTCACGCTCTCCGTAAGTTCGTCCCACAATGGAGAACCGCAAAAGAAAAAAATAATTGAATTTTTGAAAAGAAAAACAAGAAAATTCTACCACTCGAACTTAGTCAATTCCTTTGTCGTTTACTTTGCAATTTCTATGACTATATCTACGTACTCCCCTGAGTCCCCTCCTGAATGAGCTTGTGCTGCTTGCACTCTGCGTTTCACGGAGAAGAAAAAAAACTCTCAAATCTGAAAGGAACAAACTGCAAACATGTCCTGCGCTGCGACAGTCTTAAACTCTCCCATGTTTTCTCCAAGAGTTTCCTCAATCCTCTGCAAATCCTCGGCTTCCTGCTCTTCTCCTAGAGTCTTCCATGGCCTACCACCAACCCCATCACGATCATCATCATCATCTTCTTCTTCAGCACCACCACCACCATCACCGTCTCCATCTTCACCCTTTTCGGTCCGCTTTGATAAACAGATAAAGGGGACAAGTAGTTGCAGGGAGGAGAATTTGGGTTCGGTTGGGGGTGCGGTTTCGAAGAGGAAAAGGCCGGCGATGCTTGATATTCCGCTGGTGCCATTGAGTTTCGGCGTTGATACGCCTAAATGTGCGAAGAGAGTAGTGGACATGGTGGACGTTGAAGAGGATGGGTATGCGCTTTATTGTAAGAGAGGAAGGAGGAGAATGATGGAGGACCGGTACTCGGCTGTCGTTGATCTTTCATTGGAGATTCTTAGACATTAAGTGTCATTTAGCTCTTTTTTTTTATTTATTTTAATGAGGTATATAATATTGGTATATATATATATATATATATATAGTAGTAGTATATTATACTATATATATATATAAGTTAGATTCTGTTTAGTTGCCGACGAAATAGAGGGAAAAAAAAATTACTGATCTGTTTATCTATTTCAGATGTATAAAAAAAAAAATTCAGGATTTGGGATGTTCGAAAAATTATAAATATTTAATATTTTATATTTTCAATCTATCATATTAACCTATAAAATTAACTATTATGTACAATATAAAAATATTAATATATTATATTAATAAATTGCCGAACCACAATCAGAACACCACTAGATCCCACCGAAACATTATTAAAACTTAGTTGGGACTCCTCAAAGACCTTTTTGTGATCCCGCCTAGATATCGTCGGGACGTATCGAGACCTCACCAGTACATCATCTAGACTCCTTTGGGACCTCATCGTGACCTTGTAAGAACTCGTCCTACATTACTATAACTCCGTTGAGACACTGTCGAGACCTATTGGGGTGAAAATTTCAAAGTCTCGACGATGTCACGATGGATCCCGACAATGTCACGACAAGTTCCAATGAGGTCCTGACAGAGTCCCAGCGAGGTCTAGCGGTGTTTTGATTGTGGTCTGATAATTTGAGAATAAAAAGTTCAAACTCGAAAAATGGTTTACATTTTATAAAAATATAAACCATGTTAAGGAAATTAAATAAGCTTTTTCGATCAAACCGAAAATATTTTTGTTTACTATTATTCATTGCACCAAATACTAAAAAATACAGAAAATATTTTTTTAAAATCATTTTATTTTGAAATAAACGGAGTATTAAATTGTTTTTATGGGTATCCAAAAGTACTCAAGATTTGGATTTTGACTTTTCGTTTAATTTTTAGCAAATTAATCAAAATAATATACTCAATTGGCTTTCTTTATATAGATTTTATAACCTGACTTGATCATATCCTATATGATTGCAGGCTTTCTTTGGTGTTTTTGATGGACACGGGGGTGCAAAGGCTGCTGAATTTGCGGCCAATAACATGAGTAGGCATATAATGAATCAATCGAAAAAGAGAAGCGAGGATGAAATTGTGGAAGCAGTTAGAGATGGTTTCCTGACCACGGATGCCGAATTTTTGAAGAAGCATTTTGGTGGTGGTACTTGCTGTGTGACTGCATTGATACAAGAAGGTTGTCTTGTGGTCTCAAATGTTGGTGACTGTCGCGCCGTTATGAGCCGAAGAGGAATTGCTGAGGCCCTCACATCTGATCACCGGCCCTCTCGGGAAGATGAAAAGGAACGAATTGAAACCCTGGTAAGCAGAGTACTAATAATGGTGTACTGCAAATGCTATAACTCGTGAAGTGAATAATGAAGGTAGTACATTGTAGCTAATCAAAGTTTTGCAAAAACCATTTTGCAGGGTGGCTATGTGGATTGTTACCAGGGCGTTTGGAGAGTACAGGGATCTCTTGCTGTATCAAGAGGAATTGGAGATCGACAACTTAAACAATGGATTACGGCAGAACCAGAGACCAAAGTCTTAAGGATTGAGCCTGACTGCGAGTTCTTAATTCTAGCCTCTGATGGTCTTTGGGACAAGGTTAATAATCAAGAGGCAGTAGATGCGGTTCGCCCTTTGTGCATGGGAGTAGAGAAGCCGAAGCCGGTTGTTGCTTGTAAAAAGCTCGCTGAACTAGCAATTTTAAGAGGCTCCACTGATGATATAAGTGTGATGATAATCCAATTAGGCCATTTTGATTCATGATTTAAGTTTAAGATGGAAGAAGTTCAGATGAAGATAGGTGACTTATAGATTGTCCTGCAAGTGGTTTTTGGAGAAACTTGCAGCTTGAGGAAGCTAGAAAGCAAGACCTTTTTGGAATGTAATTAAACCTCTGCTAGGATTGCCCGAGAAAAAGAGTACAGATCTTAGTATTATGCTTGCACCTTCTCCCATTTCTTGAATAGCTTGTAATGTCTGCCATGATTAATGCCCTGGCAGTAGAGATGTAAAACTTATTCTATTAAAAAAGAATAGAAGCTTATTTCACGTCATATTCTGGCATTTCAACTGACTTTGTTCTCGTGAAAGTAGATCATATTTCTCTCAACGAATGCGTTGTTGTTCTTGTTGCATCCGCATTATCCGGTTATCACTTTTAGGTTATAGCATTTGTGTCTGTATAGTGCGGTTTAGTAACTGCTATCTGCATATTAGTTTATATTTTAGTTTTTGGGCATTCTTTGAACCTCTTTTAAGGCATGTTTTAAATGAATTTAAACATGTTTTGGGCCTATTTTAGCGTTTTGGGTTTGTTTTAGTATTTTTTTTTCATTTTTTTTTTAAAAGCCATACTATTTTAGATAAAATCCATATCTTGATTCCATATTCCAGTTTAAAAATAACAAAGAGAAACTTATTACTTATATAACCTGATTGAACTTCCAGCAATTTTGACATGCCTCTTACAATCTTTAAAACCTCTTACTTTAGTACAATTAACTTTTAATATCTATCACTTATCCCTTATGTTAAAATTTTTTGCAAAATCCTAACGGAGACGTGCCAAAATTTTCAAAATATCCATAATTTTTTTATAAAAAAATGAACAAAATTTCAAAGATTTAGGTATTGGTTAGGATTTAACGGAATTTGCAAAAATACCTTTGCATGAATCTTTGATTTTTTTATAATTCTTTTTTTAAAAAAAAATAAATACATGAGTATTTTGAAAATTTTGACATAATTTAATGGTGAATTCTGACGGAATGAGGTTAAGTGATAAACATTATAAGTTCATTGTACAAAAGTTAAAGTTTTTAAATATTATGAAGACATGTTAAAAGGGCTGAAAGTTCAGGAGCTATTTTAAGTTTTCCCAATAAAATACAAACACAACGTGATGGATTGATCTTGAAAATACATACATAAAAATTAGGGAAAAGTTCACAAAGACCCCTTAAACTTGCATGCGATTTGAAGAACCCCCATCAATCTTTGATTTTTTTCAGTTTTACCCCTCGTACTTCCAATTTCTATCAGAAAACCATCCTCCGTCTGTTTTTACTATTAACATTTTTTGAAAATTTTCAAAATACCCCTCATTTTAGAATTTTTTTTTTTATAACTTTTTTTGTTTAAAATACAAGGGTATTTTATGAATTTCAAAAAAATTTAGGAGAAAATGCATTTTACCCCCCTTATGTTGTAGCTGTTTTTCAATTTTACCTCCATTGTTTAAAAATTTGCAATCCACCCCAACTAACTTTTTAATTTTTTCAATTCTGCCTTTCCGTCAGACAGAACCGTCTTCTTAGACGATTTGTGTGTCACGTGCGCCCCACGTGGGAATATTTCTTCAGTTATCCCCCTTTTACCCCCAACGACACCACTTTCCAAAACTGCCGACCCATTAGTCCAAATCGCCGGAAACTTCGCTCCGGTACCGGAACAACCAGTCCGGCGAGCAATCATGGTGGACTTGAGCTGGCTATTGAAATCGTAACGGCCAACGGTTTCGAGGTCACCGGAGGGAGTGATTCAGACCTGATAAGGCAAGTCGTCTTCCGACATGGTGAGCCTCTGCGTCTCGGTGAACCGGCAAGCGTAGCTGGCGGAGCCCAGCGATTACTCCAAACATAATCAGCTCGAACATTTTCAAAAGGATTTGTTTTTACTCTGAATTCGCCTTTAGAGAGCACGGTTTAGTTGTTCAAGATGATGCTCAGAGTCCGAAGCCGCGACGGCTTGGAGCGAGTCTCAATCGAGAGCCCACAGATCACAGTCTCGCAACTCAAAACCCTAATCCAATCCCAGCTTCGAATTCCCATTGACAACCAAACCCTCTCCACCAATCAAAACCTCCTCTTGGCCAAAACTCCGGCCGATCTTCTCAAGTTCACCGACATGGTGAACCATAGCACGCCTCTCTCCGCGCTCAATCTATCCCACGGCTCCATTGTCTTCCTCGCCTCCGAAGGCAAGCGCACCGTCTCCGGCCCGGCCTTCCACCCCAGCGATTACTCCAAACATAATATGCTTTATTGAAGTGGTGCCCAGCGATTGGCTCAAACAGAGGGTTGGCTCCGTTGCGGATGTAAACGCCGTTAATGCATTCCGGGATTGTGCCGGTGACCGAGAGTTCTCGCCGGACTGGTTGTTCCGGTACCGGAGCGAAGTTTCCGGCGATTTGGACTAGTGGGTCGGCAGTTTTGGGAAGTGGTGTCGTTGGGGGTAAAAGGGGGATAACTGAAGAAATATTCCCACGTAGGGCGCACGTGACACACAAACTGTCTAAAAAGACGGTTCTGTCTGACGAAAAGGCAGAATTGAAAAAATTAAAAAGTTGGTTGGGGTGGATTGCAAATTTTTAAACAATTGAGGTCGAATTGAAAAACAGCTACAACATCAGGGGGGTAAAGTGCATTTTCCCCAAAATTTTAACTGTGAAAACAGACGGATTGGGGTTTTCTAATAGAAATTGAAAGTTCAATAGGTGAAACTGAGAAAAATCAAAGATTGATGGGGGTTCTTCAAATCGCGTGGAAGTTCAGGAGGCCTTTGTGAAATTTTCTCTAAAACTTACAAGGGGTGGTTGTTCAAATGTAAATCCAACAACATTACAAATCCAGCAAACATAAAAAAACATAAATTATAAATCCATAAAACATAAAAAACAATTGAAAACTTCAGAAAAACCCATTTGAACTTCCGATCGTTTTGAAATGCCCCTGAATGTTTAAAAACTCTTAATTTGATCTCCTAAACTTCTAATTTCTTTCACTTAACCCACTTTTTTGTTAAATCTTATTAAAATTTTCAAAATACCCCTATTTTTTAAATAATAATAATAATAATAATAATAAAAGATTTGGACGTGGGTATTTTCATAAATTTCATTAAATTCTCACCAACACCTAAATCCTTGCAATTTTTTTTTTTAATAAGTATTTTGATAATTTTAACAGAATTTGACGAAAAATCGGGTTAAGTGACAAAAATTTTAAGTTAAGGGAACCAAAAATAGAGTTTTTAAATATTAGGCGAGCATTTCAAAATGATTGGAAGTTCATAAGAGCTTTTTGAAATTTTCCCAAAAAACAATATTACAAATCTAAAACATAAAAAAAAAAAAAAACATAAATTATAAGAGTGTGTGGATATAGTTATTAATTGCATTTGTTTATCCTAAAACCGCTATTCATGTATGCCGTTAATAATTTTTTTAACTGCATCTGTATAGGTGAATATATGTTAATTGCCATTAATTACGGTTAATAATTACTCGCTTGTATAGCCTTACCACCTATAGCCAGCGCACCATCCACTTGAAGATCGTAACACCCTAGCTTTTTTTTTTGTTTGAGGGAGTAACACCCTAGCTTTCAATAACAAGCTGGAGAGTGTAATAATCTTGTATTCTACGTGGTGCTAGAACTTTTACTTTTGATTTACGCAACAACAATTGAATGTATTTTTTTTTTTTTCTTATTTTTAAAACCATAAACTCACTTTTACAAACACTTAATTGAACATGGGGCCTGTACTATACAACTTCATATAATAGTCAAACGTCATTACAAAATATATCTAATATTGTCAAATTTTACAAAAATGCCACTAATGGCAACTACTACTACTCATGGCTGATCACTACAAATCCAGTCATACCTCAAAGGGTCAGGCCTTCAGCATATCTCCAATATGGTTATTCCTCGGTTACTTCGACTGCATCTCTAAAATCAATAATTTTACATATGGAAACCATGAGTCCACGGTTCCATAAGAAAGTACTAACCAACCATTTACATTGTGTGACATAAGTCATTCTTTCGAAAATTTCTATCATCTTTTCAAAACAAGTCATTTATTTAAAACAGAGTTTTTATAAAAAATTTGAACACAAATCATTAGTGTAAAAACATGCATGTTAACTCCAATAGAGGCTCTTTCATAATAAATAACATATATACTTAGCATTATCTTTTTCAATAATAAACTATATACTGGTTAAATTCAGTTGGTATAAGATGATAATCATAAACAACGGTTAAATCAAAACATGCAGCATTTGTAATCGTAACGGCATACACATAATTAGCATATATTTTTACTTTTAATTTCATTAATTGTTGGCCATGTTCCTCTTTCTAGTACTAGGTCAATAAGCGTATTACCCCATTTATCATTGGTTGCCAATTGTACACTTTCTCTCTCTCTCCTGATACTGGGTGGCTATTTGTATTCCCGCTCGTATCATTATTGGGTGGGTAGTTGTATTCTTCTCGTCACAACGAGTGGCTAGCCGTATTCCACTTTTTAACATTGGGTCAATAAACGTATATTCTCATTTATCACTTGGTTGTTATTCTTATTCACCCTCCTATCACTAGGTCGTTGAGCGTATTTCCCCATTCAACACTGGGTCGCCTAGTGTCATCCGACATTTAATCATTAAACACGTGTCAAATAAGTCCTTTCGGCATGTGATAAAATTTGGGCCATTGATTAACTGTCATAAAAGCGATCTCATGCTGCTACGTGGAGATACCACCTGTTAAAACGATATGTACGTGGTCGTTTGGTTTTGTTTAACCTGATATGGACCGTTGATATTTTTTTGTGCTTTTTCCTCTTATTGCCATGTGTTGCTGGTCGTCGATCGAACAAAGGACATGCTGTTTGAACGGAGCAGTTTGATCCTAACATTTTTCTAAGTCTTAAAAGTCAAATTTTGATTTCCTATTGACCTGAAACTCTCGGGTCCAACTGTACTCAATCGGGCAACATCATGTTTGTGACAATAATTTTGGTGTAATTTGGGTTACGTGTGTCAGAATCACACATAACGACTAATTTGGAAAGTTATTTTCGGCACACATGATATAGTTATTGAGCATAAGCAACTCAAAATATGCTATTTTCCCATATGAATCATCATTTCAAGCTATTTTTTTGGCTAATTTAAAAAAATTTTGTTTTGTTTTTTTTCAGCAGCTAGAGTTTCCTCTTTCCTAATTCATGATTCCCTTTCTATTCTCCAAAGCCTCTTTTCACCTATGCTTTTTGGCATTAATTTACTATCCCATGTTTTTTGAAACACCCCTAATTCTACATGACATTTGCTTATACTTATCTAATATTTTAGGGAAAAGTTTACATACCATCCTCAAACTACTACTCAATTAATAATGTCCTTTTCAAATTTTCAATTATGACAATTTCTCCTTAAACTACCAAACAATTGTTAATTTATCAAAAATGACGAAAATACCCTTAATAAAATAAAATAAATAAAAAATTATAGAAGAAACAAAAGCTAAAAAAAAAAAAATGATTTTTTTTTTTAAAAAACACTACACCAAATTGGTCAAATTCATTTTTTTTTTTAAATTATAAATATTTTCGGTTTAAAAAATATTTTTAAAAAATAAAAAATAAAAATAAAAAATAAAAAATAAAAATAAAAAATAAAAATAAAATTTAAATTTAAAAATTATTATTATTATTATTATTTTCGAATTCACAAGGGCTAAAAAATAAATTATTATTATTATTTTTTAAAAAAAAACTACCATCGAATGGGCCAAATTCAAAATTAAAAAACATATATATATATACTATATATATAATAGTATATATATGTTTTTTTTTTTAAATATATATTTTTAAAATATTATTATTATTAATTTTTTTTAAAGTTCATAAGAGCATTTTTGTCTTATTAAAAAATTTGTGGGTCATTTTTGTCTTTTTATTGGCCTTAAACAGGACACAATTATTTGATAGTTTAGAAAAATATTGTCACAATTAAAAATTTGAAAATATATTATCAATTTGATGATAATTTAAAGAGTGTATATGAATTTTTCCTATATTTTATTAACTATTTTTACTTCCCATTTTTTTTTTTAGCTCTTATTTGTGGTTGAGCGTTACAAAGATAGTATTTTATATTATAGAATTCGCAAAGTTTCGCACCATCTGGCATCTACGGTAGCAAGCACCACCTTTCTACAAAATCGTTTCCTTCTTTTGTGAAAATTTTCGGGCATGTAAATTGTTGTTGAATTGATTATTTATTTCATTAGTTAGATTCTTTACATTTTTTAACTAATATTTATACAATTTTATCTGTTAATCTTGTCTTATGCGAATCAAATTCTAGCACAGTCACTAAGTATTAAATATACTTAATACATAAAAATCATAAAATTAACTGTAAATAAAAAGTTCTAGAAATGATTTATCATATCATCTTTGATTTAAAACACATAAAATATAAAGACAATCTTGAATCAAATTACCAATCTTTTGTGAAATATTAACTTTTTATCTAGAACCATTTTTTTTTCCATGACCCGTAAGTTAAATGCACACCCATTGGTCTAAAATTCTCAATCCTACCACTATTTAAATTAGGAAAAATGTTAGATAAATTCCTGAGTAAACGTGCGATTTGAATTCGATTATCTATTTTTTAAATTTTAATTTTTGCTACATAACTTCTTACAAAATTTGAAAAAGGTATTTCTATCAAAATTTTCGAGTAGATTTTGAAAAATCCGTAAGTTGATCCGCCAAAATGACGCCGTTTGGTATATATATATACTTTTTTTAAAAATTTCTATTGCATTTTTTTTAAAAAAAAATTAGAAAAAAACAAAAATAGGAGGTGGCTCAAGCCCCCTATTTGGCCAAATAGGGGGTGGCCGAACCACCTCTGTTGGCCAAGGGGATGGGTTTGGCCACCCCTTGTTGGCCAAGGGGGTGGCTCAGGCCACCATGCTTTTGATTTATTTTTGTTTCTGTATTTTTTAATTTTTTTTAAAATGTAATAGAAATTTGAAAAAGTAAAAAAAATCTTCTTATTTTTTATTTTTTCACCAAACGATGTCATTTTGGCTGATTAACTAACGAATATTTTAAAATTTGAAGGAAGATTGGAAAATTTTGACATAAGGATCTTCTTCAAATTTCACAAAAAATTATGTAAGCAAAATCAAAATTTAAAAAATTGAGGATCGAATTCAAATCGCGTATTTACTTAAGGATTTATCTAACATTTTCCCTTCAAATTATTGTGAAAGGAAAAAGCAAACAAAGATCCTTTTTACTTTAAATAGAGAATATTTATTTGATAGTCAAAATTTTGTTTTATTACATATAATTATAATTATATGATAGTTGATACAACATTATTTAAAAATTAAAATGCTATATACTATATTTTTATGGCATAATTATCTCACAATACTGACGTAACAATTTCAATAATTATTGAATTTTTATTTTAACACTTGCTAATCTAATAGTTATTTGAAAATTATGAGATAAAAAAGTAATTTACAACATTTCTTAAAAATTCCGCGACAATATGTTTATAACGTCATTTAAAATGTCGCACTTGATTTCTATTTATGTAGTTAAAATGTACTACAACTATGTTCATAATTTACCAGCCGAAGGGACAGAATGTTACACGGGTCGGGTCAAACAACTCAGCAGCCGAAAGGCACAAATTAAAGGTCTGAAGGATCGACTTTGGAGTTTGGAGTCTTTGGACCCAGATAAAGATCCGACCCGGACTCTATAAAGCCGAAGCAGGCAGATGCCATATCTCGCAGGCACAAAGGCCGCATCTTAACACGTCTTTCCTTTAAGGGAAGATTTTTTATATAGCATTTCTCTTTTTCTTTCCTAGTGCCTGTGCGATCTCTGCTTCTCGTTTTTCCGTTAGTTTTCCCAAAATCACAGCTTCCATTTCTCTATCTCTCTCTATATCCCGCTGTAGATCTCTCCCTCTCCTTCGCTCCGAGGGTACCAGGGTTGATCGCTGCTTCAGATCTCGCAGCGATTCGAATCCCCCGCGAGCTCCGATCTCTGCATAGCAGCCGGTATTCAATCACAGCCACAGATCTGAGCCTTTGATACATCTTCGTCGATCTGAGCCACCATGGCGGCCGCCAGCGCCCCGATCACCATGAAAGAGGCCCTAACTGTCAGTTCTCTCTCTCACTGTCCTCTTTTTTGGCTTCGATTCGATGCTTGCTCTTTGAACTCTATGCATAGTTTGAAATTTTAACTGTGTTTTGAGCTGAAACGGCATTGTTCTCATAATTACGAGGTTTAGTAATCTCTTTTTGTTATATTTCGCTTCTATGTCAAATACTGCGCTATAACTTTCTGCGATTTGCTATTTCGACGGTGCTTTTAATGCTTAGTCTTTATGGAAGTTTCTATGGATTTGAAATTTATGGTTTCTACTCAGATCTGTAAATTATTACATTCTTTTTGAGGTTGCTTCATAAGTTAATTCATAGGCTATAATTTCACTATCTATTTTTGGACCATAATTAGAAAATTGAAGCTGAGTTATGGCTTGTGTGATCTGATGTGATTGCAGTTACCGAGCATTGGAATCAATCCTCAATTCATTACGTTTACTCATGTTACTATGGAATCCGAGAAGTATATATGTGTTCGGGAAACGTCGCCGCAGAATAGCGTTGTTATTATTGATATGAGTATGCCAATGCAGCCTTTGAGGAGGCCTATTACTGCGGACTCGGCGCTTATGAATCCAAATTCTAGAATTCTTGCTTTGAAAGGTAGGATTAGTTATCGGTTATGTACTTGCCTTGTGGATACAGAATTGTGTGTGGAATTGTTGTTAGGATTAGAATTCTGTTTGTTGTGCTCATGCCATGCGATATAAAACTTCAGAAATTGTTGTTCTCATTTCTTATTAGTTACATACTGCTTGACTAGTTTATGTACTTCTACTTTAAATTTATAATCCATTTTGTTATGATGCAACTAGCTTAACCAGTGGTGTCATGCCCAGTTTTACTCCCTTGTCTACCTTTCCTTACCGCCTGCATATCTTGGCTCCCTGGGCTAAACGAGAATATTACTGTTGGGATGCTAATCATGAAACTCCCTAATGTAGCTTATTTTTATGTTTTTTGGTGAAAAAATAATATATACATATGTGTTCATGTATATGTATGTGTTTTTGGTTTGTGCATACTTCTATTATTCCTTGTTCTTATATTGTTTGGGCTCATAAAACTCTGACGTTCTTTTGAAGCCCAACTCCAAGGAACTAATCAGGATCATTTGCAAATATTTAACATTGAGCTGAAAGCAAAAATAAAATCTTACCAGATGCCTGAGCAGGTGAGAACTTTAATTTCTTTGCATCTTCATTACAGTTTGAGATACTTTTATGGTCCACTTTGTTCCATTGAGATTGAAATCATTTAGCTAAACCAACTCTCATTGCGTTGTTTACAGATCGTTTTTTGGAAGTGGATTACACCAAAGATGCTGGGCCTGGTGACACAGACCTCAGTATATCATTGGTCAATTGAGGGTAAGATGTGTTTATTTATAATCTATTTCAGTATCATGTTGCCATAGTTTTTCAGGTTATAAGGTTGTTGTTATGTTCAAACTGTTTACAGTTATATGGTCCTCACTGCATCTCTAATGTAGGTGATTCTGAACCGGTAAAGATGTTTGATAGAACAGCTAATATGGCAAACAATCAGATAATAAACTACCGATGTGACCCTTCTGAAAAGTGGTTGGTTTTGATTGGAATTGCTCCTGGTTCAACTGAGGTATGTTACTGTTTCTGTTAATGGCTATACAAAGTTGATCATGTCATTATGCCAATGAGCTCTACCTCAAACGTGCTTCCTTGCTCTTTTAAGAATGAGGGAGAGGGTAAGATTGTAGATTCAAAACCCTCTGGGTGCATGTGTAACTTACCAACAAAAAAAAAAGTTGGCTACATCATTACTTACCAAAAAAAAATTACATCAATGCTCTCATCTATGAAGGACACCTGATGGTTTCTCACATATAAGAGAAATATAGAGAACTGCTATTTCCAAGTGAAAACCTGCTTTGCGGTAAAAAGCTAGGATATACATGGTAGTATCACATGTAATTGAACCCAAGCTACTCCAAGCTATCTGAGCCTGATCTAGCCAACTTGGCCTGAGAAGTTCCTAAATGTGGTTGGGTGCTTTGCAATCCCTGGTTTAAACTGCCACGTGTAACTGATCTTGTTTTATATAAAACTTTTGGAACGCAGTTCAGTTGTCCTCTCTCTTGCATACAAGCAGTTAGATCCGGTCATTATATTATTTATGAGTTTCATTTTTCATGCATCTTTTTATTTTTAAATCGTGATTTGTAGATGCTACCCTATGTGTAGTTATATGATGATTTTTACTGGGAAAATTTTTCATGACTGTCATGGTATTATGGTTTGATTTCCTCATCTGATTTTGTTTATAGAGGCCACAATTGGTTAAAGGGAATATGCAACTTTTCTCCGTTGATCAGCAGCGCAGTCAAGCTCTTGAAGCACATGCTGCATCATTTGCCCAATTTAAGGTGTGGTGGTTTCCGTTTCCTAATCCGTTTTCAACATTGCATTGACTCGCACACAAAAAATTTCTTTTAGAAGTAACAAAATTAAAAAGTGTAACATGAGCACATACACAGTTTTATGAATGTTGCTAACCTTATATGTTTTTACAGCTCCCAGGAAATGAGAATCCTTCTATTCTGATTTCCTTTGCCACAAAGACCCTCAATGCTGGACAGATTACATCAAAGTTACATGTTATTGAGCTTGGTGCCCAGCCAGGTAAATTTACTAGTTCTAAATATGTTTTGTTTATCTTATTTTTTAGTCTTTAATTGACATGGCTATAACTATCTTGTATTCCTTCATTTCTCCCATGCATCCAATGCTACGATTCTCGTTTAAGCAAAATGAGGTGTGATGTATCCTTGTGTTGTTTCCATATAGATGCATGTTTGAAATGTAGTGAGTTTAGCTGCCACATTCCACATTTATGCATATGTAACTGCTATGTCCAAAAAAATTGTTACTCTCTTTGTTATTAACACTCAGCTTTTTATAATTCTTGATAGAAGCAGTTAAGATTACCTTTTTTCTTTTGCCCTGGAAACAAGAAGAGATTGTCAACAATGAAAATGCATATTTACTTTTGGTGATAATCAAATATAGATTTTTTTTTTTTTTTTTTTTAAATTTTAAAAACGGATTTGGTCTGCTGGAATGGTAATGGAAATAGGCATCCAGGTCATAAAATTTATGATAATTTGCATATCTGATGGATTGGATCTAGAGATGTCATCTGGACTGAAAGATTGATAATAACTTCTGCCTGGACAACTTACCAAAAAAAAAAACCCTGGACTAGTGTGGCTTTGTGTTGTAAATTACGGAAATTTCAATGGAGGAAGGGGAGATGAGAAAAATTATGGAAAATAAACGTATACCAGCTCACATGGCTGTACTTTTGAGTTTTTTGTTTTTTGTTTTTGTGATTTTAGAGAACTTGGACTTGGACTAAATTATATAACGTTTATTATGTTTGGGCTTGTCAAGATAAATATTTTAAAATGTTCACTATGTTGGGCTTGTTGGGATGTGTTGGAGTTTATGAAAATAGGTAGGAAGTCGATCTATAAACACTGGTTGGTATCAAGTGGGAATCCTGGAGGCAGACTGAATCAGTTTACAGAATTTATAGTTATTGCCAACAGCTTATCACATTTCACTAAATCATTCCTACTTCGGTGGTTTTTCTTGCATCACTGACAACTATCTTTCCGTTTTTGTTGGTAGGGAAGCCGTCTTTTACCAAGAAACAAGCAGATCTTTTCTTCCCTCCAGACTTTGCTGATGACTTTCCGGTTGCAATGCAGGTATCAAAGTTGCTACTTGTTACTTGTCTTAGTAAACAGCAGCATAATTGTTATTCACGAATTCTTTAATTGGACAGATATCCCAGAAATACAGTTTGATCTATGTGATCACCAAGCTTGGGCTATTATTTGTGTATGACTTGGAGACTGCTTCTGCGGTATATAGAAATAGAATTAGTCCAGATCCAATATTTTTGACAGCAGAAGCTTCGTCAGTGGGAGGTTTTTATGCTGTCAATAGGCGTGGACAGGTGTTATTGGCTACTGTTAACGAACAAACAATTGTGCCATTTGTCAGTGGCCAGGTATATTCACAGGCTTGCATTTTCCTTCATTCTATTATGGGGGAATTACTACTGTGTTTACAAATGTTTTCTGGTTATTTTTTACAGTTGAACAATTTGGAGCTAGCTGTCAATCTTGCGAAAAGAGGGAATCTTCCTGGTGCTGAGCAGCTTGTAAGATGATTCTTGTTCTATCTATTTTATATTATTAATTCTGTTAATTCAGATAATTCCTCAACTCATGTTTTGATCACCGAAATGGGCCAATACTAAAAACCTAACAATTCATACGGATAAAAATAAGCATCAATGTTAAAACTTAGTTGTGCATTTAAGGTAGTGATGCAACCATGCCATGGTTTGTGATTTTGCTAATGCTTTGAAAGATTGGGTTTTGTAATGATAAAGGCACTCTCTTTATACAGGATTCTTATAAAAAAGTTCTATATCTTTTAGTGTGTATCTAAAAGTTTTAATACTTTGTGTAGATTGTCTAAGCATACTAGTGCTGCCTAGCCCTTAATCACAAGAGTAGAGATTGATGTGTGTCATGTTTGATCTTTGACTCTTATTCTGTAATGTGAACAAGTATTGTGTGATAGCACTCCAAGAATAAAAAAATGGTGTTTTGGGCTGTGGAAGTTTAGGTGAGTGAACCCTTGTACTTGTCAATATTTTGTCTCTTTCATATTCACCATGGATTTGAGTCTATGGGCATGCATTATCACCGTTGCAGTTAGAGCCTGGGGTCTCACGGTGATGGACACAATGATGTTTAATGTTGCACTTAATGACAGGTCTCACACACACAAACACACACAAACACACACACACACACTTCTAATTAGGTGTTCTTGTTGTTTAACTTGTTATGCATGAATATATGCTTATAGTCCATATTGTTTATTGCTGTGTGCTTTCCTATAATACTGAAAATATAGGGATGTGTGCTATTGGGTGTCTCAGGTTGTCCAACGTTTCCAAGAATTGTTTGCCCAAACAAAGTACAAAGAAGCTGCAGAGCTTGCTGCTGAGTCTCCACAAGGACTCCTCCGTACGCCTGACACAGTTGCCAAATTTCAGGTCTACATTTTGCTTTTCCAATCCTACATATTTTATTAGTTGCTTATATGTTGATAGCTTCAACACTTTTCATCCTTGTGTATGTTGTGCATATGTCATTTTGTCTTCATTTGATTTCTTGCCAATCAGGATCTCACTGTAAGACCTACTTCTTGTATTGACCAAATCTCTCCTCCTTCTCTATCTCGTACACTTGGCTGTTATTTTGTATTATATATATATATTTATTTATATTTGCTGGAATTGGATATAGCTGCAGAAGCTTGCCTGGCTTTTGGTGGCATTTAGTTGTGCATGTTTTGGTAGTCACTGAATAAGACATAAAATAGTAGACGTGTTTGTTTAGAGAGGAAACAAAATACATATTTGGCATGGTCTACATAAACACCCTTAATAAACCAAATAAACATGAAATGTACTCGATCAGTTGAGATTGGATGAATTCTTGGTGGCTACCAAGGGAGTTTTGTGTTCATTTTCCTTGCCTGAATGGAACATTTCCTGAAATAGACTTGGCATATAAAGTTGACAATTTGTTGCTATGGCAGAGTGTTCCTGTTCAAGCTGGGCAAACGCCACCCCTGTTGCAGTATTTTGGGACACTCTTGACTAGAGGAAAGCTCAATGCATTTGAGTCGTTGGAATTATCACGTCTTGTTGTGAATCAGAACAAAAAGAATCTTTTGGAAAATTGGTTGGCTGAGGATAAGCTTGAATGCAGCGAGGAACTAGGGGATCTTGTGAAGGTTTGATGTGCAATTTGAGATTTAATCATTAATATAATTTACTGGATGTCTTGTTTACTTTATCCCAAACATGCTGGATTTGAAATTATTTTTTGTTTACATATTGGTAATTTTGTTTCATTGTAGACTGTGGATAATGATCTTGCGTTGAAAATATATATTAAAGCCAGAGCAACTCCGAAAGTCGTTGCTGCTTTTGCTGAACGGAGGGAGTTTGACAAAATTCTAATATACTCAAAGCAGGTGAAGACATGCTTTTATTACTACTGTTATTGTTGTGACTATTAGTATATTTAAGTATGTTTTTTCAAGTTATTTTATGGTCTGAGCCTATCATTGTTCCTTTGTTGCTTTAGGTTGGGTACACTCCAGACTATCTATTCCTCCTGCAAACCATTCTTCGTTCAGATCCTCAGGTATTGCATTGTATTATCTGTATGTTTGTATGTTTTATAAGTTTTAGTACCTTAAGGTCAAAAGCACAAGCAAATCACAAGTTCTATAGGAGTCAAACCCTTTCTTTTCATATGTTTTTCAATAACCTTTTTCTTAGTTACTTTCTGTTTTGGTATAAAAATGTTTTTAGACCATTTTTATGAAGATAATTTTAATCCAGGAAAGACTTTGCGTTTTTTAAACTATAGAGCTAATATTTACTTTTGGAATGCAGGGAGCTGTTAATTTTGCGTTAATGATGTCTCAAATGGAGGGAGGTTGTCCAGTTGATTACAATACCATAACAGATCTCTTTCTTCAGGTTTGTTGATTCCAATGGTGCTTGAGTTGTTATATTGATTCAATAATAAGGTTCTTTTATTTTCCATTTGTATTGCTTTAGTTTTTGTCACTCATCAACAGGCTTCATAGGGCATAAATTAGTTCTCATTGTTGCAGTATTGCAGAATGTTAATTTATAAATGAGGAGGAGTAATAGTTTTTTTGCTTTCTGTGGTTTGTGTTTTATAGAGGAACTTGATTCGTGAGGCGACAGCTTTTCTATTAGATGTTTTGAAGCCAAATCTTCCTGAACATGCACACCTTCAAACAAAGGTTTATTGACCACCACTTTCTTTGTTAAGTCTATGCGACTTCTGTTTGTATAATTGCACCTGTTTTCAGCACTGTTAACACTTTTTATATAGGTCCTGGAAATCAATTTGGTAACTTTTCCAAATGTAGCTGATGCTATATTAGCTAATGGAATGTTCAGCCACTATGATCGTCCTCGAATTGCTCAACTTTGTGAAAAAGCTGGTCTTTATATGCGAGCTCTGCAAGTAATGTCTTCTAGCATTTCTTTGACATTCGTGAATTTTTTTTTTTTGCATGTTTAGTTAAAAGTTATTGTGTTAAATGTTTCACTTCTTGTGCAGCATTACACAGAGTTGCCAGATATTAAACGTGTCATTGTGAATACGCATGCAATTGAGCCACAGGTTTATGTACTCCAGTGCTTATATCTTTTGGTGTATGATGAAGTTTTTAAACTTCCTACTGATCATGTGGTTCCTTACAGTCACTTGTAGAATTTTTCGGCACTCTGTCACGAGAATGGGCTTTGGAATGTATGAAGGACCTTTTGTTGGTCAATCTAAGAGGCAATCTTCAGATAATTGTGCAGGTACACATCATTGTCTTGTGTAATTGGAAAAGTATCTGATTAGTAATTAACTGAAGGATGCTCATACACCTCTGTGCAGGCTGCTAAGGAGTATTGTGAACAGTTGGGTGTTGATGCATGCATAAAGCTTTTTGAGCAATTTAAGTCGTATGAAGGGTTATACTTTTTCCTTGGGTCATATTTAAGCTCCAGGTAATCTATTTAGTTAAGAAGGTCTTTCAGTTTGGTGGGTAATGGCATATGTCCATTTATTATTGGCTAATTCATTTTCATATATGAGACAGCGAGGACCCCGACATTCACTTTAAGTACATTGAGGCGGCTGCTAAAACTGGACAAATCAAAGAGGTCGAGCGTGTTACAAGAGAGTCAAATTTCTATGACCCTGAGAAAACAAAGAACTTTTTAATGGAAGCTAAGCTTCCTGACGCGCGGCCGCTAATTAATGTTTGTGACCGTTTTGGATTTGTTCCAGATCTCACACACTATCTGTACACAAGCAACATGCTTCGTTACATTGAAGGTTATGTTCAAAAGGTATGAGGTTTGAAGTGTTATTTGTGACGTGTTGAACATTCGCAAATGCCTTAGGAATTTTACTTGTTTCTTGTCCTTGAGGCTATTTTTTTTGGTTGCTTTTGATAGGTGAACCCAGGGAATGCTCCTTTAGTTGTGGGGCAGCTTCTAGATGATGAGTGTCCTGAAGATTTTATCAAAGGCTTGATTCTCTCTGTCCGTTCTTTGCTTCCAGTGGAACCCCTTGTGGACGAATGTGAGAAGAGGTAAAATCCCAACTCTATTTCATTCCTTTGTGGTTCTTACTCATTTCTTGATTTTTTATTTTTTTATTTTATGTTTTCTTTGTGATATTTAGGAATCGACTTCGTCTGCTCACTCAATTCTTGGAGCATCTCGTGAGTGAGGGAAGCCAAGATGTTCATGTTCACAATGCTCTGGGTAAAATCATCATTGATAGCAACAACAATCCAGAGCACTTCCTCACCACCAACCCCTACTATGATTCTCGTGTTGTGGGTAAGTATTGTGAGAAACGTGATCCTACCCTGGCAGTTGTGGCATACCGGCGAGGACAATGTGATGAAGAGCTTATTAATGTCACAAATAAAAATTCTTTGTTCAAACTGCAAGCAAGGTTTGTGATTTCTTTTAGTTATTTAGTTTGTCTTCAATGGTACATGTGTTTTTTTGGAGATTTATTGACTCAGACTTTGGTTGCAGATATGTGGTTGAAAGGATGGATGGTGATCTTTGGGAGAATGTTCTTAACCCTGAGAATGTCTATAGAAGACAGCTCATTGATCAAGTTGTATCTACTGCTTTGCCCGAAAGCAAGAGCCCAGAACAAGTTTCTGCAGCTGTTAAGGCTTTCATGACTGCTGATCTGCCTCATGAATTAATTGAGCTCCTTGAAAAGATTGTGCTTCAGAACTCTGCGTTCAGTGGGAACTTTAATCTGCAAAACCTGCTCATTTTGACTGCAATTAAAGCAGATCCATCTAGAGTTATGGATTACATTAATAGACTGGATAACTTCGATGGACCCGCAGTTGGGGAAGTGGCTGTGGAAGCCCAACTGTATGAGGAAGCATTTGCAATTTTCAAGAAGTTTAACTTGAATGTTCAGGCAGTCAATGTCTTATTGGATAATATCCGGAGCATTGAACGGGCTGTGGAGTTTGCATTCCGTGTTGAAGAAGATGCTGTTTGGAGCCAGGTGGCCAAGGCTCAACTCAGGGAGGGCCTGGTGAGTGATGCCATTGAGTCGTTCATTCGTGCAGACGATGTGACTCAATTTTTGGATGTTATTCGTGCTGCTGAGGATGCAAATGTTTACCATGACCTGGTGAGGTACCTCCTGATGGTTAGGCAGAAGGCGAAAGAGCCCAAGGTGGACAGTGAGCTCATCTATGCATATGCAAAGATTGATAGACTGAGTGAGATTGAAGAGTTCATTCTCATGCCAAATGTAGCAAATCTCCAAAATGTTGGTGACCGCTTATATGATGAAGCCCTGTATGAGGCTGCAAAAATAATATTTGCCTTTATATCGAACTGGGCCAAGTTGGCTATCACACTTGTGAAACTGAGACAGTTCCAAGGTGCAGTTGATGCAGCAAGGAAAGCTAACAGCTCAAAAACATGGAAGGAAGTTTGCTTTGCTTGTGTTGATGCAGAGGAGTTCCGCTTAGCTCAGATATGTGGGCTCAACATTATTATACAGGTGAAATGTTGCATTCTATTTACTTTCTATGAATTTTGAAGGTCTGTTTTTATTCAGCTTCAGTTGCAAGTCTGAAAGATGGGCTCTGCAGAGTATAATGATGATGCATTTGATTTAGTGCTTGGCAGAGTTCCATGCTTGATATATTTTTTGTTACATAACCAGCATGTTCTACATTAATAATTCATAAATTTATTTGACCGTTTACTCAATTTTGCTGTCTTTTGCATACAATAGGTGGATGACTTGGAAGAGGTCAGCGAATATTACCAGAATAGAGGATGTTTCAATGAGCTAATCTCTCTTATGGAGAGTGGTTTAGGTTTAGAACGTGCACATATGGGCATCTTCACTGAGTTGGGAGTTCTGTATGCTAGATACCGTCCAGAGAAGCTTATGGAGCACATCAAACTGTTCTCAACCCGTCTCAATATTCCGAAACTTATACGAGCTTGTGATGAACAACAGCATTGGAAGGAGCTCACCTATCTGTATATCCAATATGATGAGTTTGATAATGCCGCAGCTACTATAATGAACCATTCCCCTGAGGCATGGGATCACATGCAGTTTAAAGATGTTGCGGTTAAAGTTGCTAATGTGGAGCTATATTATAAGGCTGTGCACTTCTACTTGCAAGAACATCCTGATCTTATTAATGATTTTCTCAATGTGCTTGCACTTCGTGTGGACCATACACGTGTTGTTGACATTATGCGAAAGGTATTACTTCTGCAGGTTTATGATCTTATTGAGATCTAAGTTTACAACTTTCTTTGCATGGCTCTAACTTTGTCGAGTTTTTAATCATGTTACATCAGGCTGGTCACCTGCATCTTGTGAAGCCATACATGGTTGCAGTTCAGAGTAACAATGTGGCTGCTGTAAATGAAGCGTTGAATGGAATATATGTTGAGGAGGAGGACTATGAGAGATTGCGTGAATCAATTGATATGCATGATAGCTTTGATCAAATTGGTCTTGCACAGAAGGTGATGTGCAATTATTTTACTATGTGGTTCTCTGTTAACGAGTCCAATTGCGTAGGCCTAATTGATATGCGTTTGAGCAGATTGAGAAACATGAGCTTCTTGAAATGAGGCGTGTTGCTGCTTATATTTACAAGAAAGCGGGCAGGTGGAAGCAGTCCATTGCATTATCAAAGAAAGACAACCTTTACAAAGATGCCATGGAGACAGCCTCACAATCCGGTGATCGCGAACTTGCTGAGGAGTTGCTTGTTTACTTCATTGAAAAGGTACCTAGCAAAGTCTAAAAAATGTTTACTCTGTTACTGATTGAGATTTAGATAGGTTTTACTTGGCTACACACCTCCATAGGCACTGCGAATATAATGAGAATGATTAGGTATCTACTTTAAAGTAAGCCAAAGCTTTCTCACTCATAGTATGGTTAGTTTGCGATGTTAGTTGTGTTGGGATCTCTGTTCTACCTCCTACTCAGTCCTGGTGGATGTAGGGGGATTTTGCCATGTGAAGGATGTCAAACAATTAACTTTCCAGATTTGGAAAAAGTTCCTCTTTTCTTTCGGCTTTTGCTTTTGCTATTCAAGCATGATTGCATTTTTTGCATCTAATGAATGAAGGTGTAGATATTATATGTTTATTTATAACTTTATTTTAATTGGTGTTGTATGTGCTTGTGCAGGGAAAGAAGGAATGCTTTGCTTCGTGCCTCTTTGTTTGTTATGATTTAATTCGGCCGGATATTGCTCTAGAACTTGCCTGGATGAACAATATGATCGACTTCGCTTTCCCATATCTGTTGCAGGTGATTTACTATATCAGTCATACTTCAATTTCATTCTCTTATGTTGGGCCTAAGCTTATGTTTAGATGCTTTGTGTCCCTGTCAAATGTGAGGTATTGAGCTTGTGCTTGGCACAGATCATTCGTGGATCTAGGGTTGGGTGTTACTGAATTATGTTTCTTTACTACATCATGGTTCTGTTGATTGAATTTTTTGATCATTTGAGCTTGTGCTTTGCTAGTAAGATTTTTAGTTTTGTGTTGGGTACATGATTATGTCCCTTATTTACATCGGATTTGGTGAGGAGGAAATGGTTTGGGAAGACGGGTGTAAAGGGTTGGTATGATACCCTTTTGTTTTACAGTGGAGTGCTGTAAAAACAAAGACGTCCAATTAAGCTCTCACCTTCTTTTCTTTCTTTTTGTAGTTCATCCGCGAGTACACCGGAAAAGTTGATGAGCTTGTTAAGGACAAAATTGAATCCTTGATCGAGGTTAAGGCTAAAGAGAAGGAAGAGAAGGATGTAATTGCACAACAGGTAATCATTTGAAGGCTGCTTTTCTGTTGATGTATGATAAGTTTGGTCACTGTTCTGGTTTTCCGGAGAGTAATTTTATCATTTCTGCCTGTGCTATGGATTTTTTATTATTTCCGGGTGCTGATTTTATTAAGCGAGTCAAATATTTTCCCAATTATATCTTTTAGCCACCATTTTGACAGTCTCCCCTTCTATTTCGGCATTCTCTTCTTTCTTTGTTTAACAATCACATTGGCTTTGATTGATGTGATGTGTTTTCTGTTGCAGAACATGTATGCTCAGTTGCTGCCTCTTGCTTTGCCTGCACCTCCAATGCAGGGTATGGGAGGTGTACCGGGAATGGGAGGATTTGCTCCACCACCCGGTATGGTTGGAATGGGGATGCCTCCCATGCCACCCTATGGGATGCCTCCAATGGGGAGCAGCTACTGATATGCAGGCAAATTGTTCAAGCTGAAGTTAATGATGTAAGTTTAGAGTATAGGGATGAGGGCAACGTATCATTTATGGCATGTTTATCTTTTTTATTCCGTGGGGTTTTGTTGCCTCATTTTTTCCCTTGTTCTGATGGGGTGAAGGTGTAGTTTAAATAATGTCAATTGTTTTTTTGTCATAAGGGTGTGGATATGTGTTGTAATATTCTTTTGGTAGCAGAGGCATTTTTTGGGCTGCCGGTAGAGGGCAAGCTGTGGATTTTCTGTATTTTACTATTTTTCTTGTGGTCCGGGAATCGGTCAGTTATAGTACAATACAATTCTTATCGATCATCAACTATCAGTTTGATATATTATGGCTATGTTTTGATTACTGATATTTTTCTTGAACGTGTATAGTTTGCTCTTTTTCGTTTGAATGATGATGTATTTAGTGCAATGAAGGTGACACATGAATGAATTTATTTACGGTAAAAAAGAAGTATTTTGGTGGACCCATGTGAAAGTCCTATTTGCAGAGCATGTTTAAACTTTTATTATTATTATTATTATTATTTTATTATTTTATATCTGGGAACATGTTTTGAGAATTTCCAGTAGATAGCTTGAAAATTTATGCCAAAGTTTTTGAGAACATCTAGAGTACAATGAATTTGTAGAACTTGAAAATTTCTTGCCGTAGACCGACAACTTAGGCAAGCAAAGGGAAAACTCGTTATCTTTTTAGTTTGTCCCATGTAGCACCTAATAAAATTCACAAATTGTACAAAAAGTATTTTTCTTGTTTTCTGTATTGAGTTTGAATTTCTCACTCTTCACTTTTCTTTTTCCCCTATTTAAAGAGGGGGTATGTAGTATGTACCACTTCTAATTCTAATAAAGGTAAAAGGGGGGAGAGGGTAAGAATGCTTTCAAACACCAAGTTTGAGGCATCCATTTTTGCTACATAGTGTGCACTAAAGTTTGCACATATTGAGATCTTCAAAGCAGTCCACTCACGGAAGGAGAGGAGTTGCTTGTGAATGTCGGCAATGGCCCAATCAGAGAAAGACTGAGAAGTGTTCGATGGCAAGAATGGTAGAGAGAGAGTCTCCTTGGATGATCAAAGAGGAGTTGATGGCAAGAATGTGGAGGGGGAGGGAGTTGGGGGTGTATGCTCATCTCTTGGGCTGATTTGACAGAGAAGGTGCCAGAAGAAGAGGAGATCCAGGTCCAATTATCAGTGGAAGAGTTATGAGGGAGATGGATTTAGAGAATTTGTTGGAGTGAGTCAGTGTCAAACAGGTTATGGAGAAGGGGTTGGTTCCGCTTCTAGGGGAAGGAGAGATGAGGTCAAAAAAGTTGATGAGGGTGGGATTGGGGGTTGGCTTAAAGCCATTAATGGAGGAACCCAAGGGGAGTTCCAAATGTTGAGGTTGCAGCCAGAGGTGACAGACCAGCAGGCTCCTTATGGCTACTACATTTATGCATTTCAAGATTCCTTTCCAAAGCCAAGAGACATTGGGTGGGGCCTTTGCAAGGAAGAAGTCTTTTCTTTGAAGGTATTTGGATGTGAGGGTCTCAACCCAAAGAAGGTTTTTGTTGGTAAGAAGGTTCCAACCTAATTTTCAAGGAGAGACTGGTTTTGGCTAATTAGAGACATGATCCCCAACCCTCCCAAGGCTTTGTGAGAACACATTTTTCCCCACCTAAGCAAATTGAGACCGCTTCTTTTCTTGAGGAAATACATTAACAAACAATTCAAAATACTTGAGAGAATGAAAAAGTTTTCTCTCTTTTAGAGAGAGACGACTCCTCTCTAAGAGAGTCAAGGCTTCTCTACCTCCTTGGTGAGGTTCTTCAGTCCGGCTGCTGCCTCTAAGAGAGGAGGGATGGCTTTTTATCTCTCCCTCCTCCCTTCTCTTTCTCTTCTTCCTGTTTTCTGGTTTTCGTTTTTTTTTTTGTGTTGTTTGTTGGTTTTTTTTTTTTCATTTTAGCAGCTCTCTCCCTCCACCATCTGGAGAGTCAGACCACCATGCCGTTCACTGTGCCGTCCACTCTCTCCTCCACACTGTCCACTGCGTGGCAAGTCAGATCTGTCAAGGTTCTCAGATTGCCTTTTTCAAATCCCAATCTATTTTCCTTCGTTAGATCCTACCTGCCACGCATTTGTCTACTGTGCTCACCGGCGTCCTCCGCTTCATCTGTCACCAACCGCTTCTTCTTCCAACGTCCACGAGCCGGCGCATGGACCTCACATGCCGGTCAGCGTGCTTTGCCGACTACCATGTTTCCGCCGGAGCTGCTGTTTGCCAGATTTTTTGTTACTTTTCTGTATTTTTTCTTGTTTTCATGTTGTTTGTTTTAGGTTACTGTCTCCCTATTTTGCAGTGGTATATTAACTTAGTGGAGACTTTTGTAATCGGATCTGTGGTGTCTCTCTTTCCTATAGTCCTTAAATTGGACTCTAATAGTGCTTCTACTGCTTCAGCCTCTTTGGGGTTGTTGCTGTTTTCAAGTAGGGGTTTAGATAGGTTCGCTTTAATCTGTTCTCCTTTTGTTTCTGTTACCGCTATATGCGGCCAAATTGAGAAGGTCGGGACACTTGTCTGTCCTATTCCTTACTGTTTGTTTATAATTTCGCACTGTTGTTTTCGTTTTGGGTCTATTGTTGGAGAGCCCACCCTTTTTTCGGTATTTTTTTTTTCTCTGGATCTTCTACTCTCTCTTCTCCTCGAATCAAGAGTAGAAAAAATCATCCATTGTAACCTCTTTCCTTAATTAATTAAAAAAAAAAAATCAAAACACTTCTCAAAATAAAAAACATTTTTTTATAAAACTATGCTTCTACATTGTTGAATGGATATTTTGACATAAACAAGTGCTTAACTTTTGTAAGTTTAAGATAACTTATTATTATTATTATTGTTATTTTAAAAAAAATTAGAGAAATCATGTAGCCACTCTCAATTGAGGGATGCCTACGCATCCACCCCAACAAATTATAGGTTCCGCCAAAATATACTTCTAAAAACATTTCATATCTTTATTTCACATTGGAATAATACTTTAACAAAAGTACCCAGTGCTACTCTTTTTCAACAATAAATGGAAAAAAATGGTAGAAATTATATTTTTATCTCACAACTATTTTACATTATAGTAGTTCTAACCAATTCTTTGATTTTTCTTTTTTTAATTTTTTTTTAAAACAAAGATTGGACTAAGGTTTGGTTAGGATAACTATGAGATAAAAATTTCTAACATTACTTGAAAGGAAAAGAAAAGAGTAATGTTACAAGATATGCCTTATCTCACTTCCATCTTACTAGAATGATGCTACATAAACCTATTTAGACTTTTTTTTTTTTTTCTTTTTTAATCGTGGGATATGGGTTTAGTACCGTATCATTTCTCTTTCTCAAAAGAAAATGGTTTCCGTTGGGTGCCCCCGTATAAGTATTCACTTTCAGGCAGGCCATCACCATTTCTTCACCCGCTACCTCTTAGGCAAAATTAATTCGGTCAAACATGGCAATCGGGTTTCTGATTTGGGTTCTGGTCACCGCTCTCTCAGCCTTTACTTTGAAGTTAGCTTTAAGCATAATCAGTGGCACAAGGAAAAGAAACAGAGCCGTAGGGTTCTTCCATCCGTACACCAACGATGGCGGCGGTGGAGAGCGAGTGCTGTGGTGCGCCGTCAAAGCCATCCAAGAAGAAATCCCTGATCTCGACTGCGTCGTCTATACCGGCGACCACGACGCTTCGCCTCAGAGCTTGACGGCCCGGGCTCTCGATCGCTTCGGGGTCAAGCTGCTCTACCCACCTAAGGCACTCTCTCTTTCCCTCTGATTTATCACTTTGTGTGGCATGATCTGTAACTATTCAAACTATCTTATTGAGGGTTTATACTTTTGGAACAATCGGTAATTCAATTGTCAATGATTATGGTGATTTTGGGTCGTTGTTCTTTGTTCATTTAGTGTTAATTGCTCTTACAATACGCATTATCGGAAATATTACTGAGAATTCGATCTTTGTGTTTTCTCTATATTGCTGTTACCGTAAAGCCCTTGTATTATTTTAGTCTTCAATATCTTATATGCTCAGGTGGTGCATCTGTATAAAAGGAAGTGGATTGAAGAAACCACTTACCCTCACTTCACAATGATTGGTCAAAGTCTGGGTTCAGTCTATCTCTCATGGGAAGCTTTGTGCAAGTTTACCCCCTTATATTATTTTGACACAAGCGGGTATGCTTTTACGTATCCGCTTGCCCGGATGTTTGGATGCAAAGTTGTCTGCTACACACATTACCCTACTATCAGTTTAGATATGATATCTCGCGTTCTTGAACGGAGCTCGATGTATAACAATGATGCCTTGATTGCTCAGAGGTTTGTTTTCTAACTGTTTAGAGCATCGCCCATCTTTTTTTATGCATTCTTTGTGATAGCTGCCCCAAAGGGTATGTTTCAAATATTAAAACCTTCTTTGTTTGTTTCCTCCTGTAATAGTGAGAAAGTAGACGATTGTTATGACTGTGTGATGGTTACAAGGATTGAACACTTAAAAGCCATGGCACAAATAGGAGGGAGGGAGGGTGGTAGGGAAGTTATAGCTCCTCGTGCATCTGCTGTGCGTTAGATAGAATTCATACAATTCCTCCAACTAGTGTTGATTTATTTGAGCATGGATAAGACATGAACTCAAAAATGAATTTTAGACATTCTTTAGATTATCAAAATGTATCAAGCCTTTGTGCTGGGTGCTTCCAAGGAAAGACAATTAATTGCACGTTCCCCTCTCCAAAATATTCCAGAGGCGGGTTTTCCCTTCTTCCTCTTTACCCTTGCCTTTCAACACAAACGGGCAGGTGTATTTTCACATGCCCACGCAGATTAATCATTATTGAACTTAGGTGTTTTAGATAGCATCCTAATGGCCTTTTGAGGTCCTTTATATGTCATTGCTATTCTAAGCTGTCACTGATGGATTACTAGAGATCTTTTAGATTTCGTAATGCTCTTTCATGCATCTTTCATAGATGTAGACAACTTTATTACCCATTCTCCTGTTATGTTGATTGTAAAAATTTCTTATGATGTGGCAGCATTTGGCTATCCCGGTGCAAAATCATCTATTACACAATCTTTAGCTGGATGTATGGGTTTGCAGGCTCTTGTGCACACCTTGCAATGGTCAACTCTTCATGGACTGAGTCTCATATTGCAAAGCTTTGGAGAATTCCTCACCGAACTAAGCGAGTGTATCCTCCTTGTGATACTTCAGGACTCCAGGTTTGTAATTTTTGTTTCTTCAATCTAAGGATATTGTGTGCATTGTGGGTTGAAAGGCCTTTGTAGTTTTTTATTTTTCTTATTCATTTATTTTTACTTTTTTTTGGGTTCAATTCTATTGGTCCAAATTTCTCCTCTTTTTTTTTTTTCCCTTATTCATGACCTATGATGTGACATGATTATTGATCTTAACATTCAATTTTTATTCCTGCATATAAGTCGTCATCTTATATTCTTGTTAAGTTTTTATTAACCAAGTTTTGTAGGATTAGTCATATCTTATTTTATTTTCTCAAACTAATATTGATATGGTGATGTTGGTGGCCTATTCTCTTCATTCTGACAATACTTCGTATACAATAATCCACACCTTTTGTCAGAATTTTGATCCAAAAACCTGTGGGTTTTAACAAGTTGCCATCCAAACAGGTTCTTCCTTTGGAAAGACCATCTAAAACTCCAATAATTATATCCGTTGCTCAATTTCGTCCAGAGAAGGTGCGCATACTTGTATTATCCTTATGAATGCAAGGTACTATGATTTTGATGGCACATTTTTGGGTCTTTTAAAGTTATAGCGCATACTTCATAACTTGATTCTTTTGTCTCAGGCACACACTCTCCAACTTGAGGCCTTTTCAGTTGCCCTTAAAAAGTTAGATGCAGACTTGCCTAGACCTAAGCTTCAGTTTGTGGGTAGTTGTCGAAACAAATCAGACGAGGAAAGGCTGCAAAATTTGAAAAATAAAGCTATTGAACTGAAGATGGATGGGGATGTGGAATTCTATAAGAATCTGATGTACAGGTTTGAACCTGTCAAATTCTATATTGGATCCTTTATACAGCCCATATTATGTAATGTGCAATTTTATGGATGCATGTGTGTGATAATTTCTTGTCCTCTCTGAGGATGAAAAACCTTGCGATGTGATGCAGTGTACATTTTAAATGAAGATGTGGAAAATATTGCCAATTTGATGGGTTTCCCGCACTCAGGCTTGTTACATGTATCTCATAGCAATTGTCAGATTCATCTAGTTGAGGACATGTGCTGTGCACATTGTGGATTTGAAGATTAGCAGTGTTGCTCTCTCATTATGCGGAGGTTAATTTGATTATTGCTACACAACATGTCCTTGCTTAAGCAGATGAAGAGAACTTGATTGTGCAGAATAGTGTTGAAAAATCAAATGGTTTAAATTAACAGCAACCATGACTGTCTAGATCTTCTGGGCAAAACCAACTTATTTGGACTGGGGATGTCACCCCTTTTATGACTTTATGATGGTGCAAATTATGGCATTACTCAGCATAGAATCAAGCTTATGCGGAGCAGAATCTGATTAAGAAATTGGGAACTGTGCCTTTCCACTCAAGTGTCAAATAATCCTTGGGTTGTTGGGGGGAGCCACTGCTATCATTTCATAATAAAATATGTTTAGGAGGGCTGATTGACGTAAAGGGGTTAATCAAGCTGCATCAAATAATATCTGTAATTTATAATTCCCATTAATTTTTCATTAGGCAGTGAAGCATGGTGGATTGGCGCTGAAGTGGTGATTTCTTTATAATCGTTTTAGTACTCAAGTATTTTTATGAGGAAATTTTCTTGAACTTAATATTGGTTAGTTTCTGTTTTGTAGATCTTTTATACCTGTTCGATTTGTTTTCAATGTCTTAGCATCGGTTTTTTCCTCACAATCTGCAGGGACTTGGTAAGACTTTTGGCTGGTGCTGTTGCAGGAATCCACTCCATGACAGATGAACATTTTGGCATAAGCGTCGTAGAGTATATGGCTGCAGGCGCAATCCCAATTGGTTAGCAGCTTTTTTGATTACCCATTTTAAAAGAAGACAACTCTCCACACTGTAGCAATGCTTTTACGTATATTTGTTGCTCATACTTTTCCTTCTCTCTTCAGCTCATAATTCTGCTGGACCAAAAATGGACATTGTCTTAGAAGAAGATGGACAACAAACAGGATTTCTTGCTCGCAGTGTGGAAGAATATGCAGATGCCATCCTGAAAATTATAAGGATGCCTGAAACTGAGAGGCTCCAGATGGCTGCCGCTGCAAGGAGACGGGCAGGCAGATTTTCTGAGCAAAGATTTTATGAAGATTTCAAAGCCGCAATCCGGCCTATTCTGTGACATGGTTCCAAATGATGGACTAATAACACATAAAGCTTACTTGTAGCTCAGAGCAGTGGACATCTTTCGCCTTCTCTTTTATATTTTGGCCATTTAGTTGTAACCCAGTAATTGAAAGGTGGATGAAGTTTTTTGTTGTCAAAATGGCTAACGACATTTTTGATCTCCAAATTCCAACGGTTGAAAGAATCTCAATTGTAATTGATCTCCACTTTGGCCTCATGGTTTGAATGCGTGTGACCTGTATTAGTTACATAACTTCTAATATGTCTAAAAGAAAAAGTTGTTAAATTATATTTAAACTATATTTTTATTTCACAATTATCTTATAAAACTGACGTGTCAGTTTCATCTAACCATTGGATTAGTCCTTACTATAAAAAAAAAAAAAATCGAAGGCTGATCAGAACTATCACAACAGTATTGTGAAATATTAATGCAGTGTATAATAACATTACTCTTTCCTAATTGGGTATATTTTTTGTACATTTTATGTGTACTTAGGTTGCGCTCTTTTATACTTTTTAATAAGATTGAATTACTGAATTATTTGATTAAATAGCCTTAGTTCAATCTTAATAGCTTTGAGCCTTTAACCAAGCGAACTAAGATTATTTTATGAGTAATGCTATATACTATACTTTTATTTTACTCTGTTGATGTGATACTGCTAATTAGTCTTTCAATTATTATTATTTTTAATAAAGGTTAATTCAAGAGTTGATTAATAGTGTCCCATCAATAAAATATAATGAAAATGACATTTATAGCATTTCTCTTATTTTATTATAATAAAGTAAGAAAAAGAAGTTTGAAAACAAGATTTTGTGCAAAACAGGATGTATACTTTAGGGAAAATTTCTTCTTTTAGGGCCGGTCGGCTCGGCCCATGGACACACTTGCTTTTGATTCGGACTTTATGGGCAGACCTGGGCCTGATCCTTGTTTTGACAATGGGCTCGAGCTCAAATTATCTGCAAAGTAGGGACAACGTGACATCACGCGCTGAAAATGACGGTAATTCTGACAACTTCTCATCATCTCCCATTCGATTACAGGCCACCCACCTTATTGTCACAGACACAGTTCAACTCGGAAGCTCTCCCTCTCTTCATGGTTGAGCCTTAAACGACTAGAAGATGGCTATATCTCTGAATTCACTCGTGGGCTTCAAATCAACGGTAAGTTTTCCTTATTTCTCTTAATTAACTCGAGCTGCAGTTTTTTTTTCTTTGTTTCCTCTAGTGTTGTTGTCAAATTAGATTATGTTTTATGAGCCTATCAACTGGGTTTGTGTATTTTATATTGATTTAAGTTGTGAATAAAAGTGGGTATTGGATGGTGGAAGAGCTCAAACAAAAGAAACAAAAGTTAGATAAGGGCGAAAATGTTTTGAAGTTTATCCAACTTCAGATGGCTGGGATTTGGATTTATTTCGCTTAGTTTTTGAAAACAAATCAGAGACTCATGATGAATTTGTAAATTTTAGTTTCTATAAATTAATCCCAGATTTTAACAAAATTTTGGTGTTATGATTCTTGAATTACAGAAGGGTGGAAAAGTTTTGATTTTCTATTTTGTTAAGTAAAGAAGTGGGATCTAGGATCAAGCTTTACTAAAATTTAAAGGGATCATTGAGGTTTATTGATTATGTTTGGTGGGCTTCAGCACTTCGTGAAACCCCTTTGTCTAATGGAGTTCAAATATTTGTAGCTGGATTGCTTAAAATGCAGGTGTTGGCTATCCTAGTATTTCCTGATTATATCTTACCCTCCAAAGTTATATATGATAATCAAAATGGTGTTTTAATCTCTGACCCTCATACGGCAAAGGAGCATTGAATGCGATTCTAGGTGTTACTAGATGAAATATTAGCAACTTAAATGTTCAATACATCTGGTGAAATATGGAAATTGGATCTGAGATTTCAGAAATCATAGTCACAACAATTGAAGTTTTGATATCGAAAACATACTGTCTCTCTTGGATTTCGTGCTTCCAAGCAATATCCTCGTGGAAAAAGGAAATGGTTTCAAAGATAAGTTGGATTGTCAACTTACTCCTCACACTTTCTAGGCTGCCTTCAAATAAAAGAAATGCCGTGATTCACGTCTTGGCTGCACAAGGAGTAGCTTGACCACTAGAAGTGGCTCCCATTCAGCCCAACTTCGTTGCATTGATAGTCTCTCACAGTATTGTATAGCTCTCTGCCTATTAAAACTTTGCCTCTAGAATCAGTCCGTTAATCAGCTCAACCCATTACTCAAAACTAATATGAATTGAGAAAGCTTTCGTGATAATGCATATCAATTCAATAGCTTATTTGCTGGGCCAAATCAATTGCAGTTATTCAAATTCTCTCTGGTAGATATTCATCTTTGTTGCAACTAGATTGATTATGAACGGCTAGTTTCAAGCTTTGCTTTTATGCTTTTCGTTTTTTGTTCTAAGGGGATTCATCTTTCTATCAAATGTCTTCTATTGCTGTATCTAGTATAGTATGTAGGCTGTCAGGTTTCCTTTCAGGTTAAGCTTTAGTCAGAAGGGAAAATTTTATTCTTCAAAACTACGTTTATGATTGTGAATTTGGAATGGTGGATGAGATGAATCTAAGTGGTGTAATAGATATTATGTATTGCGTTAGAAACTATTTGATGCACTGTTAGTTGTTTTGTGGGAATGAATTTTCATTATATACAAGGTTTATCATTTTATATTTTGTGATTTAAATATATCTGCGTGACGTATTTCCCTTGATTATTTACTCAAGCATGTTAATTACAAGTTGCAGGCCAATTACCAGAATGTGTCAAGATCTGCTGTTGGAGCTTCAGTACCAAAAGTCACCCAATTCACACCCTTCCTAGGAAGGTTGGGATCAAGGAGTCTTGTAAAGGAAAAAAGATGCAGCTTGTCTCTTTCAGTTGCAGATAGTAATCGGCTTACAACAGAAACCAGTGATGAGGGTTCTGGAAACAAAGAAACTCAGCAGTTGCAAGCTAGTGTTAATAATGAGTCGGGGTCTCAAGCCTTTGAAGCTTCTAACGGGTCCATAGTTTCGTCAGATTTGAAGCAGGCGACATCGCCATCTCCAAACCAGCAAACCATGCCAAAAAGATCACCACTGACAGCAAAAGAGAGACTAAGGGCTGCCCGGGTTCTCAATCGTTACACGGAATCAAAACCAACTAAATCAGAAATGGGCAAAAGAGTTTTGGATGCAATGAGAGAAAGTGATGGTGGCAAGAAAAGATCAGGGCTCCCAGAAGCCCCTACAAACTTATTTGATGACAGCAAGCGAGGAATGCCAAAGCAGGGCCTAACTTTTGATTTTCCAGGGGGTTTTGATCTTTTTTTAATTGCCTTTTCATTTGTTTTTATCAGCACAGTGATGTTTGCTACGACGTACATTGTGTGGAAAGTTGGTGCAATCCATTTTAATGAGTACTAATTAAGGTGGAGGGCAGTGGGGTTCTGCATTTTTTGGACGAATTACCTTCTTAATTCTTCCTTGTAAATCACAAATTAGCTGAAGTTCAGGTACTTCGGAATTTGTAAGTATGAGATATATATGTGGTTGGAGCAAATTAAGCATGTTCGATTTTATGAGTTTCGTGCAATATATATGCTATTAATTGGTCGCCTCCGCATCGTAAGATTAACCAATCCTTACATAGAAAAGTTCAAATTGACCAGAGTTTTCTGTAATATTGCAAAGACAATCAATTTAAATGAGAAGCCACAACTCATCAATTATTTGCCACATGAGAAACCTGGCAATCAACATCAATTTAATTGATGTTGATTGCCAACATTTCCTTTGGTGATTACTGCTCATCACAAAGACGAAAACATTTGGGTATAATATAACAATAAATTTGTAACTACAGTGCCACATTGAGAAGAGGAATAACCCATATAGAGTAGATATATTATAAAAATATTCATGGATGCTAACTTTCACATTAATTAGTTTCTTATTAGGTGGAATTGAGTTTTATAAGTGATTCTAAAGAAATTTCAAATAGATTGATCATTTTGAGATGATAGCGTAAATGTAGGTAGCGCTTTTTCTAGATTGTTACAAGAGTCACCACCATGGATTATGAGACAAAAAAAAAAAAAAAACGCAAGGCCAGTGTATTTTGAGGTTTAGATTTCAATTTGGAATTTCATTTCCAGCAAAAAAGCTCCACAAGACAAGAGTAAGTAGAGTAGAGGTCGAGAAGCTTCAAATCTATTTGAAGGAACCATGAGTAGTGATAGTTCAGTGGCCTTAAGGTAATCCTCAAGTGGTTGGACGTACAATACTAGGGTGCAAGTTCGACTCATAAAATGAGAATCCTCAATTCAATTAGTATTAGTTGCCTTGAGTCCCACTTATGCCTTGATGGAGTTAGGTCATGTTATAGCTCAATCAGACTTAAGGGAGCGCCTGCAGCTTTCACCTTTTAGGCCTCTCTTATGCGGCTTCTATCAAGTCGGTGCTATTATAGTTACGTTCAAATAGAATAACTACAGTTGGTCTTTTCCGCTTGCCTTTTTGAATAGAAAAAAAAATCTATCAGAAGGATCCAAAAAAAGCGTTGACGCGTTTAGCCAACGTATTGCAGCGATGATCGTTGAGAGAAAGCGGGATGGTTGGAGATGGTGGTAGAGGGGCGCTTGACTTGAATGGTAGATGGAATGCGGTATATCTAACCTTCAAACCCCAAACAAGAAAGCTATTGAAACAAGTAAGAAAATGGAAAGATAAATCTAAAGGAGGTTGGGAAAGATAAATATTTATAAAGGTAAATATAAAGGTGAAAAGCATTAGGAGAAACTATACTTATCCCCTATAAACTATCACCTCAATTGTAATGTCTCACTAAATTAAAATAAGTTGCAATGTCCTCCTAAATTACTTGCCTCTTTCAATTAACCTAATCGTTAGGATTTTTGATTAAATCATACAGAAAATGAGCAAAATGATGATAATACCTCTACATAAAAAATAATAATAATAAATAAATAAATAAAATTTAAAAAAAAAAAAAACCCCACCTTTTGGCTATAGGAGACCCAAGATCCATCTCTGTTTGACTAAATCCACGGCCATTGGGTCTCCTTCTCCGTTAAGGATTGGGTCTCGATGGATGAGACCCCGAGTCGTGGGTCTCTTGGTTATTTTATTTTATTTTATTTTTTAATTTGAGATGTTGATATTTTCACACATCTCACTAAAGTATAATGGACATTTCCCGCATTTTTCATATGGCCATGTTTGATAAGGACTTTGTTTTCTATGTATTGTTTTGTATTTTGAAGTCAAAGACACATAATACTCAAAACGCAAAAATTATTTTAATGTTTAATTATGTTACATCATATTACTTTTTCAAACAAAAAACAAAAAATTCTTCCGAAGATACATTAACAAACATATCGATATAGTTCATGCAATTCAACTTATTGGTTCACTTTCCTACAGTTCAAGCGGATTTCACCTTGATGCCCTGTCAATGGTTTTATATTGCCCATCTTCACCATGGACTTAGCAAAATCCTGCCAAAAAGCTATGGGATATGAGCTGTACTTGTTCACCAACCCATCTGTGTAGCCTCCACTGAATAGTGCCTGATCCGAGTGGAGAAGCCCCTTCTGCTGAACCAAGTTAGTGAAGTATGTTGTGTCAAAATATACCGGTGTTGGGTCCAAGGGTGAGAGGTTTGAGTTCCCGTCATTGCTTTTTCTTGGACACATGGATTTAAGCTTTTTCGCAAATGCTCCGTCGATGTTGGTCTCGTTGTGGATGCGATCCCTGAAGACAACGCATCGTGCAAAGCCTTGGGTGTGGCCACCGGTGAGCGCGACAAGGTCTGTTTCATCGAGGCCTTGCTTTTTGAAGTTGTCAATAAGTCCGGTGAGGTCCAAGGTTGACACTGGGATGTCGGCGTTGGCTTTAGCCCTACTGGCTGTGGTTGAGTCTCTCCTCCCTAGTTGCACATCCCATGCTGGCCCTGCAAGCTGTGCATGCAATATTCACACATTTAGTACATTTATAGTCAAATTGATAATATTCCAAGTATTTTTTTTCTATTTTTTTTTCGAATTATTTACTCCATGCAATAAGAATATATTTTATTTTGTGAAAAAAATTATTTTTGCTTTTGTGATAGCTAGAAAAAATTAAGAGTAATGCTATTTAGTATACTGATATACGTACCACTGCAATATATATAACTTGATGATGTAGTAGTGAAAATTAGCATTTGAATCAACACTTAAAAAAAAAAATTCTATTTAGTAGACAGATATATGACTACCATACAACTGGGATAATGTAGTAGTAAAAATCAACATTTGATTTTTTGTTTTTACAGGCCCTTACTGATCAAAATGCTGATTTTCAATGTCATGTTATCTTAATCATATGACAGTACTATAACAGTCTATTAAATAGTATTTCTAAAAAAAAAAATTAATAACCGATTTTAACTAACATGCTAGTGGCATCATAATCTAATATTAGTCAAAAATTCAAAAAGAGATTGCCAAAAGGCCGGGTTGATCCAACTACGAACCGCAACGACAGAGTCACGAATTGCGACAGCTAAGATGTCTGCACAAGAGACCACCGGACCTCCACAGGCTTTGTCCACCTCGGACTTGATGTTGTCCACCACCTCAAATCCTCGCATAGAATTCTTATTCTGACGTGCAGTTTTCTCACTGTGAATGGTGGGGGTAGGATCCAGAAGAACTGAACCATCACAACCCTGCAATATTATATCATAAAAAGGATTAGATTTTCGAAATATTATGGAGATCGAAGAGCAAACAACAGTTGTTAGTATGTACGTTAACAAAGCAATCGTGGAAATGCAGACGTAGCAAAGAACCACCCATGCGTCGCTCTTTGTATATTGCAGTCCAAACGACTCTTTCAATAGTCGGCAAAGCATATGGACAAGAATTGTCGTAGAAATTGGAAGAAAGCTGTCGTTATAAGAGCCAACAAGACAAAGGCACGGACACAAAAAAGGCTACCTGAAGCCATATCTAATTAATATATTAAGCTTCGAATCTGTCGTGACTCTGTATCGTAGGCTTTGGGTAACTTTGGCTTGGTTTCTTTTGGTATTTATAGGAACAAATAGAGACTTAAAGGCTAATTTATTATTCTTGGATTTGGTCAAGAATTAAGAAGCTTCTTATATCAGCTCAACTGCCCAGGCCATTTAAATATATTAAAATGTGATTAGAATAAGTATTATATGAAGACCTGTGAATTTCAAGCGGAATTTATGGACTAGGGGAAAAATGATTTCTCTCTCTTTTAAATGAGATTGAGGGGATCCAATTAGGGTAGAATTATCATTTTAATTTTTTTTTGGATAATTTTATCCTTCAATTTATATTAATTGGATCCTATCTATTTCATTTGAAATGAAAAAAATCTGGTCCTTGACTATGTTAAAATATTATTTAAATAATTAAAATTATCATTTGTTTTATTAATTTTAGAATAAGTATTGATTTAATATTTTCCTGAAATCTTTATTTCAGGAAAAATATCATTTTCATTTCAAATGAAATGAATAAGATCCATTTAGTGTAAATTGAGGGGTAGAAAATTGTCATTTTAATTTTAATTTTTTTTTTTTGACAATTCTACTATTTAATTTACACTAATTGGATCTTCTTATTTGAATTAGAGAGGATCGTGGTCCTTTATTTCGAACATTTACTCTATAATTAGAAAGTATTAAAATATTAATTAAATAGTTGCTCAAACTTTTAAGATAAGTTGTTAGAAGATTAAAAGTTTTTTAAGGTTTTTTTTTAGTGTGAATCTTCCATAATTCATTGATAACAAGTCATGAGCAAAAAACTCTTAAAAATCATAAGCTTTAGCTACCATCAGTAGCATAAAGTGCAGATAATTATAGCATAACGCTATGAACTTACACAGTTATAGAAAAAGAAAAACCTATCTATGATATCATCTTTCGTTCATCCATGTAGAACACCGGTTAAAGAATCAGGAAATAAATCCGTTATTAATCCAAGGGCCATGACAACAAGAAAAAAAAAACACAAATAGCAAAAAATTAAAAAGTAGCAAAAAAACTCCAAAATATAGCGACGTCGATGGTCAAGGAGGCAGTAGAAGGCGTCAGAAAGTTACAGCCACACACATGAGGAAGAAGAGAGAGAGAAAAAAAGAGAAAATAGATCCCTCCTCCTCCAATTAAAAGTTTTTTAAGTTAAGTGAATTAAAAAAAAAAAAAGTTAAGTTACTCTAACTTAGGAGTGGCAATTTTTGACACGACCTGCAAACCAGACATGAACATGACACGAATATAGCGAGTTTGAGTTTGGAGTTACCGAGTTTGGGTCAAAACAGGTCAACCCGTTTATGACCTGTTAAAAGTCTAAAACTAAAAAAATAGTAAAACACTAAAGTCTAAAATTAAAAAGTAAAACACTAAAAGTCTAAAACTTAAAAAGTAAAGCACTAAAAGTCTAAAACTGAAAAATTAAAACACTAAAAGTCTAAAACTTAAAAAAACTTAGAAAGTAAAACACTAAAAGTCCAAATTCATCTGGAGTTAATTCTATTAATATTTGTTGCTGACTTTTCCTGGAAGACTTGGAAGTAGTTTTCGACGAACTCTTGTTTTGGAGATGTATAGTTTATAACTTTATAGCCATACTTTCCTATGAATTGTATTGATGATAGCTAAGAATATGAACTGCAATAATGTGTAAATAACTAGTTAGAGAATATGATATGCAATGAAAGCTACAAATATAGATGAAATGATATCTAGGAATAGAGATGAGATAATAGTTAGGATTATTGTTTTGTTGATACTATGCCTCTCATTTAGCATTATCTCATGATATGCAAGATGTATAGATGATAGTTAGGAATCATCAAATTAGGTGATTGGGTCATGTGCCGGGATTTTTGAATATTTGATTTCCTTTTGAAATAGCATTACTTGATAAACTTTTTGAACAGAAAGAATATTGGATTGTGTTTTTCTAAATGAAAGAATATATGAGGAATTGATTTTTTTAAAAAATTATAACTTACTTAAAATCTAGGTCGTGTCGACTAAACTTAATCCGACTACCTAATTGTGTCAAATAAGTTGGGTCGTTTCGGGTCGACACGTTATGACCCATCAACTAAACAGGTCAGACGGGTCGTGTCGTGTCAACCTGTTTATTAAACGGGTCGTGTTTGTGTTTAGCCTTAACGGGTTGGCGGGTCAACCCGAATCTGACCTACCAACCCGTTTTGACACCTTTGCTCTAATCTTCTTTTCTTGAAAGCTCACCAAACAAGTAACAAGGTTTCAAATCATTAATTACTACCCTACAAGTATACTAGCTATTAAGTTTGACAAGTTGATGAGACAGCAGAGCCTACAATTTATTTCAAAAAGATAAAAAATATTGGATTGATACGATTAGACCATGTCCAAGAAACTAATAGTTTTTGGAATATAGCTTAGATGCTCTAGTTTTTACTATAGTATTTGTGTTGTAAAAAAAATAAAAATCAAGATTCACTTTAGATTTTTTGAATCAAATCTTAATCTTTGTTTTTTTTTACAGCATAAGTACTATAGTAAAAACTACAACACCTAAGTTGTATCCTAGCTTTTGCATACACTTGGACGTAGTCAACTGAATGTGTAATTATCTAGACCGACCAATTCCTTATTATGCATACATAAGTTAGATCCGATCATTAATAATTCAATGCCAGCTCCTATCAACAAAATCATTAATATAAAATCCAGCCAATGAGTTGATTTATTCCGAAAGCCTCAATACCTAAATTATTAGCTTATCGACAAGTTCTCCCTTTTTTTGGTTGAAACTTCCTTCGTAGGGTTTTGTTGAGATATAAATTAATTAGTTTAATAAAGTGATGTGTATTTAAAGTTGGCACATATTTTTTTTAGTAGTATGTATTTTTTATATGTTTTTTTAATAGTATTAATAAGAAAGCAGGTATTTTTCATGTGTTTAGGAACACTTTACTTTATTAGACTGATTTATATGAATTAACTACAAACTAATTTATAGCTAATTTTTATTCATTTTTTAGATATGAATGCAGCATCTTCAAGTCAAGAATATGTGATGTAGATTAGCTTTGAGAGGAGCTAGCGATCGGAATGGCAAACCGATTGCCAAGAGGTCAGTGATTGGATAAGGAAATATTATTTAATTCAGCTGGCGCATTAAAGACGAATGCGAGAATCTTGTGCATTAATGATAAAGCTTCCAGAATAGTGGACTTATTCTCTATCTAGAGATTTTTTATTTGATTGTAATTTTTCTTTATTATTGTACAAATTTTCTTAATAAACTTAGTTTTACTTTGACTCCAAATAATCGTGTTATTATAAATACATAGCTTAAGTTGTAATAAAAAAGTTAAATTTTGTAGCGATCAGTTTATCAACAAAAAATATTAAGAGTTTGAATTTTTTTCTTATATTTGCCTCGAATTCTCAATAGACTCTTAATTTTAAAAAAAGTTATAAATTATTTATTATTTATCTTTACGAACGCTGCATCAATATGGTAATATTGTAGTCGGATATACTCATATTTTGCAAGACTAGGATTTTGAATCTTTGTTTTTGGGCAGTAATATATCTTTTTTTCTTCTAGGCTGGCAGTATATATATTATATTATATATAATACTACTTTTTCTTTTTTCTGAGACAATATATATATATATATATATAGTATAATATATATATATATATACTTGATAATTGATTGTACAAAAATTTGCTCAGTCAAGAGTTATATGTCGGTGATAACATTTACTGCTTGGGGTGCTGTTCTAGCTAGCTTCATAATGAACCAATATGATGGTAAAAGTAGGGCTGGCAAAACGGGTTGGCGAGTCGGGTTCGGGTCAACCCGCTTGACCCGCCAACCCGTTAAGTCAAACCCGGACATGACCCGTTTAATAAACGGGTCGTGCCGTGTCAACCCGTTTAATAAACGGGTTGACACGACCCAACCCGTCAACCCGTTAACTAGTTGACGGGTCGTGTTGTCGGGTTGAATTTATTCAACCCGACCCAATAGACCCGGACTCGAAATGCAAATAAGGAAGGAAATCACAAATCAGTGAAAGGGAATCACTCGATTCACTCAGATCAGGAGAAATTGGAGAATCGGAGACGGAGATCATAGAACTGAAAGCCGGCGTCGTCACGGCGAGACCGAGAGAGAGGGAGAGCCGGAGTTCCGGTGACGATCGATGACGGCTACTCGCCGTGGGCTAGACCGAGACAGAGGGAGAGGGAGAGGAGGCCGGGCGCCGGGGACGATCCATTACGGCGAGTCGCCGTGGGCCAGACCGAGAGAGAGGGAGAGGAGCGCGGGCGTCGGGGATGATCCATGACGGCGGCTCGCCGTGGGCCAGACCGAGAGAGAGGGAGAGGGGAGAGGAGCGCGGCTGCGCGGGCGCCGGGGACGATTCACGACGGCGACTCTGAGTAAAGGATTTGATCCGAGTAAAGGATCTGATCTGAGAGAGAGGGAGATTGAGAGAGAGAGGGCTGAGAGTTGGGGGGGGCTGTGGTTAACGAGGGATTCGGGAAGGATCGATTAGTCTGATTAGATTAGATCCGAGTGCTTTTAGCCTTTTAGGCTTTTTTTTTTCTTTTTTTAACGGGTCACCCGGGTCACCCGCCGGGTTGACCCGTTTGACCCGTTAATTAAGCGGGTCATAAACGGGTTGACCCGGTAACCCGTTAAGCTAAACCCAAACCCGGCTTTTTCGTGTCGTGTTCGTGTCGGGTTCGCGGGTCGTGTCAAAAATTGCCACCCCTAGGTAAAAGTCATTCAATTCCTTGAACTTTACTCCTGGAATTCTTATCTCAACTACTTGAAAGTAGAAATCACTAGCTCATTTCACGTGTAGGTTTTGTTAGACAGTCTTTTTGAGTTTGCGTTAAGGACATTAAAAAATATTTTTGGTATATAAAAAATTGTGTCAAATAAAAAGTTAATCTATTTAGTAAAAAAAAATTAAAAATTATTTTTTAACTTTTTTGCTTTTAAAAAAAAAGGGTCAAAACACATTTTTGAGAAAAGCTTAAAAATAAATTTTTTTTAAAAAAAACTTTTTCTAACTTTAAAATATTTATTTTCCGACACAATTCTAAACAAGCCCATAGCCTTGCCTTTCTCGGAATTTTTACTGCATATGGTGCTTAACCATATGCTGAGGCTCATGTGTGGTTCTTCACAAACTTCTCTAGAATGCATTTCATACCATGTCAGATATGTGCTGATAGAAGGGAAAATTGTAGCCAAGTACATGAGCTTGCCCTTTTAGATAAATGACTTGGTCTTACATTTCATAGTACATGGTGGGTCCCGTCCATCTTGCAAAGCCAATTTCTGCGTTGAAATGCCTCACTCAATGATGAGACATATTTTTTGATCTCACACGAAACAATGGAATTAGGATTGAAGAGTCACATATATTTAATTAAATAAATTAATTTAAAGTTGATTTATATATATAGTTTTATTTTTATGTTTCAATATGATTTGAATTTGACATGTAATATTTATAACTGTTAATTTTTTACACGACTTCTAAACTTAACACACAATTAACGGGTTAAAGTTGTGGAATTGTTTAATTAAATAAATTAGATTCGAATTGACTTATATAGTTTTATATTCATATATCAACACAATTTAAACTTAACACGTGAACACAAATTATCATCCTTAAATATATAGAATCAAAGAGTCTCTATCAAAATTAAATTTGGCCCCTTCATACGTGCTTATGTTATGGTTCCGTTCCTAGCCACACTAGCGCAATCGACTGGTTTTCCATGGGATGTCTAAAAACCCGTAAATGGAGATGGTATATCATATAAAGACAGATATTTGATGCGCGCCAACGTCAGCTCGCTATGAGCGGTGGGTTTGGTTAAACATATGTCACTAACCCATGATCTTAGGCTCCTAGCTTGTTTATCGTGTGATTTCTAAACTGATCGACCTCGTTTAATATCATGTTTATCGTATGTTTTTGCTTCTTCTAGGTTGTCAGCTGCTAGCTTGTTCGATCGATTGTTAGATTTGGCATGCACATTTTTATGGTGGATCTTGCCGACAATAAAATCTTGCTTCTACTTTGTTGAAGAAATGGGACCCCAAAAGCGTGCACTGAGATGTCCCGAGTGGATAGAAGCAGAGAGAAAGAAGAAGATACGGGGAATCACGAACACCACACAATATTGTGATTGTGAGAGAAGTTTGCAAAGTAAGTGGTCGATCAGTGGTCGTATCAAACTTTATGGTGAGTTACAACGTACTGGACCCTACATTTTTCACAAGGCCATATATTGATAGTAATTGAAGCTCTATGATTTGCATTTGCATTTGCTTTGTGTAGGACTTCCTTAATCGGAGAGAACATGGGGAAGTGGACAAAACAAGCCGCTATAATGAGTGGCCTCCTCGGAGTTCTTTTCTATCAAACTACGACCCAAAAAGGGTTAAGCCTAAAAACTCCCACCTTGATGGAGTTAATCCTGTACGTGGTTGGCTCCAATATCCTGCCCTTCACAACATAGAGAAATTGATTAAAAAAATTTCTAGATTTCAAACATGAATTTCTCATAAGCACGACCTTGCCTTTTGCAACGAATACGGACAGCTCATTTTACTTCTATTTTAGCATCTCGATTAGCTAGATATGAATGCTCTTTATAATTTACTCGTTCAATATATGTAGGCAATTTCTCTAGCCAACGTGAAAGTAACTTTAGGAAGTGTTACATACTCGCATAACTTACCACAAAAAAAAAAAAAAAGTATAAAGTAATGAAATTAGAAATCACAACAAAAAACCAATTGAGATTTAGTACAAAATTCACATGTTTAAATTCAAAACTTATTTGTTCGAATTGTCTGAACACTTATACAAACAAAAGATTCCATCCCAAAAAGTTATGATGAAACACACAGCAATTAATGTTTTAGTACCTATTGTTGTCTTTGGCTGAATGGAAACCAGCTAGTACAAACTGTACAATGAAGCAATTGATTAAGGTAGTTCAAAAATGGGGTTTGCTAGAACATTTTTTAGAAATCTTTTTAGGGGTCCTTCTAGATTTTTTTAAAATTTTTTTAATCAAATTGAAGCCCACCTTTCATTGAGAGGTGGGCCCCAATTGAATTTAAAAAATCAAAAAAAATTATAAAATAATCCCAAAAAAGACCTCTAGAAGATGTACAAACATTTTCCTTTAAAAATACTTCTAATTCACACCCAAAAAAAGGAGGAAAAGAAGAAAAAAATTAAACAAACCCTAGATAAGGACCATGCACGAAATTATTAGGACGACTTCCACCGACCGATCGAAAACAGCTGGTATATCCAGTATGCTAAACTACGTTTGGTGGATGACAACACAATGGATGATCGATCCGAACCTCTAGATCTACCACTGTAGTACAAGATAAATATCTGTTCAAGTTTTGTGTCTAATTTTTATTTTTATCTTCCTTCAGAATAATATTTTAAAATAAAAATAAAACACAACTCTCAAAAACACGTTAACATGTACTTAATTCTCTTTCTAGATCTTCAAGATCCTTTGAACTCTGTAAGTTGTGTGTTATATTTATCAGGAAATTGTCAAATTGAGGTGACAGGCAAACAGGGACAAACACGATTTTCATTTGACCAATGAAAGATCACTGGATATCACACCAATCACAATCAAGATAAGAAGATCACACATTCCTAGCACAAGAAACAGTGGCTGTAGAGCGGGTCATAAAAAGCAGAGAGAGTTGTAGTACTACTTCGATTAGTGAGGCTCTTCACATGTGTTTAGGCCATGGAGAACTGCTATTATTCTTCTGGTTGCCCTGAAGGGGAAGAAAATTGGGCTCATCCTGCACTAAACGACGAGCCGTCCTATCTAGTCCCCTGGCCACTACCGCCTCATGTATCAGCTGCCTCTTCCAGCACCAGATTCGAATTCCATGGCTTCCCAACTGAAGGAGGAGCCGGAGGGCTTGCAGAAGATCATGGAGGTGCAACTGCTTCCAAGAGCCATAGCCAAGCAGAGAAGCGGCGTAGGGACAGGATTAATGCACAACTTGCAACTCTTAGGAAATTAATTCCCAAATCTGAGAAGGTAAAAATGAAAAATCTCTCTGTTTTTACATGATGGAGATATTCACATCCTGGCGTGACGTGGGTACTCACTGTTAATTTTAGGCATTAACGCATATATATTAGAATCTGAAACAAATCAATGGGTTGTTGTTATATTATATATGCAGATGGACAAGGCAGCTCTATTAGGAAGAGTGATTGACCATGTGAAGGATCTTAAGCGAAAAGCAATGGAAATTAGCAAAGCCTGCTCACTTCCAACAGAAGTAGATGAAGTAACCATTGACAGCGATCTTGGTGATGATCAAGACGTAAACCTCAGCAACTTGGGCAAAACCGAGAACAATATTTTCATAAGAGCTTCTTTTTGCTGTGATGATCGGCCGGAGCTGTTCCCGGAGCTCATCCAAGTCCTCAACGGCCTACAACTGACGGCAGTTAAAGCCGATATAGCCAGTGTGGGTGGCAGAATTAAGAGCACTTTGGTGCTTTGCACCAAGGAAAGTGAAGCGGGCGTTTGCCTGAACACTCTCAAACGGTCCCTTAAATTAGTTTTATCTAGACTTGCTTCATCGTCTATGGTAACAAATTGTCGTATTAGAAGCAAAAGGCAGAGGTTCTTCTTGCCTTCTTACTATTCACAATAATCTTGCTGAATATTTCTGGGTCATATCAGATCAGTTTACACTGCTTTCGATCTTTTTCTTCTTGTTTTTTTACCCCCCTTGAGACATGCTCTGCCCCGCACAGTAACTGTCAGGGAAAACGTAGAAATGTTCGGTGGCACGGGCAAAGTACGCGAATTATTCATGTCGTTTCCTACTCTATAAAGAAGAACTGGAGTTCAATGTATTGACCGCACTTTCTCTTCTGTGCCTCTCAATAACAATGGCGCCTGCGGTGTCTGTCAATGTGTTTAATTTGAGCCATTTGGCGAGATTGATATTAAGGATGAAATTATTTTTGTGTTTTGAAGATGAAGAATGTTTTGTGTTCTGGTTGAATGTTATTATTATTATTATTTTTAGAATAAAAAATAAAAAAGATTACTTTAATTATTTAATTAATATTTTGAATCCTTTCTATTTTAAAACTCTTTCCCATTTGACAATTAAACTACAGAATCATGGCTTAAATTACTGTTTATTTTATTTAATTATTTAATTAATATTATAATTCTAACAAAGAAGCTAAACTGTATTTAGACCTTATCACATCCGTAGCAGGAAGCAGAACAATAATTTCAGTGCAACAATAATCGAGGGCAGAAGAGTGATTTTCGATTACTGATTTTGGAAGTCAATCAAGCACTAGTTTCACCACTAATAAGAAAGTTTTAGTTGCTGTCAAGTGACATAATTCGTTAATATATACTGACACTACGTGGCTTTCGCTTGCCATGATTCGACATTTTAGTCCACAGAAACACTTGAGTATATTGACGAGACACATCAGCATTCACCAATGCTCCTCATTTATTTCAGCTAAACTGTATCCATTTCAAGGAGCTGACAATTGATGTAGGCATATCAAGGTCGATCGACCGCTAATATATTAGGGTTATCTTTGTCAAAGATTATGGGTATGTTTGGTAAAGATAATGGGTTGGGATTGGTGAGTTGTTGATTTTTTATGTGATATAAAGTAGAGAAAATGTTGTAAATTTTTTGTATGGAAAAATGAAAATTTTTGTTTTTTAGTGAATTTTTTATTTTAATATTAATAAAAAGTGAAAAAAAAAAAAGTTGTTAAAAAATAGTTGATGTGATATAAAAAGTGAGAAGGTTTTTTTTTTTGTTTAACAAAACCCATAAACAGTAAAACCCATAACCTTTGCCAAACGGATCCTATGAGTTGGGGAAGGGAGGTTGTGTATCTTTGATTGATATAAAGTAGGGGAGAATGTTATAAATTTTTTGTATGGAAAAGTGAAATTTTTTGTTTTTAATAAATTTTTTATTTTAATAATAATAAAAAAATTGAAAAAAAATTGTTAAAAAAGTGGTTGATGTGATATAAAAAATGAAAATATTTTTTTTTGTCTAGAAAAAGTGATGAACAATGAAACCCACTTAAGAGTAACTTCTTTTGCCAAATCGATATAATTTTATTTAGTTAAATCAGTTCAATTTTTTAATTTTGACACAATATGATTTGTTTAGTTTAAAAAAAAAAAGAAAAAAAAAGTCTTATTATAAAAGTCACATCAAAACATCTTTTAAATTTTTTTTAAAAAATAATCAAAGGTACGACCGCATTCAAAGTTAAAACTTTCTAATCGAAAAATATGGACTAAATCAGAAGGTCCAAAAAAACTTGAAATGGGCCAAATGGACTGACAAACATGATGGATCTAAACGGCCGAAACAAAACCAAAATCTCGGTCCAATTAGCCAATCGACCCGCATCACACCGACAGCGGTCAACAGCTTGGTTTTGATCATCGAATTTTAGGAAAACCAACTTTATAGCAACTACTGCGAGCAAAGTAGACAGAAGCACGTGAGAGGGATTAATGTTTCGGCAGTAGACTACGGCTTGAATGTGTGTCTACCGTTATAATGACACCGTTACTCTCTCACCAACTTCCCGCAATCTTCGTATACGCGTAGCCGTTACATGTTATGTCGCCCTATTTCCAATTTATAAATTTCAAAAGACAAAAAAAAAAATTAAATTAAATTAAATTAATAAGAAAATAAGATAAACACCGAGAGTCGAGAGACCTAACTGCCACAGTTTCGGAGCTGTACGTATACACCCAGAGCCGTTGAATTCATAAAATCCCAAACATTTAGAATTCTTTGGAGAGTCCGTTACTCCGATCAGTTAGAAGCAGAGGCAGTTATAACTCCCACCATCTCAAACCCACTTCAAAACTTAAAACCCCCATTTCTAATTAATCCATGCACGCACACAAAATAAAAGCAATGAAATAACAGAAACAAGTAAGTCGTTATGTCAAGTAGCGGTTTTGCGGTTCACACAAACAACCCCTCCCATCATCGAACTGACGCCAATATAATCTCACGAATAACAATCAAAGCCCCGCAAGTTATCTCCGAAATCCAGAGAGGATTGTGTGAAAATGGTGAGTGTAGTCCAGAAGAAGAACGGTGGTGATCGAATCAAGGGGTCATGGAGCCCACAAGAGGACGCCACTCTGATCAAGCTGGTGGGGCAGCATGGCCCACGCAACTGGTCCCTGATAAGCCAGGGCATTCCTGGCCGGTCCGGCAAGTCCTGTAGGTTACGGTGGTGTAATCAGCTGAGCCCCACGGTGCAGCACCGCCCATTTACGCCAGCGGAGGACGAGATCATATTCCGGGCCCATTCCATCCACGGCAATAGGTGGGCGACCATAGCCCGCATGTTGCCTGGGCGCACTGACAACGCGATTAAGAACCACTGGAACTCCACGCTACGTCGTCGTCGCGAGTTGTCGTCAGAGTCGGACTCGGGGCTGAAGCGGCAGAGATTGAGTGCGTCCCCGGAGCATAGTAGTTACCATGGGGAAAAGGGTTTGGTGGGGCCCGAAGAGACTTCGTTGATGCTCTCGCTATCCTTACCTGCGGGTAAGAAACCGGAGGAGGAGGAGGAGGAAGAAGAAGAGGAGGAAGAGGAGGAGGTTGTGGTGAAGGGCGAAGGGGAGGCGGCATGTGGTGTTGGGAGCAAAGAGGAGGAGACGTGTTTGGTGACGATCATGCAGAAGATGATAGCGGCAGAGGTGAAGAGTTACATGGATAGTTTACGGGCTATGAATGGGCTTCAACCTGGGTGTGACCCTGAGGCAGCCCAGGCCCAAAATGGTCTCTAGGTCTCATATCATATATAATAGTCTAGTGCTCTCTCTTGTTTAGACGATCCGTCTATCCTCAGTTATGAATTTTCAGTTTCCGTTAAGTATTCGAATCGTCGAATTAGTACTTCCAATGTTTCTTCATTTTATACGTTTTAATTTTAATAATTGTTTTTCAGGCAAATACAAATTTGTTTTATCATTAATGGCGGTCTTTTTATTGCAATAAAGTTTTTTTTTTCAAATTGAATTTGAGTTTTTAAACCCAGTCTTTAAATTGAAAACAGTCATAGTATGAAATTCTAATAAGGTAAGATGTTAAATACCAAGTTAATCATATATTCTAAAAATAGAAGTTAATTTTTATAAATTAGATTGAAATTATTTTTTTCAATTCACTATGAAAGAAAATTTTATCCAATTATCCCCAATGGTTACATACTGATCTCACTTGTTTTAATTTCCAATGCTGAGCACGGAGTTTCATTTAAGTGCCTTGCAAAGAATCAAATTTTACTCCAAACGTCCACGTGTCCATTATAGAATGGAAAATGCAGATTATCACATACTTTTTTAATAAAAATTTTCTCTAATTCTTTTTAAGTTATTGAAAATACAGATTTTTCACATGGTCAAACCGCACACAGCAATTGTACATAGACTGCGTCGGTAAAAAAAAATAATAATAATTCCTTTAACCTCTATTTTGTTCGTTAAAAAATTTGTGTCTTCGTATAGCTCAGCTAAGCCCAAAAGAAACTGTGTAAATAAATTGCAGTGTAAAGGGTACATAAAATGTCATCCACTGAATACAAAACAAGCGAGAATGAAGTAGCGCAAACAAATTGATCAAATACGAGAAATCAAATTCGAGATTTTCTAATATAGAAAATCTCATCAAACTGTCGACGGCAAAGGTAAACTCCTCTAGATGTTTGACGAAGGATCAGAAGTTTTGATTCCTAAATAATCGATATCGAAATCTGCAAAAATCGACCTTTTAAGTTCGACTGGAGCCACAATAAGAGATTTCGTCTATTACAAAACATCTTTAAAGCCCTGGTTATCATCTATTGAATCCATCTTTACCCCGAAACCCATGCCATTAATTTTCATGATTGCTCATAGAAGATTCAGAATTTATGTGCACAAACGAGAGCTACTATTAATATGAGCTCAATGTTAGCTAAGACATCACAATTGAACATATTAACTATAAACATTCTACAGACCGAGATTACACATTTATGTTTTTTTTGTATATATAACCAGGGCGCCTCCTCGACACGGGTCAAGTAAGAGAGAGCATACAATGTTCACCTAAAAGTAAATGAAAAACCGAAATGCACATCTAAACCACACCCAAAAAAATCAAGGGAGCACATTAGTAAATCATCACTACTGCAGCAAGCGGATCCTATAAACTGCAAAACCTAATAGCTCCACAGCCTTCATACGCCACCACCCATAACAAGAATCAAGGGAGATCAAAACAATTGCAGCAATTACACCCATTTACACACAAAATGCATATCCTAATGAACAAAACTCAGTTTTATGTCATTATTGAATAGCCCACGGTCTTATCATCTCCTTATCCTTATAAATGGCTAAGGTTAAGAATCAAAACAGCTAGTCATCTAGGCAATAGGTTGCAGGGCAAGCAAGCCTTTATCTAAACACCAAATATAAAAAATCTTCAAAAAACACAACAAAGGACATTCTACCCTGAGAGTATAAATATTTATTTTTCAACATATAGGCCATGGAGAGAGCTGCCCAAGGCACTCTATGAACACACCATAAACCAAAACATAGATGCAAAAACTGAATCAAACACAAACCCAATTTCTTAAAAAACAAATCCATAGCTCTTGAACTCGGAACCTTAATCCATCTGAGCTAGAGATCATTGCCGATAACATAAAAAAAAAAAAAAGAAGCCTAGGTGTCAAACACACTTCCCAAATCCAAGTGTAACCACACTTTGAAAAGGCACACCTTCAGGATGGCATATTAGCAGTATCTATGACCGGAAATTGTTATATTATACCGATCAACTCCTAACTAATCAACTCAAAAAAAATTCCATTCTTTCATCCAACATATTTTCAGCGAGCCACCAAGGAAACCATAACCAAATCTAGAACATCACAAACATTAAATATAAATAGCGAATATTCAATTTCCACATCACTATAAGCATCAAAATTTAAAAGTGCAATATGAAATTTCATTAAGCAGTAACATAAATGCAGTTTCCAGACCTTTTAATCCAAACATAAAAACAGGAAATACGCTACGACTCTCTAATCAGTAAGCGATTAGACACCAAAACGACGACGATTTATTGATGGTAGAACAACTACTTCGATCTCTGCCTCATCTTTCGGCGCTTCCTCTTCAACCTCCTCATACGCTTCTTCTTCCACTGAAAAGACCGAAATATAAACAAACACCGAAATCAAACGTTAATTTTCAGAACGAACAGATAGTAGGGTTCGAGAAAGAGGGCATTCAATAGACCGAGCTTACCTTGGCTCGCATGGTGATTCGGCGCCTTAGTCCTCCTCGCTACCTCGCTTCAAAAACCCTAATCTGCGCAGAANAAAAAAACAAAATCCATAGCTCTTGAACTCAGAACCTTAATCCATCTGAGCTAGAGATCATTGCCGATAACATCAAAAAAAGAAGCCTAGATGCCAAACACAATTCCCAAATCCAAGTGTAACCACACTTTGAAAAGGCACACCTTCAGGATAACATATTAGCAGTTTCTATGACCGGAAATTGTTATATTAAACCGATCAACTCCTAACTAATCAACTCAAAAACAATTCCATTCTTTCATCCAACACATTTTCAGCGAGCCACCAAGGAAACCATAATCAAATCTAGAACATCACAAACATTAAATATAAATAGCGAATATTCAATTTCCAAATCACTATAAGCATCAAAATTTAAAAGTGCAATACGAAATTTCATTAAACAGTAACATAAATGCAGTTTCCAGACCTTTTAATCCAAACATAAAAACAGAAAGTACGCTACGACTCTCTAATCAGTAAGCGATTAGACAACAAAACGACGACGATTTATTGATGGTAGAACAACTACTTCGATCTCTGCCTCATCTTTCGGCGCTTCCTCTTCAACCTCCTCATACGCTTCTTCTTCCACTGAAAAGACCCAAATATAAACAAACACCGAAATCAAACGTTAATTTTCAGAACGAACAGATAGTAGGGTTCGAGAAAGAGGGCATTCAATAGACCGAGCTTACCTTGGCTCGCATGGTGATTCGGCGCCTTAGTCCTCCTCGCTACCTCGCTTCAAAAACCCTAATCTGCGCAGAGNAGCAATTGGACTAGACGCTAGAATGATCTTAGGGTTTGGAGAGTATTTATAGTGATTCGAGAAGAAACCCTAATGTATAGTCGGCTAGATTCGGGCTTTTGGAGATTATTGGGCTTCTTATCCCTCAGATGAGCAGGCCCAAACGTTCGCTGAAATACTGGGCTTCTCTACGGCCCTGATACTTGGGTTTCAGACGACCATAAAAGTATTTGAGCTTGGACCTTGGGCAGTTGGTTAAGGTTGTGTTTGGGTATTTCTCTTTCTTTAATAAAAGTGCTTGGAATTATAGAAACATGCTTTGGTGTTTTGTTTCCCCCCTCCTTTTAAGTCTTTTTTTTTAAAAAAAAATATTTATTCTTATTCCTTTTTTTTCCATAAATTGATTGTGTATTTGAGGCGCATAATATATCCCAATCTTAGGTGGAGAAAAAGGCTATAACAAGACACAAAGAACTTTTTAACATGGGTTTGGCTTGAATTCAATTCAAATTAAAACTTCATCAGTTAGGATTGGGGCACGTGTCTTATAACAAGACACAAAGAACACGTACCCCAATTCCAGTTGAAACTGGATACAAGCTGAATCATTTTTAACATATGCTTTTCTCATCATAGCTCCTTTGTCAAATGCGTAGTTTGGACATTAATGTGGGCAATTGATGCTAAAAAGAGACATGCAAGTAATCTCCGGCTCATAATTCGGATAGTGGATATAACCACCTTCCTACCCACTCCATGCATCAAGTTCCGTCAGTGGCTTGTATTTAATAGCAAGAAGAAATAGGCCAAGAATAAATCCAAAAAAATTGGATAAATTGACTTGCCCCACAAAGGAACGAACCTACCACATGCCTCAGAGTCAGAATCAGAAGCCCATCACTCCAACTTAGGTATGCAATTACTCAACGGCCCATCAATTCTCACCCAATTTGAGCAGGACTTGCAACGAACAGAGCATGAATGATGAGAACATGTTGTCCTCCTGCAAGGCTCCAACACACAATTAGATTCAGAAACAGAAACGAAAGATATTATACACATTCTCACTTTCATTTTATTTTGAGGTACATTTTAAAATTATTATTGAATTTGAAATGAAAAACCACCTTAGAGAGTATGAGAGTTTGAGTATAAGAGTGAGGGTGTGTATAAGTATAACAACTAATAAGAAAAATATTTTTTATATTAAATTTTACAGTTTTCACGGTATATATGGTGTGGCTAGGCAACTTTCTCTTCATATCACTTGATAGGGAGAGCATCGTGTTCCAGCTATAGCCTACGTTTATTTACATTCGAAGTTTACAGTCAGATAACTCATTAGTATCTGAAAATGAGAGTATGCTTTTATTGTCAGGAAAAACTCTCTCAAGTAGATAACTCATAGAAGATCAATCTCTTTTTGTTACCTTCTCTGACCTCTAATGAAGGCCTTTTCTACCATGGGTCACGCGTGTCTTGCTGTAGTAAAGTACGATCGTTTTTTTTATTATTATTTTATTCAATATCAGGGAGTGGGGGGAAAAAGGAAAGTAAAGAAAAATTGTTAATCTAAAGGAGGATGCCGTGAAAAGCAACTACCCAAAGGTTCTTATTGATTTGGTTTTGTGAGGTGTAAAACACTACCCTTTTTTTTCTTTTTTCTTTTTGTAAGTGTTGAAAACTGCTTTAAGTTTTAAGTTTATAAGAAAGAGTGAATTTGATAGTGTAATTAATATTTTAACACTTCTTTTTACATATGAGCTCAAAATACCTTTCGATAAATAAGTCTTAACACATAAAATATTCAATTGAAATATAAAGTGAATTTTCGAGATAAGGTTTTGGAATGGCATCTTACACTCCTATTGGCTCAATGGAAACGGAGGAAAAGAGAAGTAAATAAAAATCATTAATCTAAAGAAGGATGCCATGAAAAGCAACTACCCAAAGGTTTTTATTGATTTGGTTTTGTGAGGTGTAAAACACTACCCTTTTTTTGTTTTCTTTTTTTTAGTGTAGAACACCGCTTTAAGTTTATAAGAAATAGTGAATTTGATAGTTTAATTAACATTTTAACACTCATTCTCACATTTGAGCTCAAAATATCTTTCGATAAATAAGTCTTAACACATGAAATATTCAATTGAAATGTGAAGTGAATTTTCAAAATAAGGTTTTGGAATGGCATTTTACACTCACACTGGCTCAATGGACCACCAGTTCAAACACGGTCCCAAAGCTTCGCTGGCCCAATACTCAAGCAGCCAAGGTGTGACTTCAGGGCCACCTAGAAGCCCAAGACCCCCTCTAAAAAAAAAAAAAACTTCTATCATAAGGGTAAGTCGCTAGCAAGAAAATGTAAGACAACAAATTTCTATAATTATAACAAAGCAAATCACTTTCCTAAAAAATGAAAGATCGCCCACAAAAGGGAACCACCTAAGGTAACAAATCCCTACACTTTATAACTTACCCACTAAAATAGCGATACTTAATTGCCTAATCCAAGCATCCAATCAAGCCAAGACCACGTCTATATAAGGTTGGTCAAAGGCAAGGTTCAGATATGGTTTCTTGCCCTAACTTCCATCTATCTCTTTTATTCTCACTTCCATACATTAACTAACTTAAGCATTGGTGGTAGTGTAACCACCCTTGACGTTTAGTTTTCTTGCAGGGAATCTGGATTGAGGACTAAGCATACATAGTCACTGTTAACTTTTTACATTAACAAGTTTAAACTCAAAATCTTTACCTTAATATCATGTGATTGAGATTTATCTTGAATCGGATACCAGTTTTGCTTGTAAATGTAGCGTGCAGACTACGAACGTTTATTGACTAAAAACCTCTTGTTCCCACTTTTCTGACTCAGAAGTCGCAAATGACAACCTCAGAGGTTACATTCATCATTAAATATTCCAATACAAGTTCTCCAAAAGCCAGATGTGTCTAATTCAAGTCTTGGTGATTTGATTTTCTTAGGCTGACTACCTAGGCTTAAGGGCACGACCTATCTATTTCGCGATGTTTGTCTTCCAAGGTCACTTGGATCTTAAATGGGAAGAATGACATATACTTGACTGGATAGTAATCCTAAGCAATTTTAGTTGATAATAATTCAAATATTAAAAGGGAGAAAGTTCTGAATAACAAGTCTTGAATAGTCCGCTCACATGTTAGATCGGTGAGGTTTATGGAGACTTAAGATCCGGATCCTGCTTGACCATAGTGGTATGAAACTCACAGAAGTATAACATATTGCTCCGAAGATGTCCTCCTGTAACATTAAGCCTACCCTTGCATCCTCAGCTTCATGTTCAGGGATAATCCCAGATGGTCATAAAAGATTCATTAAACTCATTGGCTTCAATTGGCTTGCTTTCTTTTTTTCTTCCTGAGCAATTGGCTTACTTTTCAGTAGGAAAACAAAATGCTCCCGCTTATAATGATCTATCCACATAGCTTAAAAAAACCAGATTTCTTTTTCTAAGTCTTAGACTGATACACAAAACTCTTAAGGGAAATTGATCAAACAGGTGGCACTCAAAGTGACTATGCCAATTAATTGTAAGTAGCATTTCCTGTATCAACTGCACTCAAAATTCACAACCCATCGGATCGAACTGGCTGTAACAAACAAGCATGACTCAGATCTTTTTGTGTTCTTTCTTTAAATTGTAGTTCACAGGAACATCTAAAAAGACCAGGAAAACTGGAAGAAAGAAGAATTTAATAGTGGTAAATACAATTAACAAAAGCACACTAATGCTTGACAAACCTTTACATTGGCTTAGAATATATAATTACACAAACAATTAACCCACCAAGAGAGCTAGTTTTGGGGGTTCATTCCACTACAATCTGCGGAATGGCCGAGCCAACCGGAGTGTTGTCAACCCGGAGAGAGGCTCTACACAATGGGCAATTCGAATGACCGCTCAGCCACCGATCAACGCACTCGGGATGGTAACAATGCCGGCACAGCGGCAAAACCTTGATCTTGTCCCCATCTTCGAATACGCCGAGGCATATACAGCACTCGGCTTGTTCCCTCGAGTTCGGAGCTTCCAATGACCGGTGTAGGGCTATGGGCAAGCTCTTGATGGCCAAGGGGTCGAGCCCACGAGACCGGGGCAGCGGCGGAGGCTGCGGCTGCGCGTGGGGGAAGGGATGACGGTAGCGGCAGACCCAGCGCGCGTAGAGGAGGAGGAGGGTGAAGAGAAGGATGACGGAGAAGAAGACCACGATGAGGAAGAGCGTGCGGCCTTGGATCTCGAAGTTGTGGTCGTCGAGAGCGGTGAAGTGCCAGTGGAATGCCTCAGAGTACTGGGACGGCGATGCCATCGCGAGCGACCAAATGGGTATGTGGGTATGGGTTTTCGGCGGTGGTCAGGAGCTGGCGGAGGTGGAAGACTACGGCCGATTTGGCGGCGGCGGCGGCATTGTGAAGGGCCGCACACGCCGCACGAACTCTGATAGCTGGCTGCTTTTGAGGGATGTTAGATTTTCACTTGATAGACAGTTCAGAGATTTATAGTTGTATAGATATAATCAATAGTTCAATACGACAGGAATGGTAGAACAGCCTACTCCCCACATACAGCGCGTGACTAGACTACCACTATTCTAATAATAGAAATTATATGCTTTTCTGTTTTTAAATATTATCCACCTTATAGCATTTTCAGCTGTAGTAATTATTTTAATTATTTTAAATATGCATTTTTTTTAATTATTGATATTTTAATAGAAACTCTAATAGATTATTTATTTTATATTTTATTTTCTTTAAACTGGCTGTGGTTATTTTAACTATTTAAAGTACATATTTTTCTAGTTATTAATTTTTTAATATAAATTTTAATAAATTATTTATCTCACTTTTATTTTTTTTTAAATATTATTTTTCAATATATTTTTTATTATGAAACTCCTAGGCCCTGTTTGGCAACATGTTCCATTCCCAATTTTAATTCTACTCCAATTTTCAAAAAAAATATTCTTACTTTTTATATCACATAAACTACTTTTTAACAAATTTTTTTTACTTTTTATATCACATCAAATATTTTTTTATTACCATTTAAATAAAATACTCACTAAAAAATAAAAAATTTCGCTTTTCTATATAAAATATTTCCTCTTAACAATCACATCGTAAACAGTAGAATAGTGAACAGTAGAATGGGAATGCTTTGCCAAACAGGACCCTAGTGTTCGGACAGTTTAGCCCTGCACGGGACCTGCTAGGAGTCAGCCTAGGACCCTCCTAACTGGCGCAATTTGCAAGCCACGCATGTTAGATCTTTTTTTTTTTTTTTTTTTTTTTTACGCATGTTAGATCTATTTTGATGTAAGAACAAAGTAACTCTGTGTTTTAGGGGAGCTGAACAATAAATTTTTGGTTTTTTTTTTTTCCTAAGCAAATTATTAGGGAGAAAAAGGGAAGGGCAAGATCAATAAATTTTTTGTTATTACCAACTAAGTTCGACTGTTGGATTTATCTCATAGAGAATTAGATACTTTCCCATTTTACTCGATTTTTATTACACATTGTGGACAACACAAGAACATATTCAGATCGATAAGCTTTCATGTGCTTGCGCATAGATCTTACTTGCTGGCACGTGTATCTCACACGCCGGTCAGTGTGGCCCGTCCTCCATGCTTTGGCCACTGCATTTGATTTTTTGTTATTTTGTTGTGTTTCTATTTTTTCTTTTGTCCATTTTTTGTTTTGGGTTTTAGTCTCCATATTTTTTGTTGGTTAGAACCAAATGTGGAGACTTTTGATCTAGTACTTGTGGTGGTGCCTCTTTCTTCAAAGGTCCCGGATTCAGATTTTAACAGTACATGTACCGCTTTAGTTTCCTTCTGGTGGCTATCGCAGTTCTTAAGTGGAGATTCAGATAGATTCACCTTAATTTGTACCACTTTTGTTTCTGTAACCGCTTTATGCGACCCTTTTAGAGAACTGAGTCCCTTGTTTAACTCATTTCTTATTATTTATATATATTTATACACTGTTATATTTCATTTTGGGTTTATTATTGGGGAATCTACCCTATTTCAGTTTTAAAATCATCCGCTCTCTCTTCCTTTTGGATCAAAAGTAGTAACGATCCTCTATTGTAAAACTTATCCTTATTCAATTAGACAAAAAAAATATATATATACATGGGGAAGGGTGAAGATGAGCTAGGTTGAGATCGAGCGAGGAGAAAGCCAACGAAATCCATCGGTGAGGGAACCGATTCTATGCTAAGAAGGAGATCGACAAGGAACAGAGGAAAAATAGAGAAATCCAAGAAAAAAAGGGGGAGAAAAAAAAAAATAGGATAAACGGGGGAGAGGGGAGGAGGATAGAAGCCATACCTCCTCCCCAAAAGGCACTCACTCAGGAAGCGGAAAATTCTCAACAATTGAGAAAGTGAGGAACCAAAATGGTTAAGAGCTTCTGATCTATCTAGACAAGAGTAAAGTAGTTTTTAATCGGGGAGTTAAGAGTGTGAATATTGTCTCTATTTGAGACGATTTTTTAATAAAAAAATTTCTTATTACAACAAAATATTAAGTCCACGACCACATGAACAAGGATCCTTTAAACAGAAACGAGTCCAAATTTTATTTCATAAATTTAACGGTGTAAATTTTACATTTTTTTGGTCTATTTTTAATTTTTTTGTTTTATTTTTAGCTTTAAAATAATAATAATAATAATAATGATGATGATGATGATGATGATGATGAAAGATGGACCAAAAAATATACATGAAGCATTCCTCTATAGTATATACATTATTATATCATTTAAAAATTTAAATAACACATAATTAAATGAACAATAATAATAATCTCGATCATAAATAATTTATCTCAATTTTCATTAAAATAGTGAGAATCATATTTGTGACCGCATCGTACATAATGTTTATTCTATCACTACCAAAGTTAACATAATATAATTAGAAAAAAAAAAAAAAAAAAAAAAAAAAGTTAACACATATATCTTACTCGATAAATCAAGAAATTTAATGTTTTTCTCTTTCATTGTATTTCAAGATAAAAACAAGATGATTAGTTAAAGTTCCACGTGAACTTCGTAGTAATAACTCTTTTTTGTTATTATTAATAATTATTTTTAGCCCCCTCAACTACTACACGTCACACACAACTGTTTTCAATTACCAATCAAAAACTCCCTCTTAATTTCTTTAGTTTAGATCATTAAATCTGACAGGAAAAAAAAAAAAAAATCGTGACATAAATATGCTATTTTCTGTGAAATCCCAAAAATGGCCTTAAATAAAATTAAAAACTTAAAAAAAAAAAAAATTGAACTTGAATTTTTTTAAAAAAAAACAGAACAAATATAGAGAAGGGTACGATAGCCGTGAATCACTTTGCCACCCTAGGTACTTGGGGATAAATTGGCCACTCCTGAAACACATTGCGTGTGGCCGTGATACCCCCAAGAATGGATCAACCACCCCGAACATATATATACATTCTTTTAGATTATTAAATTTGATTTGATTTTTTTTTTTTAGCTTTGAAGGTATTTAACTAAATTTAGTTTTTAATCTCAGCCTATCTTCGTCATTTTAATTTTTACGTCTAAAAGAATTACATGTATGCCTTAATGTCATCAATATTTCGTCTCTTTTAATATTTTTGGAGCGAGACTTAATTATGTCATTATGTGCTATATATTTTTTGTCATTCAATTAAAATTCAACCATTATATGTAAAAGTGAAATAAAAATGATACATATGAGTAATGAGTTGATGCAAATCTCATATAGAACTCATTTGAAAACGGGTTTGCAAAGAGAGAGTGTCTAACAACCTAAGAACTTATATATACATAATTAAGATTATACTTTAGTTATGTGAGACACTTAAAATTGTAACATAACACCATACTCCGTAGTTGACACTAACCCCCATATTGGACATGAAACTATTTTTAATATCAAATAATACAAATCTCAAGTAGAACCCACTCATGAAAAATACATTACAAATGAAGAGTGCACAAAAACTTATATACACATGATTAAGATTACACTTAAGTCATGTGGGGTGCTTACGAACGTAACAAGAGTATAGAAACATTAAGAGAAAACTTTAGAAAACCTCTCTGAACTTCCACGCGTTTTGAAATAACCCCCCCAATTTTAAAAATTAATCTCAATTTAAGCTATAGAGCCTTTTTTTTTTTCTTCTTTCAATTTTCCCTTCTCAATTAGGATTTTCTTTTTAAATCTATC